>CM073773.1:95757432-96357432 GCA_037158775.1 Hetaerina titia | reverse complement strand
GTAACAATCATAATTATGAAACATCTTTATTGGGGCGAGTTTGAGACTAGATAGTCCCTTCCTCCATCTAACTTACTTCTCGTCGTCTTTAGGCATAAATAATAATACAAATTACAACATTGAGTGTAGACATTTTTAAAATGTATACATGAAACCAAGAAATAAAATATTTAAAATTATAGGAACATTAATAAATAAAATAAATGCTGCATTCGGGAAAAAACATTGAGTAGGATGTGAAAATATTGATACAAAGGGCCTTTCTATTGTTTCAGGCTCAACTTTGTGGAAGTTCATGTTCATTATTTGTTTTATTAAGAACACACTGTATAAATTCACTATTATTAATTATCGTACAACTAGGCTCAACGCTTAGGCGTCATTATCAGGTAACATGGTACCTGATGATGACGTCTAAGCGTTGAAACTAGTTGTACTACGTCTTATAAAGAACAGTGGATGTATACAGTGTGTTCTTAATTAAATAAACAAAGAGCCTTTTCAAGTGGTCGCATTTGGTTCCTTTCTTCGATGAGGATTGCCCCTTATTCAGCCTTTGAAGTCACACAAGTGGTAACTGATAACCAATATTTTCCTATGATTAAGCATTTCAGTAGACGAAGACGGTCAGCACATCAAAAGCATGGACATTCAAGGACGCCCTAAATTTATCATACTAGTGGTAATTAGTTCCGCCATAGGGATGACTAACGAGCTGCGCCTGCAATCCCTTCACCTTCCGGAGCGAGTTTCACTAGCCTACTTTTCACTTCTTCCGACATTTTTGTACCAAAGAGTAATGTACGAGAAGAATCTAACCAAAAAAATTCACTGAGAATAATTTATTCTATTCTGTTCACGTTAAATCAAGGTGGCGGATATTACAGTCAGGTTTCTTAAGTGAAATTTGTTAAAACGTTAGACTGTGTGACTAAAGCTATGCTAACCTATAATGTCTTCGGACACGATGCTTGAAAAAACTTTCGACCACTGAATACCCATTTCACTGAGTCTTCTCCCGCGAAAATCCCAACCGTCTTGTAAATCTATTACTTGTTTTTCTCGAACGAATGACTAATACCATTCAGCATCACTTATTAACGAGAGGTCTTGAATTAGGGGTCACATAGAATCATAAATGGAAAATATGGCATGGGCTTTTGTCCCTAATCCCTAGATCTCCTCTTACTTACCTTAATTCCAATACTCCTGTCAAAGGAACAAAATAATCCGCACCAATACATGAGACGCCTTCACTATCCTGCCATCAAATGTGACCTCCCGTCATTTGTCTTCCATGTTAATCGAGCCAGAGAATTGGCCGAGAATTCGCTCCGTCGGAATTCCAAATTCCAGGTTAAATGATAGGACAAAATCTGAATAACAGACGGAGAAAATGATTGGAATGGAGCGGCGGTCAGAGTGGCGGGAGGAGCGGAATGGGGGGAGACGATCAGGATGGATATTGACCGCGAATGAATACCTCCCATTGAAATCGTGAGAAAGGACATTAAATATTGCAAGGCACAAAAGCGGGCCATTTACAAAAGAAACATACTATATGCCTCCGTTTATGGTAAATGCACACTCAGACAAAGCTCGTGGAAGACACAGGAAAACTTTTCTTTGAAAAATCAATAGGAAATTCTAAGGCATTCTAAGCTTTACACCTTTTATCTCATAAATTTTAAAATCCGAAAAAATCTGAAGTTATAATACTTGTCTCAAGCAAAGGCAACTAATACTTAAAGTTCCCATTGGTGCTAAAAGTAAATGCAGTATGCTGGAATACTTAAACGAAACCACAAAGAAAATTATAAAGATTACAAAAACGAATAAAACGAGAGTTCATTTATTAAATGACGGGCAGCGTTGAAAAAAAAACACAAGTCCATAAGGGGAATGCTCCTATGTTGCTGCATTAATAACCATATAGATTTCCGGATTGCAAAAATGTAATTTTTGCAGTATAAAGAGGCACATGGCATGTAATCCAAAGGGAAATTTGTTTTAACTCTTATTTATAAGGTATTATAAAGATTTTCTCATGGATAGGTGTCCAATTTCTTCATCTATTAACCGTTTCTGCATTTTCAACGAATAATTCCCCATTACTTAATTTTAAATCCATTAAAAATTAACCAAATAAGCTCTTAAGCTTAGTTGTCCGATCATATTCATTCGATTCGATAACTCTGTTTTGGAATGTTCCCATCTTTCTTCTAGTATACCCATATTCCTTTCCTCAGTCTTTCATCATTCTTGCCATAACCAGCTAATAAGCTAATACTTATTTATTGTCGTTCCGGTTAAAGTCCACTGTATTCCACTTACTCAACCGCCATCCTGTTTTACCATGTTTAATCAGATGTTACACTTCATTGCCACTAAATATTGATATGAATCTACATCTACTCCCGAAACACTGTGCCAATTAATTATGTTTATCATTAGTGATTGCTAAACCGGAAAGTAGTTTTACTAATATCATTCTGCATCCCGGGACATTACTCGTTTGCATACGCCTATTGTCGTGTTTACGTTATGCGTTCGTTGTCATTAAGCACTGTCTCCTGCCTAAGTTTATTGGTTTCTCCCTGCGGTTATTCTTTGTTCCTAAACCTTAGACCCCTAGCTCAATCCCATCCATTGTCCATCGAAATATTCCAATCCTTCAACACTATCAAAAATTTACCTCCATCAAATATCTCAATTATTACATCTTACTGATCTTATCGACATCTAACTAGACCTACCGGTATCTCCCTCCCTAGGATTGCTTGGTGGCATGCAGACCTGAACAATGACCACTTTCGTTTGCTCAGGATTTACTTCTACTAATTGTATTCCACCACTCATTTGCTCAACATTTACCAAAGTTATTCTTACATTTTTGTTTTAATATTATTTCCACCCCTTGCTGGCTCTTTTCCCCTCCGATGTACATTACTCTATTGACTATAAATATAGTATAGCAATCCTTACCCCTTCCATCTCACGTCACACCCTAAAATAACCCTATTTCCTATCTCTCCTCTCTCGCTTTATGTTTTCCAAGTTCCCTGTCATCGATATGGTGCTAACATTCAGGGTTCTTAATCTACTTTAATTTATTTTTAGGTTTTCTTTCTGTTACTGCTGGCTAATCCGCTTTACAAGAATTATTTCAGAGGACAACCACGAAAGTCTTGCCACTTCTGCTGCCGGGCACGACACACGACCCATCGAGCGTAATCCCATAGTACCCAGGGCTCTATGCCCATCTGGACCTTCTGAAATCTATGCCCATCATTTTTCCATCGGATAATTATTTTTCATGGTTTTCCGTTACGCTTATCATTAGTGATTTTACAAGACACCATGACTAAAATATCGACTCACGGCCGATTTGGTTGCGTCCCCTATATTCCAAGACTCATTTTCATTATGGTGTCAATCCTGAAAGTCTTGGGATAAATAATTGAGATAGTTTCCCATTACCTTCCTCAATAGTATTTTTAACATGATTTCATCGCTCAAGTTGGAGTTAGAAACCTTTGCATCCGCCTCACTGAGGAACAGACGCTGCGTTGAATACCTTTCTCTTGACTACTAACCTTCGACCTATCTGACATGGGTGACCCCACCGCGAGTAGTTGTTATTGCTTCCGCCAGCACATCGCTACGGGTCATTACAATGAACAAGCCCTTCCACCACGTTACGAAAGTAGTCCATGGGAAGAATTCAGAAATACATATTTTATAAAATATTTTTCAACAGGAATTACCATTTCTTATGCGTATTAACGCAATTAGTTAATTGACAGAATACTATAATATATTTTAAATACAAAAATAAAATAATTTTGCGATGAAAATGCAATTAAATAATTTAGATGATTTTTCCGTACATTTTTTATTTTCAAAACGGCTCTGTTCCTTTGGACACTAAGTAAATGCATTTAAAGCCAGTATTTCATAATGCTATGACCACAGTCAGATTCCAATAGAGGTCCTATATAAATCCTCTTCATAATCTCCAACTAGGTTAAAAATAAAATCCTATTAAAAAAATATAAATGCTTTGACGAGTGTTTCGCAATTTATTTGGTGGAACAAGGATTCAGGGAAGTATACATGTGAGTTATATGAAGAGAGACTTTAGCTGGTGTGATATGCGGTTACAGGTTCACGCATTTCATTTTTAAAGTGTTATATTTAATATTATTTTACACTCTTTTCAAGGTAATTTGTATGATACTCGTTTTTTGATAGATTGTGATTTGCACATGCCCTTACTTTATATCACAAAAAGAAACAACATCTATAACGCAAACTTCTCATTACTACCCTCAAATAACAATAATATTTTTCCGGTTGATAAGAGGATAATTCATTAATCCACTACGATGGATACCGCATCACTGGGAGAACTACTCAGAATTTCGTGAACTTCAACTGACCAAGTCTGAAGCAAGATTACGAAAAACCTCCCTCTAGAGAAATTCTTCCAAAAGTGCTGTCGCAGTTTACCTTCCCTCTCGATCCAGCAGCCTCTGAGGTGACGGAGAGAGGAGGGTGGGCCGGAGTGGATTCGCACCCCTTCCGACACTGGAGAACCTTCAATTGTTTGCGACGGCCACTCATGAAAGACGGCCAGCCGCCTACCCTCCTCGCCTCCATCCATATTCCCCTCCGCCCCACTTACTCCAATCTAGCCCTCCCCCCCCCACACACACACGGGCATCGATCTCACAAGGCGAGGATAATATAAGAGTCTCCCCTCTATAGAGGTCACCGCTACCGCTCCCCTCCCCCATCTCCCTCTCCGTCCGCGAGACCCCTGGACTCGGGAGAAGGGGAACTGACCCCCCACAGCTCCCGCCGACCGATCCGGAAGTCCGTAAATCTCCTCCAGCCGTCAGGCCTTTTTCCCACCCTCCCCCCCTTCACTCCCCAACTTCCCTCTCTCTGTACCTTTCGAATTCCAATCTCTTCCCCTCCAATTGCCGCTCTTTCTCTTACTCACCAACCGAAAACACGTCTCTTTCTTCCTCACTCTTACCCTCAATTTACCAACTCCCTCCGATCGGAGTCGGAGACCGAGAGTTCCTCGAGGTGGCGGAAAAATAACTGCACATCGTCCAGTGCGCCCTTTGTAGCTCAGCGTCAAGAAAAACCTGCGTATATAGTATATCTCTTGGTGAACTCTACTTCCAAAACCGCACCTAAAGGCTATTCACCAAAATTATTAGAGCGATTCAAAGAAGAAAAAAATAAAATTTTGTAATCGCCCCATTCGATTTTACCCTTCCGATCCACAAAACCCCTAACACCATTACGCCCCCGTCAAAAACTTCATATTCTTAGCATTATTAACCAGAACTCACTGACAATATTAACCATAGAAAAGCATTGTATTCATTTTAAAATAACTGAAGTGATTTTTTACTGCAAGCTAATATTTGAAACTTAGCGTGAATATCGAAACTATTCGCTACAAATAGTCATTATTGTGAGCTATGTTTCTCATGAAATGTCACGAATGCATGAATTGCATATTTCAGACTCTCATCTGAATTCGATCAAACTCGATAAAATCGTAGTGTATTTTATATTTATTCTTTTTGTCCTTCCTATACATGCTTCGCTCTTACTTTCTACTATATCTCTTTGGCTTATGAAATGTGAAAACACCGTGTTGATATCAAATTATGAACTTCAAAGGTCAGCTTAAACAAAATTACTATCGAACTTTCAACCGATCTCCTTGAAATTACTCGGGTTTCTAAAAATAGGGTGTTTTCTCTCCCAAGGTATCAAAATGCTGTTCATTGTATATATCTCGTTTGCGAACGCCAGTAGCTATGTATTCAAAATTGGATCAATTTATATTTCAAGTATTCAGGTTTCTCAGAAAACCAAACTTAATTGCACAAACAAAACTCTGTATTGAGATGATACCACAAATCAATCATTGGGTCATTAAAGCAAGCAACCTAGACACGAATCTGATCTGGCATTACACTCCATTCTTGAGCATGTATGCACTAACGTATATAACTTAAAGACGCCAATGGATTGGAAGCCGAAGTTTCATTTGCGGTTATAACTTTCGGTCGTTAGAGATTGAAAAAATGAATTTCATCATCAGCTGCTGGATGTTTCAGTATGACAATTCTAAAATGGTCAAATGTGGATTGAGGTAGGTGAATTGGCCTAGTACTCACCGGTGGCTTGGAGACTCAAACTTTTAAACCTTCCTCGTATTAAGTTTATTTTTATCCGAAACCTGTATACCAATTAAATGAGAAATGTGTAATGGTGGCGTGAATCGGGATGGAAAGTGATTTGAAGAAGAGTGAGTAATATTTCCCGCTAACGCCAGTACTTTCAAAAACATATGTTGAGAATATGCTTAAGGACTTATTGGAAGGTCTTTAAGCGGAAGAGAATTTGGAAAAAGGGTGATTAATTCCATAAAGTTTGTAAATATTCAGGCAGTAATAAGTCATGCAGCCAAAATAATGCAGCCATCGTTGAGTGGTTAGCAAGGCCAATGGACAAAGCGGGTATGGAATGGTGCTTGAAAAAAAAGAATGGCATGAATTTTTGAGAAAAAAGAAAGCTAAGTGAAACAGTAAGTTCTGAAAATATAAATTAGTGCAGTTGGAGCAGTCAAAACGTAAGTTTTGAATAGTATTTCAGATAAAAATGGGTGTATTAGTGGGAAAATTAGGTGAAGAAAATTATTAGTAAAAGTATTTAAAAAAAAAGAAGGGAAAAATAGCAATTACACTGAGTAAACATTTAAAGAAGCCACTTGTGAAGGCTTCAATATGGAGCGCAGCGCTCGCTGTATGGATCAAAAACCTGATCTTTGAGGCAAGGGGATGAGCATGGATTAGAAACTTTTGAGTTGTGCTTGGAGGAAGATGATGAAAAGAAATCGACAGAGGAGAAAACGCAAGACAAAATTTTCATTTTAATAGGAGAAGAAAAAAAACGGTTAGCGGTAAATCCAAGAAGGGCAGAAAAAGTGAGTGGAGGAAATATTGAGAGCTGGCGTGATGCTGATGGTCTTACTGGAAGGGAGAACGTTGAGGAAGCCGGGTGGGAAAAGGAGAGATTAGGTACGCAGGTCCAGGGTTGATGAAAGTATTAGGCTTTTTATAAAGCATGATGTCAGAATTTGCGAAAAATATATCACTTATAAGCCTCGCAAACCTACCTTCTACAGTAAACATATTTTGAATAAATGAATCTGTGCCATTCGTCATTTTCCGAATTTGTGTCACAAAACGTCTCCGCATATCTAACTCACATTTGCAAAATAGGATAACACTTTCAGAAAACATGAATCTCCCTGCCATCGCCTCAAATAGTTGCCATTCACTCTGAGGATTCATTGTGAAGTTATCCTTCGTTTCTTCGACTAGATCCAATTCCCAACCACCAACCACTCCACACTCCTTCCGTCCCGCGGTACTTCGGGCCTCGGCGTACTTGGACGCCACAGCAATGACAGAATTTTATTTGTCCGATTACTGTCTCGAATAATTTATTTCCTGTGATTTCTGTACTTCGTGCGACTTTCCTCGCAGTCATAGTCGGGCTGAGGGAATCGCTGGCGTGTAAGAGAGTTAAATCCTCCTCGTCGCTCAATTTTCCCCATTCTCCTTCTCTCTCGCTTGGAATCATCCCCCACTCGGACCCTCCCTCTGTTATCAACCCTCGGCCCCAGATCTAAACATTCATCCTTTCCTCTTCCCGCAATTTCTTCCCGCATACTCACACATCCGGGACCACTTTGAGGGAGAATTAAAGGAACCCCACTCCGTTCCTTTCTCTGTCTTTCTCTCTCTCTCTCTTTAGGGGCCGTAAAAGTGTGGCTGTGCGTGGGAGGCTATATCTCGGTTCTTTCGCATCAATCAGCCTTTCTCCTGGAGGACGTCTCTCAGGGAGTGCGTTAGAGAGGCCCGGAGGAGATGGCGGAGGAGAGAAGGGGTGTGGCAAGTAATCCGTCACCTCAACCGCCCTCCTCGTCCCGAAGTGCCAATGACCTTCAAAAGAAAATCTCCCTCATTCGACGTGAGATTTTCTTTTGGAGCCCACTTAGATTGCGCCAAGTACGGAGACCGCGTCCCCTGGATTGGATTTCTCAATATCCAATACGTCACGGCAACTGAGTCCTTCCGAGCACTCGGTCCGAGGGCGAGGGAAACCAAGGCGATGGACTTCACTCTTAGATACTCTATTTTTATTCCGAAACCAAGGAGTACATTTTGGTCCCTAGAGTACGATAATTAGGCATAATTCCTCGGTTCCAGTAACAATGGTTCGAAAGCACGCTGAAAACTAATGCACAGATGCTTGTAGACCACAAACAAAATGACTTTCAGAAGAACTCTTGATGGAATGTGGAAGTAACATTACCCCTCAACACGCATGCGCCGGTTTCAGGACGTTACATTCATCCAGTGTATTTTGAGAAGTGTAAGTATGGAGACGTGTTCTAGTGCTATGTTAAATACTAAACTAAACACTAAATCTGTCCGTTTTACACTTGGCCTCTCGTCTCTTATTGTCATGATGTCTCCTACTTTATCAGGATGGGTCTAATAATACATTTTAAATATCATCGCTAATGTAAGCTGCTTCCAATTTAAGCAAGAAGAATACGTTTTAATTTAACCTTTCTTACCGCAGTTGAGAATGATTAAGTAATAAATATATTTAATATAAATTTAAATTATTAGTTAAAACTTGTAATTAGAGAGGGAAGAAGTTTGACCAACATAAGATGAAGAATAGAACAAGATAAGTAGGTGTTCATTAAAACAAAGGAACTACTATGTTAAAAGAACCGAATGTTGTAAACTAGGAAACAGTTAGCCGAAACGTTCATATGTAGCATTGCACTCGACGTAACCAAGACATGAAACATTGGAAAAGTGGATCAGCGACGGATAGTAGAATCCTTAAAATTACGTCCCTGAAGAGGGGTATGGTGAAAAGGTTTTTAATGCACATGAGTGAGAAACGAAGAGGATATATGTAGAAGTACGAGATACGTATATGAGAAGAAAGGGAAATATAGAGAACTCTACTTCAGAGAAGTAATTGTTATTCAATAAGTATATTCAAGATGAATTAAGTAAGACGTAAAACAAAGAATCTATTGGGATGAGGGGGGCATTATCACTGAAAAGAGGAGACTGAAGAACTACCTTAAATCAATCTTAAGATTGAAATACTGATGATGATGGTTCAATCTTCAATCAATGTAAAACTTTCTATTCCCTATCATATGTATTCAACCAACAATCAGTTTTGTACAGTTCATATTGATAGTATTTCGATTAGAATTAAGTTTTGGGTGAATCCTCTTAAGCATTACGCATTATCATGGATTTCAAATGCACTTATGCGTCACATAAATCCCTTCTTCATTTTATCACGTTTTTTCCTAGTCGTCACACCGTCCCTAAATCGAATTTCTCCTTCTTCCCTGCTCAACCAACAATTTCGTATCCCAGAATTGTATCATTCAGAACGGCGCTATATCTCTATATTTTCTCCATCCTTTCTCCGACCTCGCAGAATTTTCTTCGACAACTTCCTCTCCTCCCACTACACGCCGTGAGGAACAAATCTCTATTGGATTCCCTCCCGCCTATCTTCTCTCATTTTTCTGCACACCCACATCCAAAATACTGCCATTTACCAATATTCAGTCTCTACCGTTGACTTTAGAGGCAGAGACCTTGAAAAGAGGCACGTCCATGAAATAGTAGAATTTCCCCTTCTTACTTTTCAGTTCTGCATGACCTGTTTTATTATGGTGGATGTCTGTCATATAACTCTCGTGTATATAAATTTCGTATAGCTGTCTGCTGAGGTGTGTCACATTCCCTATCTGTGTCCTTAGGGACGGAGACCATGAGATGTGGTAGTGGAATTTCCCCTTCTTACTTTTCAATTCTGATTTTCACGTAATTAGATAGACTTTTACTATATTCTTAGGTGAACGTGTATGTTAGTTGATGGCATATGTATATGCATGCGTGTAAGTTTAAAGGTCTTCCGCATGAATATATACGCCTTGGTGGGAGTAGGTTTGTATGAATTTGTTGGTATTTCATTTGGTTTTATATTGTTTTACTGGTGGTGACTTAACACGAGTCACACGGCGCCTCACGCCTAAGCCCCTTCGGCGGCTTGTGGTGTTTTATGTAGATGTAGGTAAATGGTTCTGGTTCAGTTTTAATCCCTTTTTTCACATAATTAAAAAGTAAATAAAAAAACTAATTTATTAGGTGAAATAACCCTTGATTTGAATTAAGTCTATCTTCAGGGTGAATACAAATTTACACGTTGATTGAGTTTTTTAACTCATGATTGCTTTCCTTTTCCCTTTCTCTCCCATTTAGTAATCACCAAAATATCGAAGATACGTTTTCCACGAACAATAAAGGATCAGACTAACATTTTCCGACTGCCGTAAGCTATTGTTCGGGTAGACATTAGTCTGGTATGTATTCACCCCCTGCCACACACCCTAGCAGTGGCTTGAAAGGTACTCAAAATAAAAAAAAATCCTTCATTATCACTTATCTTTTCCACCTGGTGCTTGCTCCCCATGCCATATAACTTTTTGGTGTATCGCGGGTTATTAGTGTACAGGTTTCGGGAACATAACTTCATTTTTTAAAGCGGTTTTGCTTTATAAAAAAGAAAGTTATGTTGCCGCACCCTGTATATATGTAGATGTAGACTAAAAAGACTAAAATACAGTCGAAATATTTCAAATGTTCCTCCAGACGTAATTAATTATTTTCTAAGGTAGCTTGTACTTACACACCACTTTCATTTCCTGATAACTTGGTTCTTGACTTTATTGTGATTATTCTGCAACCTAGAACCCTTAATGGTAAGTGAACCCCATCACTGAAGTATACTCGTATGAGTCATGAGATGCATAATTACTTTGTAGATTTTACGGAATGAGGTCACATGAAACTAATCTACCGATGACTGCATATATCCAGTTAATATGTCACATATTTTAATACAAATTTATCATTTTGGAATAATTGATACAGGCTTTGCCATTGTGCCTTCTCTAAATGAAAACAGATAGACACATAGAAAACCAAACGCTATAGAAATATTGCTTCAATAAACATATACAGCCCCCATTTAATTCTACAGCTACAAACGGCCAGACTTTTAAACGTTCTTTTCTATAGTCCCTCTTCACTACAGCAATTAAAAATGCATTTTTTCAGCACAATAAATGTCGTAATTTTAAATTATTTGAGGGATTTGTTTCCAGCATCACAGCAAGTACATTCAATTAATATTACCATTGAAGGTTCCAAGTCTGCTTCCAAGAATTACCGTCGTGCAGGTTGGCTTGTTGTAGAACAGTTTCGCCCCAAGCCCAACGAAGATCACTTTGACCTAAAGAAGCCTCGGGGACTAGGGGCGAAACCGTTGGCCAACAAGCCAACCTGCGTGACGTTAATTCCCGGAAGGAGCATAGGATCTTCAAAAGGTTAACTTCGCGGAAGCCTTAAAGTTGACATTATTATTTATGGCGAAGGGAAATAATCTACACTAGTTTTCAATGGGATCTAAAATATTAAACTTAGGGTAATTAATTTACCAATATTGTGAATGCACTGCGATAAGGTTAAATTCCTCTGCCTCAAATATGATATATGTATTTTAGAATGCGAATGCCTGGGCGAAACGAATGTTTAACACGCAGATTCAGTGGCTTGCTTGTTGGATCACTCATTTCCAATCGAAGTCACTTCTATTGCGCAATGGAATTTTTATTTCAACGATATTGGGATGAATATTTTTCACTGTAATAACTTGGGAATGCTATTGAAATGATTATTAATGATTATTTTATTCAATAACTGCGACGAATTTAGAACATAAGAAAATAATATTTATCAAAACACAAGAGAGGTCCACCATTAAAATAAATATTCTTAGGGGATCTGGATTTTAATAATCTGGAAGACTGGAAAAGAGAATACGCACGTTGCAATGAATGAAGGGAGGCCGAAATTAGAAGAAGCTAAAAAATGGTATATTGGAATACATAGCGTTTAGATAAAAATATCCGTTGCTAGGTGACGATCAGATGTGTAATTGTAATTAGTCCTTGGGTTTATCAAAGACTAACAAAAGGGTATTGCTGTAATTTCGCGAGTCTCATGCTATTCACGGGGCTCGAATGCTCGAAATGTAGCAGCTGGAGGTGGGGAGGTTGAAGTGGCGGACGGAAGGGGGAGAGTAGTGGTGGAGGAGGAGGGCGAGAGGGGATGGGGGAATCGTCCAGGTTGGTGCGAGATGGCGGGCGTCGCGGAGGGGTCGCTGCGCGTCGCTCGGGGTATCGGGTTTTGCCCCGAGGGCGGGAGGGTGGCGGTGCTTGCTTGCAGTAAGGGGGGTTGGAGGTAGGTGAACGGTGGGCGGGGGTCACTGCACAATCGGAAGGTGGATGGGAAGAGTTCGGGACGAAACCGAAGTGCCCAATGGATATCATTTTATTTTATTAACAGATATCACAAATTCTCGCCCAGTAGCGCTATTCCATAAACCTTTAAGAGGCAGTAGAATTTGGTAACAGATGAATTCGCCAAATGCTTTGTATTTTCCAATGGTCTGACGACAGAATCTTGTCCAATTACATGATAGGATAAGGGAAAGTAAAGTTTAATCTATCGATAGTCATTAGCGAGGACTCTTTTCGAATGCACAATTTTTGTGCGCGGAAGATTTATTTTATGGTTAAAGGGGATATGAAAGTAACTCGATGAAAATCCGATGTCGAGGGACTAGAAATGTTGGCTGGAAGCAGTCTTTTGACTTCATGCTTCAGATGAAAGACGGGCTCTTTCCTGGGCGAAGGCCGTCAACCAAATACTCCCTTGAGTCCTCTAAAGAGTGACGCCATCGGAGGGGGCGGCGACCGCAAGGAGGAAGACTTTTTAAGTGACATGTTGCCGGAGACCTTGTTCCAGACAACTCACGTGAGCTGAAACGTTCAAGTTCAGCCATTTGGTAAAGCATTTAATTTTAAACATGGCAATACAAATCTCCATCTAAAATAACACTATAATGCAGTTTCTATAAAATATGTTCTATATACTTGATAAAATGCACGTATAATATCCTTTAACCAAGTAAAGGCGAGTGAATTCGATTAAAAAAAGATAAATTTATACAAGAACGTAAAAATTATCCAAATAATACACGCTCATCAGTTCACATTCGTGTAAAAAGGCCCTTTATTGACTAAAAACAAGAACTAAAATTCAATCATTGAAAACTAAAATATGTATATAATATTTTTCCCAGGCAAAAAAACAAACCCAGCCAATTTTGCGTATGTTGGGCATAAAAAATAAAAATAAAACATAATACATAATACTGTAAGAATGTTTGAAAGAGCGTATGTCAGAAGTAGGATATGCACTCGATGAAAGGACAAGAATATAGTAAATGAAAAAATTAAGTGTCGAATAAAACAAAAAACCAATTGTATATGTATGCAAGTGATGATTTTCAAGCCTTCTTAGAGAAAAAAAAATTAATTGTCTATCACGTGCATTTGCAAAACATTTAAACAAAACTATTTGATGCTGGAGATCAGCGGAATAGCGAATAAGTGTAGATCGGGAATGTTGAAGATGTCATTTTTCCCGCGAATTATATGAGATCTAAATAACTTCTAGCAACCACACTAGAGGGAAGATTTCTTTTACTATAAGCACTCCAATATGTTGTCATTGTTTTACCTAACCGTCATGTAATTTTTCTTGTTGCTATTAGCTCATCTCGCACACGTAGACAATGGTTTCCAGTTAAGATACCAAGGATCATGCACAGGGTTCGTCCGTAAAATAAGTTTATGATGCTCATTGTCTTTCTTGACAAAAGGGGAGTCGTCCACTACGAATTTGTACCTGAACGACAAACTGTAAATGATTCATTTTACGTCCAAGTGTTCGACAGGCTTCGAAAACGAGTCGCCCGCGTCCGGCCAGGGGTCAAAAACCTCTGGCGGCTGCTTCACGACAATGCGCCGTCTCACACCGCGCTTGTCGTGTCGGACTTCTTGGCCAAGCACGGCGTGGCAACGCTGCCGCACCCGCCCTACAGCCCGGACTTGGCACCACCGGACTTCTTTCTGTTCCCGAAGATAAAGAGGAGTTTGAAAGGAACGCGATACGGGACTTTGGACGCCGTCAAAGAGGCCGTGACGACGTGTCTTCGAGAGGTTCCCGATGATGCTTTCGCGGGAGCGTTCCAGGAATGGGAACGCCGCTGGAACGAGTGTATCGACTCACAAGGGTCCTATTTTGAGAAATATTAGCTTAAGATATGTAAAAGTGTAATAAATTTTTTTTCCTGAGCTCAGTACACTTATTTTCTGGACGAACCCTGTATCTATGGCTAGCTTTATCTCTTTCCTTGAAATAATAAACATACTTTTCTATAACTGACAACTAAAAAATTTGTATTAAAGGTATCAGGAAAAATTTCGGAAAAATGGGTACACAGATATGTATTTTAAATATTGCTACAATGCCTAAAAATTCTTCAAATACATCCCTTGAGCGTTGACACACATTTGTGAGGGGGTTTTTTATGACTCGAAGGCTACCTGATAGGTTCTTAAGGGTACGCGTACAAGCTTCTTTGACGCCACTTTGGGTTCCATGGGGGTCTCCTTTAAGGAAGGATTTCACTTTTGGGAATAAGAAATAGTCTGCTGGTGCTAAATCGGAATTGTCCAAAGAGTCTGGGTCTTATTTAACACGTTACAGAAGGTCTTCTCAAGCAGACACTCGACTCTGCTTTCGACCGACCGTCAACACCTTCGGAGAGAGTTGAGCGCAGATCTTTCCCATCGCCGAATTTTCAGTAATTTTGATGTGTACCGTCTTCTCATCAATACCAATACGATCTGCATTCATGAGCACACTAAACCAACAGCCTGAATTCAGCACTTCACTCACACGTGTGCACGTTGTCGTCGGTTTTTGATGTCGACGGCCGTCCAGCGAGGCTCGTCCTCCACATCCACTCGGCCATCTTTGAAGTGCTTGGCGACTTAAAAACTACAATTTGTGACATTCTTTTATCCTAGAACATTTGAAAAATCACGCTCAACGTCTCCTTAATCGATTGCTCTAGTCCAACATAAATTTTGATGGCGTACCACTATTCAATCGTTCGTTGCACATTGCGCTTGCACCAAGTTACTCGAAAGGGGTCCACTAAAAACACGATCTAGCATAAACTGAAGCTCACAGGCGATGGGGCTTGATGTGTGTTGAAATACAGTTCCCCATTGCCATATCTTCGCGGTGTAACGTACAGTCACGGCGGGAAAAAATTGTTCCCGATACTTTTTATATAAACCTTTTAAGCAAAGACTACATTTTTATGGGTGTAGAAAAATTATATATACCCCTCCCATGGACTACAACCCTGTCGTGGTGGAAGGGCTTGTGCGTTCCGATGACCCCTAGACATGTGCTGGCGGGAGTAATAATAATTGCTCCTGGTAGGGTCACCCATGCCAGATAGGTCGAAGGTTAGGAGCCAGACGAGAGGTAGTCCACGCAGCGTCCGTTCCTCAGTGAGGCGGCTGCAAAGGCGTCTGACCCCAGTGGGGCGGCCATTAAGCGATGGTGTCACGTTAAAAACACTATTGAGGGAGGCAACGGAAAACCACCTCAAATATCATTCCCAAGATGTAATGATGGGCACTATAGAGAATATGAGTTCTGGCAACTACGAGACGGCCCAAGGGGGCGTGTGTCGTTCCCGGCAGCGGGAGAGGCAAGGCTTCCGCGGTCGTCATCCCACGAAACCCTTGCAGGGAAGAAATAACTGCAGCAGGACAGGAGACTCAGAAGAAGACGAAAGTAGTTAGAATAGGAACCTCGAACGTCAGGACAATGTTGAGGAGAGGCAAATTAGAAAATATTAAGCGAGAGATGGAAAGAGGTAATATAGATGTTTTAGTTCTCTGCGAGGTGAGATGGAAGGATAGCGGGGATTACTGGAGTGATAATTGTACAATAATATACAGCGGCGGGGACGAGAGCCAACGAGGGGTTGCCGTGATATTAAATAAAGGGGTAGGAAGAAGCGTAGTTAACATAGAGCAAACAACTGATAGAATCTTACTCGTAGAGATTAAAGCAGAGCCGACGAACTTGGTCATTGTTCAGGTATACATGCCAGCGAGCAACCACAAGGAGGAAGAAGTCGATAGGATGTACGATGAGTTAGAGGATATAATCGCGAGTGTTCCTGCAGGGAAACATTTGATAGTGATGGAGGATTGGAATGCGATGGTAGGCGAAGGTAGGGATGGTGGTGAGATGGGGGACTATGGGTTAGGCACGAGGAATGAACGCGGGGAGAAAGCAATTGAATTCTGCGGGAGACAGGGGATAGTCATCACCAACACATGGTTTACCACCATAAAAGCGTAGGTATACATGGAAAATGCCAGGTGACTCAGAAAGGCATCAGTTAGATTATATTTTGGTTAGGCACGGATTCAGAAAGACAGGTATAAATAATCACCAACACTTGATTTAGACATCACAAAATAGTTAGGTATACATGGAAAATGCCAGGTGACTCAGAAAGGTATCAGTTAGATTATATTATGGTTAGGCACAGGTTTAGGAACAGTGTGATAAATTCCCACAGTTTCCAAGGAGCGGATGCGGACTCTGGCCACAATTTAGTTGTTATGAAATGCAACGTCTGTTACAAAATGATAAGGCAAGGGCGGCGGGTTAGGAAATGGAATGTAGAAGCATTAAATGGATTAACGAGGAAGGAGTATCAGCAGGCTGTAGAGAAAATGATGGATGACGGTAAAGAGCTGAGTATTATCGAAGAAAAATGGGAATGTATCAAGCATGGGATATCCGAAGACGCAAAAGACACTATAGGAACCGTTAACGGGAAAAAGATAAGGAAACCATGGGTAAGGGATGAGATGATTGCAAAGATGGATGAGAAAAGAAGATGGAAGAATGTAAGCACAGAGTTAGGCAAAAGGAAGTACAAAGAGAAACAATAAATTGAGAAGGGCCACAAATAAAGCAAAAGAAGAATGGTGGAAAACGCAATGCGAGGATATGGAAAGTTTACAGAGGAAGGGTGAATATGTGTGCTATACAGTAAGGTTGAATCACTATCGAGAAGTAAGAAGGTTAGATCAGTGCTAATATCTAGAAATAATTGAGGCAAGATAATAGTTGACACAGAAAAGGTCCAAGAGAGATGGAAAGAATATATAGAAACACTGTATGGTAAAGAATTTGGCCATTAAGGTTAAACATAGAAAAGGAACATGGCGTATAGGAATATAGCTTAGGTACAAGCATACTCGACGACGAGATAAGGCAAATGATTACTTAGGGAAGAATCAGTTTGGGTTTAGGAAGGGGAGAGGTACGCGCGATGACATTGCAGTAATGAGATCACTAATCGAGAGGAATATAGAATACAATCAGGACGTATTTGCCTGTTTCGTAGATTTTGAAAGAGATGGTGATGAGGTGGGGGACTACGGTTTAGGTACGAGGAATGACCGCGGGGATAAAGCAAGAGAGTTCTGTAGAGACAGGGGTTCGTCATCACCAACACATGGTTTAGACACCATAAAAGGCGTAGATATACATGGAAAATGCCAGGTGACTCAGAAATTTATCGGATAGATTATATTATAGTTAGGCACAGATTCAGAAACAGTGTGATCAATTCGCACAACTTCCCGGGAGCGGATGCAGACTCTGACCACAATTTAATTGCTTAGAAGGGGAAAGGCACACGAGATGCCATTACAGTAATGAGATCGCTAATCGAGAGGAATATAGAATACAATCAAGATGTATTTGCCTGTTTCGCAGATTTCGAAAAAGCGTTTCATATAGTGAATTGGGAAACATTTATGGGTGTATTGCTGAAAATAGGAATGGATTGGAGGGACAGGAGACTGATCCGCAACCTGTACATGTCTCAAACTGTGGTGGGAGCCTTTGGATATACAAGACTCAGAACCAGATTAAACGAATTACAAAGATATAAAGCGTAAGGTTTTGCATCCAACATGGAAGATATAATTAGGCCCCATAATAAAATTGGCTAGGCCGACAATTGTCACAACATTAGGGAGTTAGATTGTCGAACTAATAGATTCAAGTATTCGTTTTTTCCGCACACTATTCATGGCAACAATAAAAGGTGGAGCACCTAAGAAAATAATATGTACACATTGTCTAAAATAGGCCACACACAAGACTACATTCACACAAAACACTATCCAAGTCTGGCGTCCTAACACCCCCCGCCGTGCGCCCTTGAGACAGGTGGGGTGTAGATGAATGTATATAAAGTTTATTGTATATGTGAATTGTCAGTTCGATATGCGTAGAATACTAACCGGTATTAAATACCTAAATGGCATTGGCATTATTGGTGTTCGGTCGCCCACTTTCCACGCGGTTTTTTGTGAATCACGGGGTGCCAGTTTCATTAGGGAATAGAGTGAATGTATGTAGAATTACTGGGATCTACCGGGTTGCGGGGTATTATGTAGATGTAGATATATAAACTTCACAACCAACCTCAGTTATAATTTCCATGAAAATGAGGATAATTTCTTGACACTAAGACTGACACTAATATTTCATTAGGAAAAGTACTGTTTCGAGAAAACAACAGAGCGTATTACGTCATGAATATTTGCATACCACTGTGTCTCCTATCCAGAACGCGAATTCATGCAAAAACTCCGTTTCATACACACACTGTGTTTTTAAAGATGAATAAGGTCCTTTCCCTTCTCCTCAACGTTCTCCATTATCGGATTACTACACGATCAAACGGTAGGTGAGTACGCTTGGAACAAATCAATAAATGCTCCACTTCATTCGTCTCCGCCGAAGGAGATTCCATCGTGTACCCTAAGCTGGAGAGATACAGAGGGGGATGGAGGGTGAAGGGAGACAACGTACGTACAACAGACAAACACACACCCCTCTCCGCCTCGCCACGACACCCTTCCCCTTTGAAACACTCAACACACGCACACCCTTGTGTCTCTGTTCCAGGACTACGAGAGAAGAGAGAGAGAGAAAAAGAGACGGACGCAGTGGAACTGGCAGTCGTAGACAAGCACTATCCACAAGTGGGGGAAGGGAATTTCGACGTGCTTCACAGTTGTTCGGTCCAAGTTTTAGAGTCCGGCCACAATGCATTTTTCTCTCTCTCTCTCTCTCTCTGACTCTCCACCGTCCATTTCCCGGACTCTTGTCTCCCTTTCGTTTTCTCCAGCACAGCCGCGGGGAGGACGAAACGACGCCTCCCGTCTCCCCGCCCCTCTCTCGCTTTCCCCCATTCTCTTGACGTTCCCCCTCCGTCACCCTCCCACTGGAGGAGCCGCACGGCGTCGTCTTAAAAATCCTCCGCGTCACTCCACTCGGAGCGAGCAAAGGGCCTTACATCCGAGCTTCTCTTCGCGTCGCTCCCACTCCAAACCACTCTCACCCTCCACAAAACCCAAGAGGTTGGCAGTCGTGAGGACCCGGCGATATACCCCTTAAGACTTACTCTGATCTTACTATGGATGCAATTCAAATATTACAAAGAGCCCAACTGTTTAACAAATTAGGTAAAAATGATCACAGAGGTCACCGGTACATCAACACGCTTTTCAACCAATAATTATTCACATTCATATCGATTAAATGTCGATATCTAGATGGGGTTGCGTGTATTTCCAAAACAATATTAGGAAAAAATCAAAATATATTCCTTAAGCTTCCATTCCTTTGCGATGAGGCAAAATGATTACTGTCCTACATCTATTTGATACAGTCGAAAGTATTATAGTATGTCAAATTTGCAAAGATAATTGAATGACAAATGTAATGAATTGTTATTGTTGCTATTGGCATTCCTTTGTCGGTCAGAGATTGATGGAATCAGATATTAATAACGCAACGAGTTGATATCCTAAGATAGATATGGCTTCTAATTACACAAACCAGATTTATTCACTAATTTATTTTTCAGACTTACGCTTAACGCTGAATCAATCTTCAACATTCTCTTCCTTTTTCAATCAAATCCACTCGTCTCGATATCACATTCATTTCATTTTTCTGAGTTTTTCCGAATTTTTTTCTACAATTTTCTCTAAAATACCAAAAGTTTCTTCTTATCTCCAACTTTGAATCCAAAACGGATTTCTGTATTCTTGCCTATTCCTAAATCTTCAAAACCTTCCATCAACGCTTATCGCCTTATCTCGAAGTTTTTGCGTAATCAAACATCTGTCTTGGTTCACCATTCGATACCATTACCTGTGCATCTTTCGAAAAACTGCCCTATCCCTCCGGTCCACCGTCGTCGTGTTTGGCTGCTACTAAAGGTAGTACCTTTATCGAGCTCCTGCCAAAACCTGCCCTACCCACCTGTTATCTGCTAATCACTGGTTCCTCTCTTACAACCAAGTAGAAGTTGTTGTGACTAACAGCTAGTTGTATTGCAGCGAAACGCACTATAATTTTATTTATATTTTATAATTTTATAGTATTTATTGTTTAACTTTCTCTTCGCATTTTCGTGATTTGATTAATAGTTTCTCTAGGGAGTAGCTTAATAAATGTTTAATCCAATTTTTTAACCGGAGTCCAATACTTTTTCCGTCGGTTTAAAGGACTTGTTAGGTCTGGGTCTCTGTATCACCACCAGCACGGATCTCATTCTTCTCTTTTTGATAAGATAATAAAAGATACACTGTCAACAATTCTCATGTGCCGATAAACCAAGATAATTGAATTAACCTGGAAAAAGTATACGATTTCTGGGAATTATTGGAGAATGAAGCATAAAAAATACCACACCATCAACTAAAAATTTTATTAGGGGATTTTAATGCACAATTTGGAAAGTAAAGCTTATTCAAAATGATAGTAGGGTATTACCCAGCACATACAAGGGGAAACAAGAACGCAAAAAGACTGATTTCTGTAACGGATTCAATCTAAGACTTATGTCGATGTTTGTTAGGACATTGCCTAGGAAAGAGAAAGAAAGTTCTCCAAATAAAAGAGAAGGGTAATACCAAATAGCCCACGCACCAATAACAGAGGAAAGTCACGAAGAAATTATAGATGTTAGAGTACGGAGGTAGATACATACGCGAAATAGACGCGGACCATTACCTCTCGGAAGTTCAGACAATTTCAACCGAACAAGCCAAAACCGATTTTGAGGTGATGTATAAGAATTGGCGCAAAACTTCCAACAAAAATCAAATAGAATTCGCCAAGAAAATGAAAAGGGTGAAGCACTATTAAGAAAAGAAATTCACAGAAGAAAGTAAGATATCATTAAACGTTATTTAAACTAAGAAAAGGAAATACTATAACAAAAAAGTAAAATAATTAGACAGATTTAAAAAATAATTACACGTACACTGGGGATATTTTACTAGAACTTAAAAAACGGAATAGTGGGACACTAAGCCTTGCATTTCAATGACTAAAATGGATACCTGATAATAAACAACACAGGAAACTTTCAACGACTAGCAAGTAATTTTCAGGGAATACTACACTGTGATGAATCCAGAGAAAGGATAGGGTTCCAAGAACCAGAGCAGCCAAACACACTGACCGATCCACTAACTGAAGAATGAAGAGAAAATATCATAAATATCCAAAAGAACAATACGTCTATAGAGTAATATAAAATAGTAGCGGAAATGTGAAAATCAGGGGGAAAACTGGAAAAGAAGAAAGTGCATGGAATCCTCAAAAACACTGTTAATTGGAAACCTAGATCCACACAATGCTCCAATGCACAATGCGCAAGCCTCCGCAAGGACGTGTGTCGGGGGTTAGTCGGTCACCACCCATAAACTAGAATAAAAAAACATGCAAAACTAAATCACGTTACCTATACAAAACTATTAGTTTGTTCATGCACTAGACAAACCTTAATCACTCTTGAAAAAGAACTCACATTCAACGATATTTAATAACAGGATACTTACATTCAAATGATGCTGTAGAACTGTTAAATATCATATATGGGTCTATTAAATGAAAAGATTAACATGTAGGAAGAAACATGCAAGATATCGACATATATACGAGGTACACAGCCAATTCGAATTATCTCCTACGCGATTGCTGTCGTCTCTGTTATGAAGATTCAACGAGAAAAAGACATTTTAAATCTATCCGTTCTACTACTTATCTCCCTGATTTTACGCTGGTGATCTGATCTAACACTGTTAGTGGGGGTTTGTAATGTCCTTAACATCCTCAGATAAGTAACCCGCCTAAAATTTACGCACCAAATTTAACCTGTTTTTAAGTCCAGAGTTAGCTAGTGGCTCCCATACCGATTCCTGAAATAGTGTCGTGACGCTGACAACTTGTTCATAACAGCTTTTGAATCCTATGGTCTCATGCTCAACTTTGTGGAGGTTCATTTTCGTTTTAAATGAATATACTTTGTAACTTCCACACACTTTTTATTCGTACTATCGGTTTCAACGCTTCGGCGTCATCATCAGCTTTTCACAAACCTAGATACTCTTCGTTGCACTCGATCTTCGGACATATCCGTAGTCACCATTCCAGCCAAGTAGTGTACCGATTCCATGTGTGTAATGTTGATTCCGTGTATTGTGTGTTTTTTCTGGTAAAGTACTTTTCCTCAAAAAATGTTTGGAAACATTTATTCAATTTTAATTACCCGTAGTTATCATCACACCTAAAACTATACCAGACGATTGGAAGCAAGCACTAATCTATCTACTCCACGAAAAAGAGGAAAACACTGACACAAACAAAATTAGGGGTATTTACATACTATTGGTAACATTTAAGATGTCATCTAAAGTATTATTAAACGAAGTTGAGAAACAGGAAGGACCCAGTATAGGAGAATAGGACGCGGGATTTAGAAAGGGAAGATCATCTGCAGGACAAATATTTAACTTAAAGAATATATTAAAAGTTTCAACTAAGCAGAATAAGAATACAGCTGTTACCTTCGTGGACTTCTAGAATCTCTATAACTCCCTAAACCGACAGACGCTATTCCTCTGTTCCTAATTTTAAATGAATTAGGGGTAGATCTCATCATCATAAGACTAATAGAATAATCACTTATCCGCGCCATATTCAGAATACAATGCCTAGGAGAATTTTCGGAAACATTTGAAGTCAGAACTATGGTGATGGGCTTGTGCCAATTCTATCCAATTTATTACTAGGCAAGATAATGAAAAACCTGGAAAAAAACTTGAAAAGATGAACATGAACAAGATAAATATGGAGCAACAGAAAATAATATTTTGAATGGAATACCTAACCGTTGTCGATAACCGAGCCTTCCTAACACAGAACATAACCAATGCGTCATTTAAGCTGGAAAGATTAAAAACATAACATAAAAGAGTAGAGCTTTTATTTCAGTATTTCGAACGACTATGAAAAGAATTAGTTCAATATAAAATACTGCAGCGATGAAGATAATTAATTACTGCAACATTAAGTTTACAAGGATCAAGTTCTGAACGGGGTTTGTCATTGGTCAATAAGAATCGTAAATAAAACGGGGTATCTATTGGTATTAATTAAAAGATACCATTTGAAAAACTTTCCTACATTAACTCATTGTGTTCTTCAAAATTACTTTGTTATTATTTTTAGACAGAGCGTTATCGACATACACAATATGTTAAATGAGTTCCGGAGGAGCAAGGAACGTTTCAGGGGTGTGCGTGAGCGACAATCATCGTCATATGGAATTTTACCTAGTCTGGAGAGCCAATCCAGACCATTCATTGAAGGGACCGCGATTCGTTCCGTGGATACACGAACCTGCTTACGAGAGCGAGTATGCATCAGCAGGAGTGGGCAAGACAGCGGAAGAGAGCATGCCCACCAACATTTTTTCTGGCAAGTGGTAATGCTCTTGGAGGGTGCAGGTCTCTGTGACCTCAGCCATTTCCTAAAGTTAATCTTTCAAATTTCCTGCAAGGAACAGTAATTTCCTAGCGACTTTTTGTTCATTAAACATTTCCAAAAATAATGTTCCCTTTGAAGTGCTTCATCCCGTTAAAATGTTATATTTTATCAATCTGCACTTCTGTTTGACTCCTTTTTTATTATATTTCCTGTTGAGCTTGAACAACTGATGACGTGGCTTCCCATATTCTTATAATAGTCCTAAAGAGCATTTCATACGCTCTCCTGTAAACCCGTCTTCGTTTCATGCAAACGAGAATTTAGTTGACCACCAACAACATAAAATAAACTTCAGAGGAGATTTTGAAGAAAATGTTGCGATTATGGCAGCAAAAAACATTGCTTATGTAAACTGATATCGCCTGAACAGCATATTATGATCTTTCTATTAATCAAAGGACAGTGCAAGTAGTAAGAGTTTTAAATGTGGGTAATTATGTGTGACTACTTCACTTTCATGAAATAGTAGATTTTATAAACGAGGCATATTCATAAAGTGAGAGCCGTCTACTTATATTTAAATATTGGCGCTTCAGAACACAGTTTTACCCTGCAGCGTCATCTACTGATTCATTGAGAAGCTATAGCAGCATTTGTTTTGTTTCAGAAGTCGTTTGCTTGTCCGTGCATGCAAAACAAAAATATCCGCGACAATCGTTGATCCCGCCAGCTGTGAAGTGCGTTCTATCATACGATTCTTGTATGCAAAAGGATTGTCGGCTGCTGAAATTCATCGGGCGTTAGTCCTAGTTTATGGACCTACAGTTATGAGTGAAGGAAAGGTTAGACAATGGTGCTGTGATTTTAAAAATGGAAGAATAAATGTCCGTGAGGAAGAGCGAAGTGGTAGGCCCAGTATTCTGACCGATGAAATTGTTTCGCAAGTGGAACAAAAACTGCGATATGATCGTCGATTGGCGATTAATGGCCTGGCTGAACAATTCCCTCAACATGGACGTACTATCTTCTACAATATTGTCACGGAAAACCTCGGATACCACAAATTGTGTGCAAGATGGGTGCTGAAAATTCTCACCGACCACCACAAAGAGCAAAGAATATCCAGTGGACGAGAGTTTTTGGGCCGTTATCAACAAGATGGAGATGACTTGTTTTCTCGACGAGACGGAAACGTTTCAAAACCGAAGAGGAATTCAAGAACGGCGTTGTCAATTGGTTCAACTTTCAGGCGGCGAGATCTTGGCAAAGGGGTTAAAGAAGCTGGTACAGCGGTACGAAAAATGCTTCGAAGTGAACGGCAATTATGTACAGAAATGAAGTAGGTTTGTTGCTAACTAAAAGTGCCAATAAAATGTGTTTCATAGAAGTATCTTTTTTCCTGGGACCAAACAGCCCTTACTTTATGAACATATATTGCTTGCATACTTCAGTTTCACTTACCGAACGAAGCGTATCTCTGTAAGTCACAGCGATCAGGTATAATCCGCATCCGCTTCTTTCTCCTCCGGTGGTGCGCCCCCCTCCTTCCTCCTCCATCCCTTTTAAAGCTCTCGTCATTCTGCCAGAAACTTTCGCCAACCTCTAGTTCTTCGAGGCGCCCACCTCCTCTCTCCGTCTGTCCCCCTCCCATATTGATGACCGCCTCCTGCCCCCAAAACTCATTTCTTTTTCAAGAATCCAGCTCATCCAAAGTTGCGCCATTCCGGCGACAGATAACAGCGATCGGCCGCCCTCCCAGGCACCCCTGCAAGTAAGGAGTCTGCCGATTAAAAACCTTATAAATTCTTGATCCGACGGAAATTGCGTGGCTAGATTCACGTAATAAAAGCAATTGAATTCTTAATGTGTGTTTGCGTCAAAATTATAGGAATTATTCAATGGATGAAAACCAGGTATCGCTTTAACAATCAAGGAAAAATACGATCACCTTATAAAAGCCTCACTTTAGGTCATTCTTATGGGACTTTCAGTACTGCTCATCGTAGTTACCTCATTTAAATCGATTGAAATTCTCTTCCTGTAAATAATTAACTCCCACAAAGTTAAGCAGTTAATTTTAGCGAGGATCCCGTGACCTTTGGAAATTCATTTACGGCGTGAGGAACACCTTGGTCCCATGCAATTGGTAGAACATTATTTGGGCCTCCGCGACATTTACAAAAACTATCGCAAAACACAAGGTCTCAGGGTTGACTCCGTGCAAACTAGGTGCCCTAAAGCGACAGGGGTGGAGGCATCAGTTTGGCCAAATTAATCGAGGCCATCATCGCCTCGCCTTGAAAAGAGATCAATTTCTTTTGCACGCGAGTGCGCACAGGAGACAACGGACCGCGTTGACAGATGATGCAGTCAGTCACCTACCTGTATGGACTCTTTACCTACACACGGCGAGTTCCATGGTGTTCTTGGGTTTTAAAAAAGCAACATTAAAATGAGACTTGAATAATTGAAAATGAATTTTTATTTTTGAAAATACGTCAATAATATGATGTTTTCCTCATACAACAATTTTGAATGATGTTTAAGCTGAGTTTTTACTTTAATCGAGCCCCGATCATGTGCTTGAAAAGATCGAACGTCGCGTTGAGTCCGGTGGAAACTTCACTCGAGCAAGATTTTAATAAAGAGCCCGCTGCTCCATCAACATTTCTCGGCTCATTATTTGATCCTATTTCACTTCTCCTGTAAATGCGTCAATATGCTGCTCCGACGGAATTATTTGTGTACACAGACATTCATCTACATCCCTCATGCCGTTCGGGTAGGTAAACTCAATGAAAGCGTAACATTAACAAACTTCAGGAAATTTTTTGGCTTTTATTTTGCATACTTCCCCAACCTCGCATAATACTATCGTAAAAATCACATTCATAATTTTTACACGAATGGATTAATATTCATGATACTCCTATCATTTTTCTCTATAGTGCGTTTCTTCGACCACACTCCGTAACCTCTGACTCCCTCGGCACCATTTTCTCTCGAAATAACCTACTACAAGTTTCTAGAAACCATAAGTTTACGATAACCCTATTTTATTTCGACTACAATAACGTCTACAAATTGTATATTGAAAAAAAAGCCACTGACCTGCCTGCCGAATTTCCTCTGAACTCGCTCAATTCGATCGAAATTCTTCCATAACTTCCAACAATAATTCAGCTCATTTTTTCCAGTTTTCAAAACAAACATTCTCCATGCATCCCATTTAAAGCGAATTTAATGAATAGTGATACCAATCCTGCTACACCCGGGTTTCAGTTCCGTATAGTTTTATGGCAAACAACACCAACCACTAACGGCCGTTTTTGACGTTTAATGTGGGCATATTTTTTTCTGCCCGTTATAGCCGTCAATCTTTTTCTAATTAAAGCGTCATTTAATATGCTAATTTTTACTCCCGTTTTTCATAAACAATTTGGTGACATGGTACAGAAAATCTTTCTCTTTTTCAACCGTGCAGATTACATTTACTACGCGTTAATGATTCTCCAAATGAGCCTTATTCAAAAGAAATACTTTCGTTTTGGACGAAAGTCATTTTCCTGTCTTCTTATTGAAGCTATTCGAAATCTCTAGTAATTTTTGTCGGTTAAAAATAAATTCCTCTCCTATGCGTAGAAGAGTGATGGATTTTTCATGCATCAATTCATATTCCACTTGCGTCCATAAATAGGGATGTTGAACAGCCGTAAATGAAATCGTTCCCAGATAGAAGAGAAAATGTCATTAGGCATGAAAAAGTTCATGCATATCAGTTAAATACAGAATCAATAATGACTTTTCCAGCCACTGTAACTTAATGCAAACTTCTATTGAGTCGAAACCATTTAGTTCTGAACAAAATGTGAGTAATTCCCACGAACATCTAATTACGTAAAGTTCGAAGAATCATGAATTATAAATTGTTACTTCTATACGCCTCCTGGTTGGCTAAATGCGTATATCGGAGTCCTCGCCTGGCTAACTAGATTAGCCCTTCAAAGGAGGAATTTAGTATTTCCATATGATCACAACAAGCACTGTTACCAACATTCTCATGTTTCACAGAGCATAACATGCATGTGATGAGCCCTGTGACAGCGTGTTGACCGACAGGAGTAGCGCGGTGGAGAGTCATGCCATCCGGAAGTTAAAATTTTAATTCGCTCGTCGTACGATATGTTGATAATGCGTTTAAGGGAAACTAAAATAAAGCCTGCTTCAACCATTTTAGTACGGAATAAATCATGTTTTACAGCAATACCATGCTCTTCTCCTGGAAGTACTTGGCTGTTTTCTCTAAATTTTTAAATTTGATTTTAATGAGACGTGGGCAGTTATTGCTCGAAGATCTTTTAGTGATAATTGACCTTATTTAATTCCTCAGAATAAACACAAATATTTTGTTAAACATATGCGAGGAAGAGTTTTAATAGTTGAATAAAATTTCTGATATAATGGGAAAATATCTAACCTCAATATACGTTTTCCGCCCGACGATTTGTGGCAAGTTGATTCACGAACGCTCACGATGGATGGTATCATTTTCATCCCTACATTGGATTAGATAATTCATAAAAAAAAGAGTAGGTAATTCTATACTGAAGGGTTGAACAGAAATAACTCTCATTACGATTTATTCCTAAGGGTATGTAGGAAGTAGAATACACAACGAACTTGAAACAGAAGTTCAAACAGATTCATAGCTGATTCGCTGTCCAACATTTATTCCATTTGGTTCCAGAGTAGTATTTTACTATGACCTGAAATACATTTTTATGTTCGAGGATTTCATGCTAAGTTCATTTAAGATTTTATTTTAGTTATTACGACAAAATATATGAATTATGACTCGTGAAACATTCAAATTGTTGAATGGCGCTTTGAATTGCTAATTTACATATCAATAGCTATCTCGAAGGAAAATTCAAATATCACATCTTTTGGTTTCAAGAAACTGTAACAGTAACTTTAACGGAGTCACCCGCTATGTGTGCATTATAATGCAACCATTTCAGAGAGTAAAAATCATTCGTCTTGACCGGGATTTGAACCCGGATCCCTCGATATCCGGCCGAGTGCTTTAACCAATTAACCTACCGAGACGTCCTCTACCACTCTGAAATTTTGGGGGCTTTAAAGGAACAAGATGTTATGACGAAATACCGTATATACAAATACGGGTGACTTCGTTAAAGTTACTGTTACAGTTTCTTGATATTTGTCTAAGGTATGAACAGCCTAAGTGTTTGAAATTGGCTTTATTAACATCGTGGACTGTGGCGCGTCGCGCACGACTACGAATGCCTGTGACATTGTATGTACGGTATTTCGTCATAACATCTTGTTCCTTTAAAGCCCCCAAAATTTCAGAGTGTAAGAGGTGTATTCTTCCTGTCCACTTCACCTTTTTCATCCTTCTCAGCATCCTCATTTCCAAAACCTCCATTCTACGCCTATCATCCTGCTTCAATTGCCATTTTTTCCGCGCCGTACAGAGCTGCGCTGTCAAAGTTTTGACGAGCCTTTTCTTAACATCCTGAATTGAAATTCCTGTCATCAATCCCGTCCTTGTGAAAGTTTCTTTTCTCAACGCAATTCTTCTCCTTACTATTACTCCTTACTACATGTTCTTCTCTATTAGTGACATCATTGCTGCTATGGCTTCACATGTACCTCTCCCCGTCATGAATCCAAGCTGAATATTCCCTAAGTATTCATTTTCTATGCTCTCCACCCTCTTAGTGAAGATCATGAGTAACACATAACGTTCGTACAAAATTAGACTTATTGTTCATCATTTCTCACATATTGCTACATTTCATTTTTTTAAATATGTACTGTAAATGATCTGACAAAACCTTCCGGTCAAATCCTTCCCCCCAAACTCTTCATGCAACATTTTTCTAAGCCCTTCAGTAGTCTAATGTTGTCTAACACTGGGGCTTATTTGATTTCAATTCCCTTGATTCCCTTTCTACCTCAGCATCGAGTAAGCCTGGACTTACGCTATCCTTATCTACTTGACACTTTGCTGGAACTACACTTTGCCCCATGCTGGAACAAGTAAATAAATATAATTACTTGAGGGTCCACTAATCAAAATACTAAATTTGGAGAATGTATTTAAATAATAAATGAAATTACTTCCTTCGTCAAGTACACTACATTATTATTTTGTAAGTTTGAATGTCACCAAGATAGTATTTTGCACTGGCTGAGAATGTTTTAAACATGGCATAAAGGTCTGGGGATCCACTGGTTCTAAAAAAAATTAATATGCTAAAAAATACACAGCAAAAAATCCTAGTGTAAATGTTTGAGGCTAATTCAAAAAATACAAATATTCTTTATGGAAGAAAAATCTATCAAAAATTTGGAATTCCACCTGCAGACAAAATTAGAAGGAATACAAGAAATAACAAATTTAAAAAAGCAATTAACATTAAGGGACAATATTAACTACGAGGATTCTATTATTCCATATAATCTAAGAGAAAGTAAGAGGAACTCAAGAACGGCGTTTTCAATTGATTCAACTCTCAGGCGGCGAGCTTCTAGGCAGAGGGATTAAAGAGGCAGGTGCAGCGGTACTAAAAATACTTAGAAGTCAACGGCGATTATGTAGAGAAGTGACGTAGGTTTGTAGCTAACTAAATGTGCCAATAAAATGTGTTTCTTAGGAGTATATTTTTTCCTGTAACCAAACGAATCTTACTTTATGAGCATGCCTCGTAACAAAAACTCTAGTACTAAAATACGAATCAAGGTAGAAGAAAATTGAAGGCTATTGTACCTCTTACTTTCAATGACATACCTAAATATGTAAGAATATTACAGTCAGTAAATGCATCAATAGAATATTACGAGTAGAGATAAAAGCAGAATTGACGAACTTGGTCATTTTTCAGGTATACATACATACCACCGAACAACCATAAGGAGGAACAAGTCGATAGGATATACGATAAGTCAGAGGACATATTCGCGTGTGTTCTTGCAGGGAAACATTTGATAGTGACGGGGGATTGGAATGCAACGTTAGGCGAAGGAAGAGATAGTGATGAGGTGGGGGACTACGGTTTAGCTAAGAGGAATGACCGCAGTGACAAACCAATACATTTCTGTAAGAGAAAGGTATAAATAATCACCAACAATTGATTTAGACATTACAAAAGAGATATACATGGAAAATGCCAGATGACTCCGAAAGGTATCAGTTAGATTATATTTTGGTTAGGCACGGATTCAGAAAGAGTGTTATCGACTCGCACAGCTTCCCGGGAGCGAATGCGGACTCAGACCACAATTTGGTTGTTATGAAATGTAACGTCCGTTTCAAAAAGATAAGGCAGAGGCGGCGGGTCAGGAAATGGAATGTAGAAGCATTACATGGATTAACAAGGAAGGAATATTAGCAGGCTGTACATAAATGTATGGATGATGGTAAGGAGCTCTTAACTAACGAAGAAAAATAGGTATATATCAAGAAAGGGATATCGAAAGCCGCAAAAGTGACTATAGGAACCGTAAATGGGAAAAGGAGAAGGAAACCATGGATCACGGATGAGATCATTTGAAATACGGATGAACGAATAAAATGGAAGAATGTAAACACAGAGTTATACAAAAGGAAGCACAAAGGGTCAAACAATAAATTTAGACGGGAGGAAAATAAACCAAAAGAAGCATGGTGGAAAACGCAGTGGGAAGATATTGAATGTTCTGTGAGGAAGGGTGAATATAGTATGTGTGCTATACAGTAAGGTTGAATCACTTTCGAGAAGTAAGAAGGGTAGATCAGTGCTAACATTTAGAAATAATTGGGGTAAGATAATAGTTGACAAAGAAAAGGTCCAAGAGAGATGGAAGGAATATATAGAAACACTGTATGGTAAAGAACTTACGCCGACAAGGTTAGACATAGAGAAGGAACATGACGTCGTGGAAGATAGCTTAGGTCCAGGCATACTCGACGACGAGATAGAAAAGGCATTAAGGTAGATGAAACTAAATAAGGCCATTGGAGTAGGTAACATTCCTGCGGAACTATTAAAAGGTTTAGGAAAATGTGGGAGGAAGAGTCCGTATGGACTGATTAGTAATATCTATGAAGAAGGAATCTGGCTGGAAGATTTTGTGAGATCAGCATTAGTTTCTATTCCGAAAAAGGTAAAGGCTACGTCATATGAGGACTACAGAACAATAAGTTTGATATCCCACGCAGCTAAAGTTATTCTCAGGATCATCAACAAAAGATAGAGAGTAAGGCAAATAATTACTTAGGGGATGACCAGTTAGGGTTTAAGAAGAGAAGAGGTACGCGTGATGCCATTGTAGTAATGAAATCACTAATCGAGAGGAATACAAAACACAACCAGGACGTGTTTACCTGTCTTCCTTCCTGCCTTCGAAAAGGGGTTTAATTGAGTGAATTGGGAAAAACTAATGAGTGCATTGCAGAAAATTGGAATAGATTGGAGGTTAACTGTTAAACTAAAAAATTGAAATTTAGCATGGCTTTCAGTCATATTTTGCCAAATGAGTGTCTCAACAGAAGGACGATATAAGTCGGCCTAAGTTTAATGTAACTACTCCGATAATCTATTCTTTCGTACCAATCCACAGGGCTCAGGGCCATGGTACCGTTTTTTATATTGCTGCAGCAGAAAATACTACTAGGTGAAAAAACCAAGGTTATCGAAGAGAGAACTCAACATTAGTGATTTGCTTGATTTAAAGTAGCATAATTGAGCTTTCATTAATCAGAGAACATTTAGCAATACTAACATCCATTTGCACAAAATTACTTTTTCACAAATTTTAATTGATTGACTGATTCCCATCCATGCCTTTATTGTTCCTACTTCTACTACTTTACATCAGCATACTGTGTATGGTACTACCACTATCACTCAATGTGGCAAGGGAATGCTCGAATAAAAATTAGTGTACACAGAAAATTAAAACCCAGAAATGAAGCTTGTCGTACATATTTTCCAGTTGGATTTTAACTCCTTGAGTTTTAAATTTTTTTTCTTTGCAAATTCATGAACATGGTAACAGGTATGACTTCAAATTTAATTTAGTCTCTAAATCAAGTTTCTAGTTCACCGCAGGACGCAAATTTGCCTGTCTCGGACGTTAAGTCAACAAATAATGCAAAAAAGCAGTATGGTCGGGGAGATAGGTCTAGTTACTGAGGTGGGCTGTACACGTCCGTCCGCCTAAACTTGTACTGATTACGCAGGTTTGGATTGTGTTGAGGGCGAGGATTTAGCGAGGATCGTCCAAGAAGTTTTCAACTTGGGAATCCGCTGCGAAAGACGATCTAACCACCCATCAACTCCAATTTCCCTAACGCCTTCCTCCAGCCTGATCATTTCTACCCTTCCCCCGCACCTCCCCAATCTGCCGCCACTCATCAAAAGACCCGCCCATGGTTTTCTGTAACACTAAATAGTGTATGCATATGTATGCATATATATATATATATATATATATATATATATATATATATATGCACACACATAAAAGACATTCTCTGCTCCACCATACATTTTTCTCTTATTTCTCATGCCGAATGGAAACACGTGCAAAATGCGGACTGGCTCTCTTTAATTGTTTTTAACAAATCTTTCCCAGGCGCATTGGAAATTGATATATTTTAATCTGCAGTGGCCGTGCATTTTATTCCTTTGCTGAAGAGTTTTATGAAGGTTTCATGCTTTTGACCAGTTATAACTGAGCTAAAAATTTAACACCCTTCCCGAGAGTGGACCTCCAGTTCAGTGACAATGAGTTTTGAACAATTTTATCATTCCGTCCAATAGAAAAACTTGTTAACTGCCTTTTTAATTACATGAGTATCAGAACGAAGTGTCATCGTCAGCATTTTATTATTTGTCGCCAATGACTCCGATGCATATGTTGCAGCTCTTAGGGAAAAGGATTTTGAAATGCAACTTACTCGTACCTTTTACACGCCATACTTTTTGTCTTCCTACGTGTACAACTTATTTCTCGACACTCTTACAAGAAGAAGAGTAGTTTATAAAGCAAATGAAGAGATTCCGAAATCCTACGACAAAAATTTTTCTTTCTAGGTACTGAAGTCTTTTAGTCTCAACCAGTCAGAAAAAAAATTGGACAGGTTTACCGCTTAAGGTGGATTTCTAATTGACCCAGAGACTAAACATTGCTTTTTTCTAATCTCCATTAAGCGCAAAAATGAATTCACTTACAACTCAGATTAAAGCGACCAATCGCTACAAGTATTTCAGGTAAAATACCTATTTTATTGCTCTTCCTACCTCGCTTACTGAGCATTCTTCACTCACAAAAGTGAACACCTAACTTTCTGCAAAACTACTCAGGCCGATAAGTGGAATTTTTGGACCCCTTCCGATACTGCTTAGCGATATTTGGATTTTTAGCGGTATCCTTGGATCCCTTTTCTACTTTCTGGCAATTCTCTTGTAATTCGAGATCGGGATACGAGTAAATATCCTGCCATCCACCAAAAGGGTGCGCTGCAGTTACTCAGGAATTAACATTTTTAGCCTTCGATAAAAATTTTAAGGAATATAAATAATTGCGTAAATGTTTGTACGCAAATTTCTCTTTTAAGTGAATTCAACTCTTTATGACTTTTCAAGAAACTTTAAAAGTAACTTTAACGGAGTCACCCGCTATGTGTGCATTATAATGCAACCATTTCAGAGAGTAAAAATCATTCGCCTGATGAATCAATCCCGGTCAAGGCGAATGATTTTGACTCTCTGAAATGGTTTCTTTATGACTTTTTATTTCAGGAACCATCATGTTTTTCTAAATAGTATTTCTTGCTTGGATACGCTGAGAGATATTAAATATTTTGAATGTTTGAGAAGCTAAACATTTTTGGTATTTAGACCCAACTCTTCTCGACGTGTGCATGAACACATACCTTGACTTTCAGATGAAGTGCCTTTTATCGCTCTAGTACAAGTATACGATAAGGATCACCGTGAAACTTTGTGAGTAAAGTATAAGTCTAACACCGGAACAGTCCGTCTGCCCCCTCCCTCAAAACGCTCACCTAAGTGAAGACGTTCTCCGTCAATAGAGAAACGATTTATTCGGAGATTTATGGTCAGCGGGCAAGCGGATAGGACGGAGCTGGAGAGACCGCGCCTTAAAGAATTAATTACTCTTCACACCGTAGCTCTCCACCGTCAGTCACTTATACGTAGGGTTAATCCTTCTCCGAAAAGAATGAGCCGCAGCGAGACCAGCGAACAAAAGAAGGGGGCCGCAGGGCGGGTTCTGTCGTGGCGTTCGGGTGCCTTGGTTGAGCTGGGTTTCGACATTCCCGGAGGCGGGCGGAAAGAAAAGGGGGGCTTGGGAGGATGGACTCGCCCACCTCCCCTTCAAAAAGAAAAGGAAGGGGTGGAAGTGACAGCGGCGACATCTCTGGAGGCCGAAATGCGACAGGAGGACGTGGTCTCGACGCGTCGATTTCACGTCGAGATGTGAGAGAATGTCCCGTCGTTTTGTTTCCACCGAGTCTCGAGAGAGGGGGTGTGATCTGACAGGAAGGATTTATGCTGAAGGTCGGCAGTTAGAAAAGCGACATGAATTCATGAACTGTTTTTGGGGCGAAGTACAAATACTGGCCCTCCACATCTTAGTAGTTTTTATGGGAGGTGACCAACATCTAAGATTATTTGTGCCGTTAGGGACGGTCGGGAAAGAAAGGGTGAAGAGAAACCCGGCGACGGAATTAGCCTGCTCTTGTCGAAAGGCGCCAATGGGGTCCACCGTTTAACGTCCCATCCGACGGACGGCGTACTCATTCATAGTGCTCTCCACAAAGCAATGAGTGAAGGAATGGTTAGACAATAGTTTCGAGACTTCAAAAATAGCCGTACCAAAGTTCATGATGAAGAATCTGACCAATAATTCAGACCGATGAACTTGTTCCACAAGCCGACCTAGAACTGAGATTTGATCAACGATTGACGATATGTGTTCTGGCTGATAAGTTTTTTCTTGTTGGACGCATCGCTATTTACGCGTTTGTTATGGATCAGATATCAAAAATTGTGTGTAAAATGGTTACCAAAAATGTTTATCGGCCAGCACAAAGAGTTTACAATGTTTTTGGACTTCTACCGATCTTTTGGATCACCCACTCTACAGCCCCAATTGTGCACCTAGTGGCTATTTCTTGCCCTTACACTTCAAACAGTGGCTTGGTGGACAACGATTACAAAAAGATGAGGAACTCAAGACCGCGAAATTAATTATAAGATTAGGATGTTCGTCACAGTGATTTACCGGGAGACTTCTGTGGAAGAGGATCGATTAATGCCAGCAAAGGATCTCGAGTTTATTTCAAAAGGGTGTACACAATTGGAATTACAACCGAATCATAACAAATGTTCGATGATAAATTTCTTTAAAATATCAAAGGGTTTTGTGTGCAAAAGAAGTGGTCGATACGGGAAAATAACTAGGTGAAACTATTATTGACGACTACATCATGGACCCTCCACATACGTATAATCCGCGCACAAGCAAATAAAAAATTGAAATTAATTAAACGCATTGTTTGGCAGGAGAGAGTATAAGGCCAAGGAACGTAGTTGCCATTGTCTTGTAAAATCTCATTTAGAATATGTAAGAAGTGTATGGGACCCGACAGAAAAAGGACTCATTCGTGAAATTGAGTAGGTTCAACGCAGAGCGGTTTGTTCACTAATGTTACGACAAAGCTAAAAATTCTCATAAATGCTTCTGTAGTTCGTTTGGTAATCATTAAAACCAAAGCCTTTTTCACGTTAGGTTGATGTCATAAAAACAGCTTTAATAAAAGAGCCAGTTTTTCAGCAGACACGCATTGGTCGCTTGGATCATCAATATAAAAATTCCAAAAAATAGACGCCAGAAGTAGTAGACTCAAGGACTCCGTTTTACCACGAACGATACGGGATAGTAGCTGTAGGGTTGGAGCTAACATGTGTGCCACTTGCCACCCACAGCGTCCAGGAAATATTAAGTTCCACTTGTATGCATACATTTTACACGGACCTCGAATGTTTTATTTTGGCAGTACCTTCCCACATGACCGAGGAGGACTGATATACATCTAACGTAGTGCATGTTAAATCGCTCTCCAACCGTCTTTCGTTGCGCTTTCAACTCCCTCCGTTCACCCCTCAAGCCTCTTCGCGGGTGTGATGCCTCACGGAGTCCGCTGCCAAGAGCAGGATTCCACTTTTCAACCTGCGGCGTCAGGAGTGGGGATCTCAACGTGCATGACCTTAGGTTAATTAATAACGTACCCCCTCCTTGCTTTCCAGTTCTGCACGACTCTTCTTGGTATGGTGGCGGTCTCTCGTAAATGTAAGTGGTTGATGTTCATTTCTATAACCTCAACTTTAATAAACTTCAAAACTTCTGTAGTGATCGGAATGAGCACGGGATGCTTAGAACTAAGTTTAACGCTAACTTGTTTTCTTCACCACGCACGTCCTTCTCAAGGGATTTAAAATGTGACAATGAGGTAATTTTCCCATTCTCAAACCCCGTAAAACACCCTGCGTCATCCCTTACCGATTTTACACCGTGTCACACACCTTTTTGGTGGTTCGTGAATATTTGTGTGGATGCGGATGCAGAACTCCTTAATCCTAAAATTGGCAGACTTCAGCCCCCAATTATTTACTAACGTCGATTATTTCACGGTACCTCTCATTAATAACTCTATTACCTAAAATCCATCTTCATTTGGTCGTCACTTATTTTCTCCCTTGTTACGTAACTCGTCGAAGATAATTCACAGTGCCTTAAAAAGTGTTCAACATATTCGCTCCTCCTTCAAATGCTAATTATTTCATAGTATAGACATCTTCCATTAGTTTCTCATTTTGTCGGAGTATTACTTCGCCCTACTTTAGAGCTAGTTTTAAAAGCCCTCCGGGTTTTTGCCGACGAATTTTCAACGCCGGTTAATGTCAACCTCGAATAAAAATTGCGCAGGCACAAAAGCAACCTCTTCTTCGCAAACATCATCTTACTTTCAGATATTCAGCATTTGATGCATGTCGAACGGTTTTCAATGCCTCGTTATATTACTACTGAAGTACCTATAACGCATTTCAGACTACAAGTAAATGGTATAGGACTGGTGAATCTATACAAAATACCATTTTAGAATAGTACATGGCAGATTTTCTCACGAAATTTCTCTTGGCGACGGAGAAGACTTCTCCGAAAATGTTTATTCTTCAAGTAAAATGGCAGTACACATTATTTATGACCGTGATCAAAAGTGCCGCAAATCATCCAATTAAGGCAGCACATTTTTTTGATGAATCAGATTCATCTAATTGTCTGAAAACACCGATGTTCTTCACAAATTATGGTGCCACCAAACTCAGTCATCTTTAAATAAAACAGTTTCTAACCTGATGATGTTATGCTATAACGAAACCTGGGTCGTGAGAATAAAAGGTTTATGAGGAAAAGTAAAGTGGCTTTATTTTTTAAAATAAAATAAACGTCAGTCATCTTTGTTTAAAAGTCTTTTTCTCAGAGCAATACGAAGATTAGGTAGAGAGTTTAGTTTATTTTGAACTCGTTTTTCAACAGAAACACACAGACACAGTGCCTCACATGAGAGTAAAACCCAAAAGTGACATTTCATTTCTAGGGAAATGCTCTTTACATTTTTAAACGCCGGTGTGGGCATTGGGAGATGAAAATCAGAAAAAAAAATTCTCGAAAACGACGGGTTAATGAAAGGGATTGTCGCCGAGTGCGGCCCTCGGGCCTCGAGAGGGGGGGTGTGGGAGTGGGGGTCATGGAGAGGAGAGGGGTGAGTGGGCCACACCCTGCTCGACTAGTCGCGATGATTTCTGTCGTCTGCACTCCCCTACCAACATCTCTCTGTCCCCCTTTTCCCCTTTGAAGGGAAGGACCCTAAATGAGTCCCGCTTAATTGGAAACACGGGCAATTAAAACAAAAGCCATATTGAAAAACTTGGCCCAGGGTCAATTGGAAAAATATGAATATCTCTGAAGAAATGAACAGGCCATTTCACTGATGAGATATCTCGCGCTCATTAAATTAAAGTTCAAAATTAAGCAAATATAATTAATACCAAAGGATATTGAAATATTGTGTACACGGAATCAATTATGACAAATATAATTTTTAGCTTAAAGAGATACAAATAATACAATTAAGGAGACTCCTTAGCGAGGCTTAACATAATCTATAGTGGCAATTTCATTTAATTTAACGGCTCAGTTTCATCTAAAACACCTATTCATAGAACCATAAATGTTATTTAATGAATCATACTTGAACATTAACCAAGGAAGTATTACACTGTAACGTCGTTTTTATAAGTGAGGATAAAGCTCACCTAGTACTGAAGTAAACGGCGGGTGAAATTCACACTTCAGGATAAGGAGACTACTTCTAAAACTACATCTAAATAAATACCCTGCGAGCCACCAAAAAAGGTGTGTGGCACAGGGTGTAGCACCATGAGGGAAGGGTAAGGCATGAGGGGGTAGGGGGTTATCAAATAGGTGAGGAAAGGTGGGGGGAACCTGTAGGAGACTAGAAAAAAATATATATACACACACATACATTAATATATATATATATATATATATATATATATTTAAAACACTTAGACAGCCACACAACACGAGAACACACAAAAAGAACGCTCACAAAAATATCTTGATAATTTCAACGGACTCGAGAAGACTGAGTTCGAGTCCGTCGAAATTACCAAGATATTATTGTGAGTGTTCTTTTTATGTGTTCTCGTGTTGTGTTGCTAAATTTTTTATTCAACACTTCCGTGTTACTTCGAAGAAATCATACGAGGGTCATCCGGAAAGTAGTACCCGTTCGTGAAATAAAGACACAAAAGTAAATATTAACAAACATAAAAAATTTTATTTGAAAGAGGATACTTTAAACTACTTCTCAACATAATCTCCAAGCAAATTAAGGCATTTGTCATAACGTGTGACAAGTTTCTGTATTCCTGCTGCATAGTCCTTCGCCGCCAGCTCATTGAGATACAGGGTCACTCCTTCTTTAAGTTCTTCATCGCTGTCAAATCGTTTTCCTGCCAAAAAGTCTTTAAGCTTTGTAAAGAGATGAAAATCTGAAGGGGCCAAGTCCGGGCTATACGGTGGATGGTCGAAAGTTTCCCATTTGAATTGCTGCAAAAGTTTTTGTGTTATCCCAGCTGCATGAGGCCTGGCATTGTCATGAACGAGAATGACACCAGTAGACAATAGACCTCGCCGCCGATTTTGTATTGCCCGCCGTAATTTCTTTAATGTTTCACAATACGCATTGGCATTAATAGTGTCTCCACGGGCCATAAAATCTATAAGCAATACACCTCGTCGATCCCAGAAAATGGTTGCCATGAGTTTCCAGGTGGACAGAACTGTCTTGAATTTTTTTGGTTTGTTTGGTGAATGAGCATGATGCCACCCCATTGACTGTCGTTTACTCTCAGGTGATGCATAACAAACCCATGTTTCGTAACCAGTAATTATGCGAGTCAAGAAAGAGTCTCCTTCATCAGAATAACGTCCCAAAAACGTCAGTGCTGCAGCCATACGCTTGGTTTTGTGCTCATCTGTAAGCATGCGAGGGACCCATCTTGCACAAATTTTTGCTAATGCAGATGGTGTTTAACAATTTCATGAACAATTGTTCGAGAAACATTGGGAAAATGCTCACAGATGTCATCAATTGTGACGCGCCGATCGTTCCTCACGAATTCGTCAACTGAGCTCACCAGTTGGTCTGTAATGACAGACGGTCTCCCCGAACGCTCATCGTCGTGTGTGTTCCCCCTCCCCATGTTGAAGTTGCGACACCACCGCCGAACAGACGACTCGTCCATTACATTGTCTCCATACACCTCCTTTAATTGGCGATGAATATCACATGGGCGAACGTTTCTTGCATTGAGGAATTTAATCACTGCCCTCACTTCACAACTGGCGGCGTTCTCAATTTTTTTAAACATTGTAAACAATCACAGAAACAACACAGGCAATGCTAGCGTCACGCAACTTGGCTCAGAGAAGGAAGACAAGCCACTGAAGCTATCTGACCTCGTCCAGCGGCTACTCGCGTCGTCAGCACTTCATGCGGCACGAACAGGTACTACTTTCCGGATGACCCTCGTGTGTGTGTGTGTGTGTGTGTGTGTGTATATATATATATATATATATATATATATATATATATATATATATATATATATATGTAAAACATTCAAACACGAAATACCGCCATACGGCGAATAAATATTCATTCACATTGAAATAGAGATAAGGAAAATGGGATAGGAACACACAAAGGACGAGAAGCAAGAAACAAGAGAAGCAAGGATGGCAGATGTGGGCAGATCACAAATGTAAAAATACCTTCCTCGACCGGGACTTGATATATATATATTATTAGGTAATCTACCGGTTAAGGTAGGTTTTTGGATGGACACAACTATCAAATAAACATTTTGTGACTCCCCACCTATCAAACTAATCTATATCAGGTCCCTCTTCATCTCGGTGTACCTCTTTCCTCCCTTCATCCCGTCCAACATCCCTACCCTGTTCCTGCCCTTACCTCGATTGCCCAACATTCTCCCCTCTATTACCTTCTTCAAGATTCCACTACCGCACAATACGCCTTTTATCCATTTTTCCTGCATCCATAGGATTTCTCTCAACAAACCCCTCTCCTCAACCACCATCTCTAGTACTTCCTCATTTGTTTTCCTTTCGGTCCATTTCACCTTCTCCATTCTTCTCCACACCCACATTTCAAAAGCCTCCAATCTACGTCTATCCTCCTGCTTCAGTGACCACGTTTCCGCGCCGTACATAGCTACGCTCCATATCAGAGTTTTTACGAGTCTTGTCTTAACATCCCTACTCAACGTTCCCGTCATCAACTCCCTCCTCCTTGAGAAAGCCTCCTTGCCTAGCGCAATTCTTCTCCTTACGTCCCTACCACTTTGACCGTATTGGACCAAAACACTTCCGAGATATGTAAACTGCTCTACCTGCACTATTCTTTCCCCGACTATTTTAATATTTAGCTTAGCCTTTTTCTTTCTGGAAAATCGCATAACCTTTGTTTTATTAATATTGATTCTCATCCCATATTTATCGGACTGAACCTCCAATTCACTCAGCAATGCTTGCAACCCCTTGGCTGACTGAGCAATTAATGCTTGGTCATCAGCAAACCTAACCGATTTTACGAATTCCCCTCCGACTTTCATTCCTACCTTCAGTTCTTCCCATGCCTCTGTAATCATTTCCTCCACATATACGTTGAACAGCACCGGTGACAATGGGCAACCCTGCCTTACACCTCATCCTAACACTGCCCATCCGGGCTCTCCGTTCCCCACTCGCACCTTAGCAGTCTGAGACATATTCAGGTTGCGGATCAGTCTCCTGTCCCTCCAATCTATTCCTATTTTCTGCAATACACGCATTAATTTTTCCCAATTCACTCTATCAAACGCTTTTTTGAAATCTACAAAACAGGCAAAAACGTCTTGGTTGTATTCTATATTCCTCTCAATTGGTGATCTCATTACTGCAATGGCATCACGCGTACCTCTTCTCTTCCTAAACCTAAACTGATCATCCCCTAAGTAATCATTTGCCCTACTCTCTATCCTTTTGTTGATGATCCTGAGAATAACTTTAGCTGCATGGGATATCAAACTTATTGTTCTGTAATCTTCACATGATATAGACTTTGCCTTTTTTGGAATAGGAACTAACACCGATCTCACAAAATCTTCCGGCCAGATTCCTTCTTCATAGATACTACGAATCAGTCCATATAGGGCCTTCTTCCCACATTTGCCTAAACATTTCTACAGTTCTACAGGTATGTTGTGCACCCCCACGGCCTTATTTGCTTTCACCTTCTTTAATGCCCTTTCTATTTCATCGTCGAGTATGCCTGGACCTAAGCTATCTTCTTCTACGTCATGTTCCTTTTCTATGTCTAACCTTGTCGGCCTAAGTTCTTTACCATACAGTGTTTCTATATATTCCTTCCATCTCTCTTGGATTTTTCCTGGTTCAACTATTATCTTACCCCATTTATCTTTAACTGTTAGCACAGATCCTACCTTCTTACTTCCCGATAATAACTTAACCTTGCTGTATAGAGCACCAATTTCACCCTTCTTCTGTAAACTTTCCATATCCTCGCATTGCGTTTTCCACCATTCTTCTTTTGCTTTATTTGTGGCCCTTCTCAATTTATTGTTTAACTCTTTGTACTTCATTTTGCCTAACTCTGTGTTTATATTCTTCCATCTTCTTCTCTCATCCATCTTTGCAATCATCTCATCCGTGACCCATGGTTTCCTTATTCTTTTCCCGTTTACGCTTCCTATAGTGTCTGTTGCTGCTTCCGATATCCCTTGCTTGATACATTCCCATTTTTCTTCGATTGTACTCAGTTCTTTACCGTCATCCATTATTTTCTCTACAGCCTGCTGATACTCCTTCCTCGTTAATCCATTTAATTCTTCTACGTTCCATTTCCTAACCCGCCGCCCTTGCCTTATCTTCTTGAAATGGACGTTACATTTCATAACAACTAAATTGTGGACAGAGTTTGCATCCGCTCCTGGGAAACTGTGCGAATTTACCACACTGTTCCTAAACCTGTGCCTAACCATAATATAATCTAACTGATACATTTCTGAGTCACCTGGCATTTTCCATGTATACCTTCGCCTTTTGTGATGTCTAAACCATGTGTTGGTGATGACTAACCCCTGTCTCCTGCAGAATTCAATCGCTTTCTCCCCGCGTTCATTCCTCGTTCCTTATCCATAGTCCCCCACCTCACCACCATCCCTACCTTCGCCTACCGTCGCATTCCAATCTCCCATCACTATCAAATGTTTCCCTGCAGGAACACGCGCGATTATATCCTCATCTCTCTCCTCATCCTCATATATCATACTCCTCTCATCAGACTCATCATACATCCTATCGACTTCTTCCTCCTTGTGGTTGCTCGGTGGCATGTATACCTGAACAATGACCAAGTTCGTCGGCTCTGCTTTAATCTCTACGAGTAAAATTCTATCAGTTGCTTGCTCTATGTTGACTTCGCTTCTTCCTACCCCTTTATTTAATATTATGGCAACCCCTCGTTGGCTCTCGTCCCCGCCGCTGTATATTATTGTACAATTATCACTCCAGTAATCCCCGCTATCCTTCCATCTCACCTCGCAGAGACCTAAAACATCTATATCACCTCTTTCCATCTCTCGCTTAATATTTTCTAATTTTCCTGTCCTCAACATTGTCCTGACGTTCCATGTTCCTATTCTAACTTCTTTCGTATTCTTCTGCGTCTTCTCTCCTGCTGCTGTTATTTCTTCCCTGCAAGGTTTTCGTGGGATTTTCTGTTTTGCGTCCATCATTATTTTCTTGGGAATGATAATTGAGGTGGTTTCCCGTTGCCTTCCTCAATAGTGTTTTTAACGTGACACCATCACTTAATGGCCGCCCCACTGGGGTCAGACGCCATTGCAGCCTCCTCACTGAGGAACAGACGCTGCGTGGACTACCTTTCGCCTGGCTCCTAACCTTTGACCTATCTGGCATGGGTGGCCCTTCCAGGAGTAATTATAGTAATATTACTCCCGCCAGCATAGCTCTAGGGGTCATCGGAACACATAAGCCCTTCCACCATGACAACGTTGTAGTCCAATATATAAGCTTAAATCATCTAAAGTTTGAGTGTCCTTTTACGTGTTCTGTTTTATTCTGTGTTCTATTGTGCCGTCCAAAAGTTATATTGCTCTCGTGAGTACTTCCGCATTATCGATACATATACATATATATTCATATCCTAGCGCAGTCCCTAACCTGTACGTTAATACTTATTGTAATGAACTAACTCCTGGGTAATTTCAACTACAAGCATTCTGGTCCGTTATCGTTCTTGGAAAAAATTAAATTTTAAACCTGTCAGTCTTGCAGTCTATCTCTCTAGCCTTATATTCGTGATCCTTTCGACCGTAATACGTTGGGGTTCGTATTATATCCTTGATGTCATCGGAAAAAGGCCCATCTTTATATATTTGTAATAATCTACATTGTAAACGCCGCTGTATAAGAGAATCCCAACCTAAATTGTCTGGAAAAGTGAATACGCTGCTGCGTTGGTCATAACAGTGATTGCAAATCTAGCCCCCCACCGTTGAACTCGATCTAATTCCGAAATCATATTTATATTACAAGGATCCCATATACTGGCAGCATACTCTAGGTGGGGCCTGACCAAGGCAAGAAAACATCGTTCTTTCACCTTTTCGTCGCATTTACCTAGCACTCTTTTCACAAATCTCAATTTTTTATTAGCACGACCGAATATTTCTCGTTTGTGTTTTCCTCAGGACAGATCGTGAGTAATTGTTACACCCAAGTATTTAAAGGAATCTACCCTCACGATTTTGGTTTGTTTCACTTTGTAACTATAAGGGAGGGAATTACTCTATTCCCAAAAATGTATTACTACGCATTTTTTATTAAATTTAATTCCAATTGCCATGTATCGCACCAATTTTGAATTGCATCTAGGTCGTTGGCTAACACGACTCTGTCTTCGTGACTTCCAATGTCCCCATAATTTACTGCATCATCAGCTCAAAGACGGAGCTTGCTATTAACTTCGGTACTGAGGTTATTTATGTAAATAAGGAATAGGAGGGGGCCTATGACAATTCCTTGTGGTACATTCGACGTGACCTTGACAGTATCGGATGATACACCGTCCATGACGACTGTTTGGATACGATCACTTAATAATTGTTTTATCCAGTTAATAATACTCGCGTGTATTACATAAGTTTCCAATTTCGCGAGTAATTTGCAATGAGGGACTTTATCAAAAGCTTTTTTAAAATTTAGGAATATCGCATCAACTGGAATACTATTACTTTCACCGGAGTTCAATATATCATGTACAAAAAGTGCGAGTTGAGTTTCGCAGGATCTACCCTTACGGAAGCCGTGTTGGTTATTAATCAATAAATCTTGGCTATCGAGGTGCCTCCTTATGGAACTAACAATGATGTGTTCAAGAATCTTACAGGAAATGGAAGTGAGCGATATTGGCCTATAATTACTGGGGTCCTCCCTGTCTCCGTTTTTAAATATGGGTGTTACCGAAGCTACCTTCCAGCCGTTTGGTACGCTTTCTTCTGCCAATGATTTCTTAAATATTATATCAAGATAAGGGGCAATTTCAGCCGACAGTTCTTTATACACGCGTGCCGGTATCTCATCAGGTCCCGGAGATTTGTTGGGGTCTATGTTTTTAAGGAGTAATTCTATTCCGCGGGTGGAAATATTGATTGCTTCCATTGAATGCTGAAATATTTTCGGAAGGTTCTCGGGTGTATTCTGTGGGCATATGTTGAAAACACTTTGGAAGAATGAGTTTAATGTGTTGGCTTTATCTAAACTACTCGTTACTTTATCCCCCTTTTCGTTATTCAATGAGTTTACGGTGGATTTTTTTCCCTGCACTTCCCTGACGTAGGACCAAAACATCTTTGGGTTATCGTTCAAATGTTCGCCTAATTTTTTCCTTTTGAATTCCGCTAGCGCCTTCCGGAAGGCCTTCTTGGCAGTGGACCTAGATGTTTTGTAGGTCTGTATGGTTTCGTTGATTTTATCAGAGGAGGAATCTTTAACTGCGTTTTTCATTTTGGCATGGCACACCCTTTGCCGCCTAAGAGAATTCCGTACTTCAGAGTTGTACCATCGGGGTTTCCTTATTTTCTTTTATATAGTTACTAGGTATAAACCTCTGTATTGCTGAACGTGTTATCGTAAGAAAATTGTTCCAAGTATCCTCGACACTATTAGTTTTGCTTAATTCGTCAAATCTAAAAAAGAACGTTTTAATTCACATTTTAAGCCATCATAGTCCGCTTTATTGAAAAAATAAACCTTTCTCTTAGGTTTGTTAATTTTATCTACGCTTAGAGAAAATTTAGCGTTTACAGCCCTGTGATCACTGATTCCGTCAACAACTTCTACATTTAAGACCTTTTCGGGTATATTTGTGGCTAACAGATCAAGAATGTTCTTTCCCCTTGTTAGTGAAATGACTAATTGATGTAGGGAATTCGAGGTGAACGCAAATAAGAGGGACTCGCATAGATCTTTGTCTTTACCTCCATTTATAAAACTGTACAAATCCCTATCTATTGTGGGAATATTAAAATCGCCTCCGATAATTAGGCTGTGCTCACTGTTGTGGGATTTAAAGCTTTGTATCTGTTTTTCTAGGTCTGGTATTGAGTTAATGCTAACGAGGGGTGGTCTATAATACGCACAGATATATATTCTTTTCGATTTGGGTGTTTTCACTGAGCACCATACACTTTCTATACAGCTATCAGGAAATAACTCGGCTCTACTGACGTTAGAGTTCTTAACCGCAATAAACACTCCTCCTCCGTCTCTATTCTTTCTGTCGTTTCTATAAATTATGAAGGACTTGGGAAATATTTCGCTGTCTGCGATGTCATCTGTTAGCCAACTTTCAGTTCCTATAATGATATCCGACTCTGTGCTATGAATGAGATGGTGAAATTCCGGTATTTTATTTTTTAAACTTCGGCAGTTAACTACTACTACGGAAATTATATCCTCGTCTAAAACCTTCTTTGCGGTCTGCTTTCTGGGGATGTTATTTAGTCTTTTTGGTGCATTAGTATTCGATCGGCCTACATTCTGATTAGCAATTCATTCTTTTGTCTCATTAGCAGTGTAAGTACTTGGAAAAATCTCTTCTGGCAACCTAGTATTGTTAGACCCACTAATTGACCTACACCTTATAATATCGTTATTAGGGCAATCTATTCCACTACCTAACCTACGCATTTGCCTAAAAAATATCTACAGTGCTCGAAGATCCTATGAGCCAACCAAACCGACGCCTCAGGGGTGTACTTCTTTTCCCTAAGTCACCCTTAGATTCCCAGTTAAATCTGGTACCCGAATACGTTGCGAGATATACACATTCACAATTGAACATTGTGAAATATTAAAAAATACGCCTTTTCCCGCTGTTCAATGTAATTAAATGAAATTAAAAACAATTTGCATGTATATTTATGATAGCGAAGTTACGACTACGCCTTATTACAATAATTTTAATAGTTGAGAAGACTGCATGGAAAACTGAAGGCGGAAATTGTAGCAGCCAAAATTATTTGGTGAATTCGCGAATTTCAAACCCAATATGGGCTAATGAGTTTCAAAGGAATTAATATTTTTTGTACCGAACATCCATCTCTGAGTAATTTTGAACAGTATATATTTTTCGCTTTGGTAATCTCAAACTTGGTAAGTTTTGCTTCAATAAATGAATGAATATTAATGAAAGAAATAACTATTATTATTTTACATAAAATTTTGCTAAACCAATACTGACGGATGACTAACCGTTCTACCTTGCCAGTTCATATTATAGCCAAACAAACAACAACTCGTGAAGCACCAATATACGTATAGAAGAACAAAGTTAAGGAAACAGATAAAGCAACTCAGGTAAGATGTTTAAATATCGAGGGTAGCAGTTTTTCAGGATGTAACGCCATGTACAGGTAGACAGGCATAACCAGTTAGCTTTGCCAACAGTTATAATGATACAAGCTTGTTTCACACTTTCTTAAGATGCATATCGTATTTTATTCTCAATAATTTTCACGAAAAGAAAATTGAAATTGTAAAGTTAGCTATTAAGATTAAGTGAGATTTTGAGCAGTTATAATATAATATTTTATTTTTAGCCAGCGATATTGCCTTGAAAAATCAAGAAATAATTATATCTTCTCTATCCTATCAGCTGCAGCAACCAATCTGACACTTGGTTCAACAAGTGAGGGTGTACCACTACTCGTGCTATACTGCGTGTGAATTTCATTCAGAATGCATACGGAGGCACTCATTCCTTTCCACACACCGCCTGCGGTTTCCCAGTAAAATCTTTCACGAGTTTCCCACAAGAAATAAATCAGCCTGCTCGAGGTATTGCCTAAAGCGAACACTGGATAGGAACTGTTAAATTCCAGTTAGTTGCTGAATACTATTCTCACAAGGCTAATAAATCTCATTATACAATATTTGCAAAACAAATGGTATGACATTTGCTGGAATACTTAGAATAAACGAAAAGAATACGCATTGAATTTTTCCCCTTAATGACTACTATAAAACGCGTCTCGACAAATAATTTTCCCTCAAGTTACAAGAGTTAAACAATATTGAACTGAAACTCTATCCATACTTTGTATGTAATTTCTCCAACGACATCTCCGAGTAAATTTATATTAATATGCTCTAGGTTTGGAGTTTCCTTTCTGCGGCGCCTAAGTTTTCCCAGGAAGGTGCGGTCCCCTTTAATGTTTCAGATCGTGTGAATATATCTGGCTCCAAAAGTTTGGTTCCATCTTACCCAAAAAATTAAATTCAGTAGTTTTTTCACAATATTTCTAATTGGCGATAATTTATAATATACGATAATTTAGAAACGATATTCTTATCTCGGAGGAGCTATGCACAAAAAATAGAACCAAATTTTGGAATCTACTTTGGGTGATACTCTGGTTTATCAGGATGGGGGGTGGGAGTGAGGGTGACATCCCCACTGCAAAAACCCTATTGTTACAAAACCCTTCAAGACACCATGAAATATAGGTAGATTTATGATAAAGAGAATAAAAATAGCTCAAAGACTCAAAAATATACCACAACTTTGAGCTGGGTGAAATTAAACTTGGGCTGGGTGGCTGGCTGAGCTTCATGAAATGTAAGAATTTTTCAGAAAATAGAAGAAAGAGATTGCTAAGAAAGTGCTCGTATATGGCATGAATATAGTGGATTCGCAGTAAGTTAGGGGGAGTGGCGATGGAGTAATATAGATAAAAATAATTACTTTATATTTCACAGTATGTCTTAAACAAGAACTGTATAAGGTGGTAAAGGTTTTACTGTCATCGCGGGAATTAAACAAAGCTCAGTGTGGCACAAGCCACTCAACGGTGCGGGGTTATTACGTAAGCTGCGGCCCGAGGTGTAAATTAAAAACATCAATTATCTCAGCATATGCACGTACGGAGGGTGCAATTGCTGAAGTGGAGAATGCATCCTTTGTCACGTTAGATGTAGAAGTATACAGCAAACAATTAGAAAACTATGAAGTGTTGATTCTCCTTGGAGGTATCTTTCTCCAGAAAGCGCTCATATTTACTGGTCAAAAAGAAAAGAAAGTTGCCATGTCAATTAGTTGAAGGTGCTAATTAAAAGTACATCTTTTGAAGGAAAAGACATTCATACAGAACCTGGAAAATTCCAGAGTATGTACGTACGAAATCGGTCATGTCCTGGTGTCCATAAAGAAGGCATCTTCGATTATAGATGCAAGATCTGCCTGTGACCATGTGATTCAGATTGTAATTTAGTAATGGCTCCATTGTCAAAGATTTAATGCTATAGGATGAGTAAAATGGACCAAAGAGAACAAGGTGAAATGTGGAATCGTTACAACAACCAGAATTTACTGATTACAGTCAATGTCAATGTCAGGAAATATTGTTTAAGGAAATAAAAGAATTATTTCATATTTTGAATGAGAACGATACGCAGAGAAAAAATGGTCTTAAATTAAGAAGGCTATGGAAGAAGATAAAAAAAAGACAAAAGGAGAAAGTTACTTAGTGGCGAATGAAGAATAGTCCAAAAGGTGATTGTGGAAAAAAATGTAGAATTTCAGAATACAGACAAATTGGTCGTGAAGAAGGGGGAGATAAGAGATAATTGCTATGGGTACTAAAAAAGAGAAGATGAGCATACCGAGCATTAAGAAAGGAAAAAATATGATATCTTTGGAACTTTAACAAAAATAATAAGCAACTGAACGCTCAGAATTAAGTGGAAGAAGAAGAAGTGGAAGCAGAAGTTTTGGAAAGAGGATTTTAGAGAAATGTTGGACTTCAAAGCAGTAGTAGAGAATGAGAGATAATGTACATGTACACGTACATGTACGAGTACATGCATACAAATGCACACGCATAACACCCAGATGTTTCTAAACCATCAACAGAGGAGGTATAGGAAGGAATGAAGCGACAGCAGAATGGGAGAGCTCCAAGAGAGGACCGAACCACAGCCGAACTGCTTAGGTATGGAGCAAAAGAACTAATTAAGAACCTACAGGGACTGATATCCAAAATGTGGAATATAGAGGAAATGCCAGAAGAATGGTCTTATCCGGCCAATTTTCAAGAAGAATGATAAAGTGGAATGTAGAAAATAATGTGGAATCACGTTATTAAATGTCATGAACGAGGTATAACAGAATATATCTATGATAAGGAACTTGTCTGTGAGTACCAATGTGACTTTTGGCCGAGAAGAGGTAAAATATCAAATCCTTTTGATAAGACAGCTCGTATTGTCATTAATATAAAATGGCCTACACATGCCGTTCATTGCCTCCCATCAGGCATTGTGCAGTATTAATAGGACAGATATACCGAATGCCTCAGAGGGATTTGGAGTATCAAAGAAAATTAGACTGGTAGATATTTCTATCGCTAGATCTAAGGCTAAAGTCATTACTCGAGGTAAAACCAATAGAGTATACAAGGTAATTGCTTCAGTGTTACAATATTCTCCTTCCGCTGGATTATTTAATCTAGATCTAAATATATCCGTAAACGACTTGGAGATTAGAAGAAAAAATAGTTCAATGGTCTAATGGAGCTCATTCTTGTGATGACGACAGAGAGTTGGAGCCAATAACTATGAATATCATCAGGGAGGTGTTTAAGGCATCAAAAGATAAGGTCCTGGAATAAGACTAAGAAAGTGTTAACATTACAACATACATATGTGGATGATTGCCTCCAAATATAACCTTTGGCCAACACAACCTCATTGGTCTAAAATCTTTTAGCAACTATGGAAATGTAAAAGAACTGATGGGGATTCTGAGACAATAATTTTTAACGGATTCATCCGCTAATTCATTAGACTGCAGAAATTTCAAAGTTTAAAAACCATTTAAAATCGGACATCGAGGAATCCGGGTTCGAGTACCGGCCAAGGTGGATGATTTTTACACTTTGAAATATCTCCACTATGGTTAACTCTTCAATTGCGAGAACATAAAGGCAGAGTAGATTAATTAATTAAAAGGATAACGGCTAAAAAGAGAGCTTACTTTATTAACATTGAGCTCTTGAAATCGAATTGCCAATGAAAACGCTTTACACGTATTTGAACGCAAATGTTCCCAAACCCACCCTATGTTTTAGCGTCGAGGGAGAGAAACTAGTGGTATGTTAAGTTAGTATGAAACTTTTACGTTCACAAACCGTATAATGCAGGCCGTCATCATGTGGAAATCCATTTTCCAGAAATTTTGAGTAATTTAAAAGCGATCTCGTAGCGTAAAGACATTGACCCAAGGTTTTAGAATCTTATAACGAGTAATAATCTTCACATTATTCGGAAACAAACATGACGCCTTTATTGAACGTCACTGTCATTAATTCCCGCCTAATTGCCGAGTTTCTTCCACGAATGTAATTTCTCAACTACTATTAACACTAATACGACCATTACCCTCCAAATTACTTCCAATTAAACCTTCTGCTCCATCTGATCTTATTTATTTCCTACTACGTACTTAAATGAACTTATAGTTGGTCTTTTTCCTTCCTTCAAACCTCTCTATATTCGTTTCCTTTTGTTTATCCTTAGTCCCATACGTTTGTCATTGATCCTTCAATGCACTCAACAGTATTTTCCGCATCTTATAGAGATCCTTTTATAAATCAAGTAGAATAAAATTATTTCCCTAATTTTCATTCAGTATGCGATATTTATTGTATTGCACATCTACCACCCATTTTGAACTTTATACGTCGGTGTACCTTCTTCAACAAGATTAATAAATCGATGCCTAACGGATTGTCAATTAGCGAAATTCAGATTTCCTTGCAATTGATGCTCATCTATAAAAATAGACGGAATTTGATATTATTCACCTGCGTTTTGAGAACCTCAGACCGTCAGAACACGATAAGGTAATGAAAAGGTAAAACTGAAAAGGTGAAACTAAATTTTGCTTCGAGGGAACCGCTCAGCTTGCCATAAACACTCTTCAAGGAGGTCAGTTATCGGTTATTTTTCGGGATGGGAAGTCAAAATGATATGGGATACTCGAATTGGCAAACGAAACGAGAAAGGGTTCTAAATGAGGACTGTAACAATCATGGGACAATGGTGCATAGATTGATGTCGAAGCACATGGAAAACATATGATTAGCAATGTAAGTAACATATCGCAGAGATGACAATCAAAGCTTGTATCTAGTAGCGCCTAATAAAATGAGAGTCAAAGGGGTCTCTTTACGTATAGTCAAAGTAAATGCTCTGCGTGCAAAAAAAAAGATATTGAATTTTCATCGAAAATTAGCTAAATTAATAGTTAGAGAAGTAGCATAATAATGGATCTCAAGCGTTATAAGACCTTTGGAAATCGGTGCTACTTAATGGGAGTTAAATTAGAGTTAATGGACCAAAATTGTTTTGTTATTGCAACGAAAATGGGTTTACCTAAGAACTGCTATGGGGAACTTTTTGTGATTCCGAAACACCTTCAACGTATATGAATTCAAAAGATCCATCGCCTGATTTTATTTGAATTTTTCCTTAACGGTTGGGTCTGCGTATTAATGCCTCCGAGATATCTCAAACCACACCACTCCCAACTCCTACTGCCAGTATTAATGATTTTAGTCGCACGTTTGCTTAACAGAACGCATATTTGAAAAAGGGCTCCAACTTCGACCTGTCAGATCCAGTGACACAGCGACTAAGTACAAGTAGCTACAGTTTTGACTCTAGGATTCTCGAGTTGCTCCCGCATTGTTTCCGTCTTCCCAGGACCTTCGAACTCGGTACCTTCACGTGCCCCAGAAAAACCGCTGCCCAGGAACAACATAGGTGTAGCCCGAAAAACATTGATGTCATTTGTGTTAATTTTAATACTGCTTGCATACCAGGGTATATTCATTTATATCCTATTTAGAAAGTTTGTTTCCTTTAGTTTGTCATATCTCGGAGGTCGCTCTTGCATGAACTAATAGGAATATGGTATTTCACTAATAAAACCAAGTTATGTAAGATTTTGGATGTGGTGAGCGAATGAAAAAAGTCCAAAAACTGAAGTCTAATCTCAATTTCCTCGAAGAAATATGAAAAAAACTGATAATTGAATAAAATATTAAAGTCCGTGATGTAATTTTAATATTGCAAAATAAACAATGAGATGACAGCAAGTAGTTCCTCGCTTGTCCATTACAAAATAACAATCGTTACTTTTAGAGTTTTCTCGAGGTATCTGCTATATAAGTAATTAAGAATAGTAATTTTCCTCAAAAATAAAATAATTTTTGTGGAAAATTGCTATATTTAATTAATCATGATATTCCATCATATCACTTCTGAAACGTCTCTCTTTACCACTACATGAGCACCAAAGTGCGTAGATTCTCGCATAAAATATAGCTGGGAGAAGTGCAATACATCTTTTGATCAAACTTAAAGAGTAATATGGAATAGTCCGGAAAATTATGAAAGAATACCCAGAGAAGAATAAAACTTAACGGTTTTTATTCATAAACGGTGCATAGCCCACGTATCGGAAAAAATAGTGTCACTAATAAACATTGGCATTAGCATGTAGTCATTTTCATCCCGAATGTTAAAAAAGAAAAAAATGTACATGGTTTTCATACAGACATCGAAAGAATGAGAATAAATACCAAAACGGTTGAATCAGATACTGCGTGGCAACTGTCGTCATCAAATCCCGCGCGCATAATGAAGGGTTAAGTTCGGAAACGGGCCTTCAGCAAGAGTTCACAGGTCACCCGGGAGACTTTTCGCTATTTTCACAGTGTTAAAACAAATACTGATACTTCTGTAATATATTAAAATAAACTGTAGGATATACCACTACAGTAATATTTAACGGAGTCATCCGCTAAGACGCATTACAAAGCAATGAATTCCAAGTTAAAAATCGTTCCGGTCATAGTTTTTATTTACCCCAAAGACTCAGGAGTATGCAGAAACTTTCTGCCCTCATTGTATAATTTTATAGTATGTCTCCACCTATGTTGGTATTAGAATTCCGCGATTGGAACCAAGCAACAATATTACAAAACTGAGGCTCAAATCCATCCTCTTTCACTCTCTGTTTGCTGTCGGAGAAAAGTTTCAAGAATAAAAATCTCTCATCGACATTTCGTTTTGCCTAATCTTTCCTAAATTCATCGTTGTCGGCATATCCTGGAGGGAAATGTCTTTATTATTATTAAAATAATATTTTGTCAGAATTAGGTCAAACGTAGGACATTCATGAGTTTAGTGTATAAATTCCAGGATACAGTTTGTTTCCTTCTTTTAATATCGGAGGGCCGCCCGCCACGTCTTTCACCGTTGCCTTTGGATTCGAGTTCTTACTAAAAAGAAAGACTTGTACTTTTCCAAAGATTTTTATTATATGGTCCAACGCGTTTCACCGACTGGCGGCACTCGAGGAAATGCGTTGTACCATATAATAAAAATCCGTGGAAAAGTACAAGTTTTTCTTTCTAGAATGGACATTGAATTCTTCCTCCAAGTGAAGCCTGAAACAACAGAATATCTTTGGATTCGCGGCTCTGAAAATGCATCGGAGTAATGGTGCAAAACCGTGAATGTGTTCTTTGAGTTCCGTAACAATCTCCGGTCCGGGAAATTTGTTTTCTTTTTGATAAGTGATGATAATAGGATACCATTCAAAGATCGGTTTGGGATGAACGGTTCTTCGCTTGGTTCGCTCAGACCTCTCAGAGGTTCTCACATGGTCCCTCAGAAGAGTCCTGTGCATTTTTTTTAAATTCGCATCAACTCGTGTGAAGGAAACTCAAATAGAGAGAGAGAAATTGATGAGAATGCTACAGGTTGTGTTTGAATACAAAACATTTTAGATAATGAGAGAGGAACTATATTCACTTTTTTTTATTTCACAGCAAGTTCAGAGCAGAATGGTGAGAGAAGAAGAATAAAAAGCCAAGCAACAAACTGAAATCAAATCCCGATCTCCTTCTACACAGTTATTTCCCACCTTCCGTTCAATCTTCCTCGATTAGTTGTTTCGATAGTGTCACTGCAGACTAAGGGGGATACCTAAACGTGTTTCATTACCACCCAGACTAAACTTTAAGGCATTTTGATAAATTTTAAAATGGTTTTAATTGATAAGAAGGAAGTAAATGAAATATTTAGGACCAAACGACCCGTGCAGCTGTATTGAAAGTAAAGCATCTCAGCGGGGAATCATCCTTTCCATGAGAGAATCAATCTCCGGCGAAATGCGGTCTCCAGGGAGCGCAGTAGATGGGCACCTACACCGCGGCCGTTGATCCTGCGGCGAAAGGCCTCCCCGCTCTTCCCTTTCTACCTCCTCTCCCTCTGCCAATCCTCGAAGACCCGGGAGGCAGCAGGCGGCGCCCATAAACACGAGCAGCTAATGCGGCAGCAGCACCCCGAGTCTTCTTTTTCTTAACATTTTTCGACTACGCTCCGACGACTGATGCATCGAGAGCAACCATAAGTGGTTCCCAAGGATATTCCCTGAAGGGTTACAAAGGAAGCTCTACGAAATTCTCCGTTCAAGTGCCAATGGATGTCACAAATAAAACTGAATTCACAACAAGGGATCCATAAATGAATATTTGGTAGTGGTTTATATTGGGAAAATGTATCGGCCATTCTGTTCAAATGAAATATCCCGCCGACTAAGTACGAAGTACTCCCGACTTCAACTTAATTTATGCGCAAGATATTTAAACAATTAAAAAATTCTTTTTGAAATACCCCATACAGACCCCTATAGCTTTTCTGGCCGGAGCAAAGATATTTTCTCATGGTAGGGTTAGCCATATCAGATAGATCGATGGGTAGGAGCCAGACGAAAGGAAATCCGCGTAGCATCCGTTCTTCAGTGAGGTGGCTGCAAAACCGTGGGGGTGGCCAATAAGTGCTATCACATTAAAAACAATATTGCGGAAGGCAACATGAAACAACATCAACTATTTATCACAAAACAATTGTCTTCCATATATCTGTAAAACACTTTTTAGAACAAATTGTTAAATCACCCACGACGGGTACACTTGATATCTTGGCGACTTCTACATCCGTGATTATCACAAAAATTGCAATAATAAACGTCATTAGCAACCATAAGGCAATTATTGCAGAAATAAAAACTGAATCCGTAAAAGTAAACAAGGAAAAGCATAAAATATACTAATTCAACAAGACAAATTTTAAAGGGCTTTGAGAATATTTAAAGAATGCACTGCCGGAATTCAAGAAAAAAACCCTTATTACCGATACAGAGAGCGCTTAAAAATTTAAAAAAATATTATACGTGAAGGCATAAAAACGTACATTTCATTTAAACTTAAATGCGATACTAAGGGACTTGGTGGTACAATGGAGAACTCAGAGCGGCTTTAAGAAAGCAAAGAAACCCTCAATCATATTTTAAAAAGTAGGGACGCAGTTTATACGAATGCATCCAAACAGAATCTAAAAAAAATGTCGCGGTAAAACAAAAAGCATCATGCGTAAAACCCTACACTCCTTCAGAATTAAAATGCTATTTGTATTTCTTCTACAAAAACGTGTACAGGTGGATTATTTTACGTACACGGGTGAATCAAGTGAAATACTTGAAAGTGAAATAAAACTTCAAAACGTTTTCGCACCAGCCTGTTATTTGGCAATAGTGATAGGCATGACTTAATGAGTATCCCTCAGGAAGCAGCATGATGACCAAAATAACAATAAGATGAAAACATTGTGCAAACATGGCACCACCATTTACAGAATGTTTTACAGAGAAACAGCATACCCTCATTTTTTTTTGAGTAGTTAAGAGGAGAAACATTGAAGTTTATCAATGAATGAAAGTTGATATCTTTGGAATATTTGCCACTCAAACAAGTGTACACATGAAATAGGCAATTTATAAACAGTATAACCCTTCTAAGAGAACCCCCTTAACAACGTCAATCACATCAAGTATTCACTCCACTGGCCTTTGTAGCAGTTAAAGCCATGGTATTTCTGGAGTAATCGTGAACTTTCGAAGTTATGAAATATTTCTATTGTACATCATGGAGACTTCATTATAAAATAGTATAGCTGAGAATCTGTTTTATTCCAGAAGAATTGAAATTAAAAATATATAATTTTGTAGTTTGTATTTGACTCTTCCTAGTATAAATACATTTTCATTGGTAGTTATACTTATTATTATATGAAGACAAATAAATAGTTTTATTCCTTATTAAGATAAGAGACAACAATTAGAGACTTAATCGTGCGTAACTAGTTAATGATCTACCCAATAAACTCCTTTCCCGATTCTTACTCTAGCGGTCCACGAGGAAGAGCGTCGAAACTTGGCAGGGGAGTCCCTCTACGGGGCGATGAGGTGGCAGAAGTGGCAGCCAGCGTGGTTGGCTATAGTGATTGGATAACTTCGTGGCCTAAAAGAAGGAATGCTACTCCACCTCCTGCCTCCTGGTGGTTAGCCTGAAGGCTACAGAGCGGTTCTTCAGGACTAAAAAATGAGGGTGGCTGAATTACTCGCGTAGGTACACGGTGGGCCGATATTGGTTTTGTAGTCTCGACCGCGGGGTTTCATTCTTCTAGAAACACATATTTTTACATACATATAGCGATTTTAATTTTTTTTTCTTCAGTAATTGAATTCACTGACTGCTGTATATTTTGTAAAGAGAATCTGTGAGCGAGTATAGAGTCAAAAATAAACATCTGATAGAATATCCATTCTAAAGACTTGTGCGGACTAAATGAGACATATGAAAATTGGAGAAAAAATTTAAAAATTCTCGAAATGTTGTAGCATGCAGAACCATGGGCGTGATAATTCATCTAAAAAGTCAATGTTTTTCAATATCACAGATGAAATCTTCGAGTGGTGAAGGAGCAACTACTGACTTTTCTCTTTTAATTCTGTATCCAAAAATGACCATTTGATAACATAAAGTATGCATTTGATGATGACATAAGGGTCCATGATGAAAGTATATGCAAAAAAAATAAAGGAATTTTGCCATTTCCCTCCGAAATAAAGGTCAACGTCAAGCTTAAACTCTCTAACTCCAACCCTCTTGGCAATCCCTGACATCAGTTTAATATCCTTGTTATCTTAATTGTATAAAATATATATTCGCATGCAATAAATATTTAAAGATGCTTATCCTTTTTAAATATATGTAATTTCATTTTACTCATATAGCATTCTAGTTTTATCTATCATGTTATTTATTACATCAAAACTTTAATCAATTAAGTTAATTCATGGTTCATTAAATTACATTTTATCAACCCATTTCATTTTATATCCCCGGGAAAATGAAAAATAGGGCACGGTGGTGACGATCTATACACATTAGAGGCGTAGTTCACGTCAAGATACTCATCGCTCTAGGTAAGCGGACCAATTCGCCAATACATTCCAGTCGTGCCCGGATTAAGACGGATAACCGAGAGCCCTTAGTGTAGGACCGGGGAATATGTTTGGTTTTACCCGTCCCTTTTTCAATAACAGACCTGGATGGAGTCAGTGTTGGGCTGGGGCTGTCGGGGAAAGGGATGAGGGGGTCGAGGAGGCGATATACCCTGGGGGAATGAATGTTGGGGCGAGCGGATGACTACTCTCGCCCCCTCCCCCCCGCGACCGCCCTTCTCCCGGCCGGCGGAGACAAACGCTTTTGACATCCGAAGGCCCCCCACTATTGCTCCCGCCTTCCGCTTCACGGCGAAAAAAGTGACACATGGAAAGGGAGGGGAGGCGTCATTCATCTCCCCTTTTCCACCTTTCACCCTCTCCACCCCTGAACCCACACCTACACCCCCTCCTCATCCTTCCCTCTGTCGCCCCGCTTTCATTTAAGTGACGCCCAGACGAACGATTTATTATTGTGGTCTGGGAAAAAAAAAACAAAATAAAAAAGTGGATGGAAAAAATAATCTTCTGGCCGCAGAGACCACGTCGGACGTCCATGGGTTTTGTCACCGAGTGAAAAAAATACACAATCCTTTCGGACGCGGGACGGATATTAACTCATTTTTCGTAAATAAAGAAGAGTGAGCTGAGGGAGGCAAAGGATCGTTTTTGCTAGGGGTCCGGACAAACGCGAGAGGCAACCGAAACGTGGGTTGCACGCCCACTCAGAGTCCCCGCGAAGCCTCCTCTCCCGGCAAGTGCGTCAAGGTTTTAATTTGGGACAGGGCTGAAGGTGTCCCGTCAGACGGCCCCTGGATCAAATTGCCGTGTTCGATCCTAGCAGGATTGATACAGCAATTCATCGACTGCGATTGCGGAATTAATGCAATATCAAATTTCGATAGTGGGGTGGAAATGGTATTAATCGCCATTTACATGCGTTAACATGGGCATTTAAAATACCAATGATATTTATACGCTGTATCGCAATGCGATGAAAATTCAAATAATAAGAGTGGAATACCCAACAGCCCGACGAGGGCGACAAGAGCGGCGAGACTTCCTCAGGGCTGCGCTTGGGCTCGTAGCGGAGTAAATACTAGTATTTTCAATAGGTACCTTAGAAGATCACTTTTAAGTGTCTAGCGTCACGCTGTGCAATAAATACCTAGTGTGGACGCTGGGCAACTTCGGAGTTCGGCTGGACAATAGGATGTGCGTAACTACATAGGAAAACCACAAAGCGAAACTCAGCCTTAATTAAAATTACGAAGCTAAGGTTTCTGCAGCGACATTCAAGAACAATGCTTATGATTACAAAATTTCTCCTAGCTTGGCTTATTTTTGAGTTGAAAGTCTATATTTTTGACACTACAGGAAAATAAAACCGCGAAAAAATCATTGATTGCGCGTTAGTGGAATGCTGTAATCAATACTTACTTATTTCAACAAACTACGGATACTGTAAATGTCCGTGATAAGAACATCACCAAGAGACTTAATAATAAAAATCAACTTCAACGTGCACTTAAAAAATATATTTAATATTAGAGGGCAACGACGGTTTTCTTACTTTATGTTAATTTGCATGTTGATATAGTTATGACTTATTTTTAGGTAATTAACGAAGCAAATTGATAGCCATTCCCCTTAGACTCTTTCTCTGATAAAAGGTCCTCAGAGCATAGTCGAGAAGTACAGAAATATAAGTAAAGTCTCATAGGAGAATAGTGCCAATCCAGGAATCAACGGGTCTCAGTATTAATCACTATGGACGTAAATTATTATCTAAGCGAGGATAATTCCTCTAGAATATTAAGGAATTACGTCAGAGGCATAGGTCTGCCAACGTAAAATGTGGAAATTTGAACAAATTAGGTTGATCGCAGTGAAATGGTATTCGGGAGGGTATTAGCAGGATGGAAAAGTGAAGTTTGTAGTTGTCAGCATCGATTTAAAGGTAGCGAAATGTGTGAGCGTGACGTTCACACATGTTAACCTCGTAATTGAGGTTCATATGTAAAGCGTACTTACTTCACAGAAATTTTCCCAATGGAAAGTTTTTCTACGCAAAAGACTTTTCACAAATGCACAAAGGGTGACATTGGGAATATATTCCCTTGGCATTTTCCATGCATGAGGTGTCAAACGAAGACCGGGCGAACAAATATTTTGACCACGATGAATAGTTAAGTCAGCCTGCCAAATACGGAAGTCCATCCGTTGGATAAGCATTGGTGATCCGTCGGGGTCGCCGTGTCGGCAAGTCTTCCACGCGGGGGAGCATGAGGGGAGGGAGGCGGACGATGATGGGGCATGGCGGACGAGGCCGCCCTCACGGGACGACCTTCGCCGACCGCGGCGGATGGGGGAGGAAGGGCGTCCCGTCTCTCCCTCCCTTCTGCCAAACCTAAGCCCCATCCCCTCCCCTTAGTCCATGAGGGAAGTGATTACGACATCTGCACGACTTCCTCCCATGCCTTATCCCTTCACCTTGGGCCCTGTAATATTGAGATGTAACGATTGCGAGACACATGTAACATCGAAGAGCGACCTTGAGATTGGTGCGACACCATACTTCTAATCCTGCTGTCTGCCATATCATGCGATATTGTAAGATCTCCAAAGTTATTTGATACAATAATAATTTGAGAAACCCCAAGATATTAACCGTTCACTATCGTCTATCCGAATGGCCAAATTTACTTGACGTATTCCCGTGATAACATCTGCATCACAAAATTGGTATTGAAAGTCGGATATCGCACCGCCGTACCCTCTGCGCAACCGATACCCTCCTCCTCCCTCCCGAGCGCCTAAACAGAGCATGGAGCATCGGGGCGAACGGCGAGGGAGGGTGTGAGCGGGCGGTGGGCGAGTGGTGAGCGGGGAAGGGAGTGAACCTTGAACGGCGCACCGTGAAGCTTTGTAATTTACATGGGTGCGTGGGGGAGTCTGAGTGGGTGGGTCGAGGGGGATAGTTTGGAAGGGGGAGGGACATCCACCTGCGGATGCGACCGAGGGAGAGGAGCACGCTCTCGGCCTCTTTTTAAAGATTCACTGTCGACGGAAATGCCGATGATGGAGTCATCGGAAGCGAGCGAAGGGCAGCAGCCGGCCACGTGGACGGCATTTCATCGAGAGCTATATAACCCTGGGTGACACGTGGTGGAGTGAGGCTGGGTCACTCTCTCTCCCTCCCCACGGTCGCTTGAGATGGGAGAATTGACGGTGAGTTGACAGAGGGTAAACAGTTTCGACACTGAATGCTATTTTCAAACGCGTATCAGTTCGAGCGAGCGGCCATGTGGCGAGACAGAGCAGGGAGGAGGAATTCAAGGAGAGGGGTTGGTTCATGAGCAGGGGTGGGTGGGTGAGGGAGGTGCAAAGGGCATTTAGGGGTCGCTGTGAAGGAGAACTTGGATGCGGTAAGTTGAGTCATAGCGTCAAAATCAATTCACAGAATAGGAGAAGAAAACAGAAAAAAGAAAAGGTTCATTTAAAAATTATATGATCTTATTGGGGGAGAGAGAGTGCCAAGTTGGGCGTACCTGAGGTGAGTTATTTTGCTTTTCAAGCAATATTATATATTCTCGACACACGGGATGATATTGACACCCGTAATCTTTGCATAATTTAAAACAACGGAAGCAAATATTTATCTTATTTTTTTCTCCTTCGAAAAATGACTGATAAAAAAACTTCTATGGTCCTTCAATGTATCCCTAATATTTCCAAGTTATTGGTCAACTCTGCCTTATAAATGACTTCACTTAAATCCTTAATGACCTTCTTTTATGACTGATTTAATTTGGACTGAGGTGAGGTTTTATAAGTGACCATTTTAAACCTGTAAATACCAATTTATTCCTTGTACCGATATTTTACGATATTGCTGGAAGAAAAAAAGGGTGTACGTGAAAATGCCTCATGAAGTAATACAAAACATATGGTTTTGCGAAACATTTTCATAATGAGAACCAATTTTAAGACTTAAATATAAACTATAAGAACAAGTGGGAAATCTTCTTGACAAGTCACATACATTTAATAGCCCTTCTGAAACTATACTATGCATGGTAATATACTACTAGTAGAATAAAACCATTTCTTTCAGTTGTTTTTTCATTTAGAACTCTAATCGAGTACACCTTATGGTGTACTGAATTGAGACGACTTACATCCTTTTTATCTAGTTTCTTTATCTCTTTCAGACTACTCTGTGAACGAAAACCTTCATACTTCTATTTACATTCTATTTTCTAGTTTTTGCACGTATTCGAGCACTATTCACTGCAAGAAACGTCTGGAAAGGGACACCGATTTTCGAAAGTGTCGCGAAAACTGCGGTGATTTTCATTTATTCTCTCAGTGCGAATGCCAACGCTTCAAAATGTGACTTTCTTTGTATAAATTGTTATACGTATTTAACGGTTATGAAATGTTTGAGTGATGGAGTACTGGCCGGCGCCTAAAAAAGTATCTCTTGCTCACCGGATGTCAAAGGCTTTGCCTTTCAAATGAGAACGTGGTTACGTGCATGGCTGGCCGGTCAAGGGACGCTGCGATGAGAAGGGCGCAAAGTACAGATGGAGAGGGGGTGGGGAGAGTGGGGGGAGGCGTCGGGCGCGAGTGCAGTGGGAGCGGTGCTTTCGGATGCGAGGCCACCGCGGATGAAATGGCGCTTGCTATACTTCATTCCCAGACCCGCCCGCCCACGGACACAGTCGAGGATAACGTGGCGGGGCGAATCATTATCCTTGTTTGAATTTCCAATGGTCTTGGAGCACTTATTTGGACTAGGTAGGAAAAACGTAAATGTCAGCAAAAGCTAAAGTAATGAAGACCCTCACGGGCTGACCTTCGATAATTTGCAAAAACTTGCGATACAACTTGCGAGCACCTTGCGATAAGATATAAGATTTCTCATACGGCGATACCAAACCACGAGACAAATGCGCTCATACGCTACTTATTAACATTTGAATTTAATGAATCAGATGCACGAGCACCAATGGCTGCACGGCACCCCGCAAACCGAACGCATTCGACACGCATCATAGGTGATCCAAATAGCCCTGTCTCTTTCACCGGGTGTCCAGAATGATAACTGGTGACGATTGAGAACGCCAGAGGAAAATTGTCCTAAAATTTAGCATTGTTTTTAATGATTTGAACATATTATCTTAAAGCTTCTTGCATTAAAATTAGTTGCTTTGCCACCATTTTAGTAGATCTCTCCAATTCTAATGGCCGGAGGGATGAAAGGGGGTGAACAGGAAAATGAATATCAATTAATCATTTAATACATGTATGTACTCCGTGCAGTAATTCTCGGAATGAAGTGTGCAATTAAACTTTCACACTCCAACACACACGATAAGAGGATGTATTGAATTCGCTGGTTAATGGATGCTGAATATCCGTAGAATTAACCTCAGGAACCTTCAGAAATTCGGCGAAATACAATGTATTATCAAATATTTTCGAACATAGTAATTCTTGAAACATAGTAACCCTTACAATGCCTTGGAATCTATCCGAAAAGCTATAATCCAAAAAATGTTTTCCGTACTACAGTGGATAGGTTACAACTGCTCGTGCCATTTTTACCTGTTATTCGGCGTACAATCCTTGCGCTGCCATGGGTATTTCCAGACCACAACTAATTGTCCACAAGTCCAAATGTTCACACTTGGTCGACAATGGTGGGCGGATCAAGTCATGGATTGCCGGCGGGATACTCAGAAAACGCCAGCGTGGTAAGTACTGAAGCGGAGTGGGCGGGGTAAGAGTTTCTGTATGGTGCTATAGCCATCTTCCATGAATACTGAAAAAGGAAGTCGAGCTGTATAAGTTAAAACCCTAATCATATTAAACAAGATAAAAAGTTAACACATTAGCTAATCAGAATTTATTTCGGTTGAAAGAAATAAAAGCTGGAAAATATTGAGGAATGCAATGGGAAACCAGGCTGAAATTGGTGTTCTATTCAGGAAGGTGAAAGGCAGTGTTTGGAGATCAAAATAAAAAATTGTTGCAAACATTCAAAGCCAATTTAGAAAAAAATATTAGATGAACCCGAATATACTCACGAGATAGAAGGAATATGCAGAAGAACTGTATATTAAAGAAATTAGGCTAGGTCTAGTTCGACGGCATGACGGACAAAGGGCGAATCAGCTAACCGTAGGTGGTGCCTCACTTCCCTCGTCATGACCGTGTTCGCGATTAGGTTGAACATTTTACTACGAGCCTCATCGTTCGCCCTCTGGTCACCCAGTTTTTCCAAGATAATGTCGTTTTGGATGTCATTTTTCCCTGCTCGGCGAGCGCTCTAAGATACAGGGTCTTGACCCTAATTGTTTCTCCATCTCTCAGGAGTGATGCGACCTTTTTCGTTACTTCAAATGCCCTCCGGTGGCAATCGTCGTGCGCGAATGCCTGCCACGCGTCCTTGAGGAGTGCCTTCCGCCACGAGTCGTCACCCCCAAGGACGCGCAGGCCGAGCTTCGCTACCTTTGCCTTTAGAGCTGTATCCGTTAAATTGAGACCACCCAGCTCAAACGGGCCATAGAACTGGTTGTGGGACACTTTCTTTACGTAGCCGTTCCAGATCATCTGGTTGGTCGCTTTAATAAAGTATGCATTGTATTTAGGGGGTAAGGGCCACAAATGGGCCACATACCATAGCCTCGGGAAGACAATCTGGTACAGGAGGCGGACGCGGGTCACAATCGGGAGGGAAGGTAGTGAAAATTTCCCAACACTCCATTTTATGTAGCTGTCTATAACTCCCCAGTTCCGCTCAATCGTGGGAGCCAGCTCCTTCTCCCACCAGAACCCTAAGATTTTGAGGGAGGGCGACTCTGACCAACCGATGGAGGTCGGGGGCGGGCTTCCCTTCAGCCGGCGAAACCTGGATTTCCGACTGTTGAGGAAGAGACCACCCTGCTCGCATGACTTTAAAGTGTCGTGGGCGAGAGCCATGTGGGACGGGTCGTCTATAAAAAGGGTTATGTCGTCAGCGTATGCGACGCCCAGGCAGACGGCACTGTGACGGCATATCCCGATTCCACTGCTCTGAAGTCGTCTGAGCAGGGGGTCTATGGCAAAAGCAAACAGCAGCATTGACAGCGATCAGCCCTGCCGGACGAAGTTACAGATGGGAATGGGTGGTGAGGTGGCATTCTTTATCTTAATTCTAGAAGACGTACCGGTGTACAACGTTAAAACGGCACGTATGAAGTGCTCGGGGAAAGCCATCGTCGTGAGCACGTTTAGGATCCATTCAATCCGGATCAGATCAAATGCTTCCGCCAGGTCAATTCCAAGCACTGCTAGAAAACTATCGCCACACAAGGATGAGGAAAAAATGACGTCGCGAATTAGAATTGCGGCATCGAAAATATTTCGCGTTTTCGACACGGCGTACTGGGATGGAGAGAGGACGATTTTGGCAACAGCCGCCATTCTATAGCGCAACACGTGTGCCAATATTTTATAGTCGGCATTTAAAAGGGCGATTGGACGGAAGTCGTTGAACGACTTGGGCCACGTAATCTTTGGTATAAGGGTTATCACGGCGGTCTGCTGACTTGCAGTCAGAGAGCCGCTAATTAAAATGCAATTAAAAAGGTTGGTTAAAATAGGTTTAAAATAATCCCAGTACGCGAAATAAAATACAAAGGGTAGGCCGTCCAAGCCGGATGCTTTGCCCTTTGGGAACATGGAGGAGACGCAGTCCAGTTCGTCTGAACTTATGTCTCGACCTAGATCGTCTTTTTGGGTTGAGAACAGCATAGGGAGTGGGGGAAGAGGGGTGTGTGTCTCCCTCCTTCCACGGAGGATCCCTGTTAAAAATGTTTTGAAAGTGCCGGGTCACTTCCCTAAGGAGGTCGGTGTCACCGGTGGCAGATTCTCTGACAGGGATTCTGTCTGTGACGGAGCCGGAGTTGGATTTCATCGAGCGCCGAAGCTCGGATAGCGTAAGGGGTCCCCTGTATCTGTGTCCAATTCTTTTTGCCATTTTTGGCGAGCGTATTTTTGAAGTTCGTGGCTGAGTATAATTTTTTTAAGAGACGAAAAATGGGCGTGGAAATCCTCCGGCGCAACATCCTTATGCAGGAACTCCTCCAGCGCCCGGCGGTAGGCGATGGTGTAATTTTTTTCTCTACGCCACTCAAAACTTTGCCTTTTGATGTTGAGACAATTCGGGGTTTGAAAACTTCGTCCCACCATACCGCGAGGTCTGCACCAGGACGGAATGCCGCGATCAGTTCACACACCCGGCTGCGGATGGAGTCGCGGCGAGTGGCGTCCTCCAGCACGTGGAGGTCCATGCGCCACACGGCGCCGCAGCGGTGGGCGCGCGCGGCGGGGGTTGTATCCGGGCACGTAACACTCATGATCAGCGCGCAGTGATCAGAGAAGGACGCTGGGAGGGTGTCCACTCTCTGGACATCATTCTTAAGTGATGCCGAGAGGAAGAGGTAGTCGATCCCCGTCCGAGAGTTATGCCCTGATCGAGTGAAGGGGGCGGGACCGGCGCAGAAATAACGCACTGCGTCAATCGCTCCAATGGAGTTGAGCATCAGTGAGAGTGCTCGGTTTGGATGATACGTCATCCTATCCCTGTTCGAGGCACTATCCTCTCGGCGGTAAATGGAGTTGAAATCCCCACCCAAGATGGCCTTCCCCAAGAAGGAATAAAGGTAGGGGAGGAGAAGTTCATTAAAATAAGTTCCGCACTCTGCCCTCGCACGCTCACCGGAGGGAGCGCAAAAATTGGTGATGTGGATGCCATTCACGATAACAGACGTTATTTGACCTGAGGCGTGGCGGCGAACATGAGAGAATGGAATGCCATTTCGGACTAGAGTGCCAGAATGACAATTGGCGAAATTGCCGATAGCCTGAAAGGTGTTCGCGTCACACACTATGTCCTCCCTTACCTCTTGAAGGAGGATTACATCAGCCCTGAGATCGCTGAGAAAACGTTGGAGGGCTGCAATTTTTAAGGGACTGTAACCGCCGACAATATTCAGCGAAATGATATTCATTAATGAAACCATAGGGCATCTACGGGCACCGGACATCACTTACCAGAGTTTTGGTCGTGGCTTACGTCGCTCAGGTCTGGGCTTGAACCCGGGCGACGAGTACTTCGCCGTTTCCTGGAACGCTTCGTCCGACGGGTCGACGATCGAGGTCGCGAGTTGTCGCCACATCCTTCCCCCCTGACCTCGTCCGAAGAGGAAGAGCCAGCCGTGGTCTCCACGAAGAGCGGGTTGTTCGGCAGCGTTCCACAGGGGGCCCTCTTCGAGCGAGCACAGCTGGGGTCCGTCCCGGGCCGAGAGGTGCCCTCAGGAGGGGCCGGGGTGGCGGACTTGGGGTCATCTACCGAAGAGACCCCGTCGGCAGTAATCAAGGAAGATAGTTCGATTCGGTCCGCCTCTAGAGGTTCCCTGGGAAGACCGACGACATCTTGATTGAGTGTCCGTGATAACGAAATCGGTGGGCCAGCCGTTTGGGGTGGGGGCCATTCACAATCCGATGAATCCCCCACCGCTGTCACCATTGGTTCTCGGGGGGCTGAAAGTCGGTGATGCAAGGATTGCAAGTGGAGGGTATCGGTGGCGTGGCCGCAGAAAAGAGGGACGAAGGATGATCCGTCCTCCCTTGACGGGGTCACAAAGACAGGGGCCGGCTGTTGTGGGAGGTGGGTGAGCTGGTTGAGCAGGACTGCAACTAGATCAAAGTTCGAACTCAGGAGTTCAGTGTCGTCTTCCTCTTCTTTTTCGCATCGTTTTCTTCCTTCGACGACTTTCGCTACCTCGAAATTTTCCTATCCGTGAAGGGGGATGTGGGGAGCGGCGGGATTAGCGAGGGTCGCACCCTCGATAAGAAGCAGAGACCGCGCCCTCTCCTCCACAGCCACCTCGGGCTCGTCCATCTCCTCGGTGGTGTTCGGGTTGGAGGCCATGACTCCGCATAGCTCTTCCCTCCCTGGTTCCGAGGGCAAGTCTTGCGCTCGTGGCCTTCTTGGCTGCAGCGGGCGCAAGTGCGACGCTGACCCTCATAGATGATGATGACCCGGTTTCCGCCGATGTGGAGGTACGAGGGGACATTTCTCTCGACCGTCATCCGCACAACCCTGATGCTAGTATGCACCTGCGCCATCCTTTCTCCCTCCCACCTGTTCTCTCACGAGCGACGGATTTTACCAAAACGTTGGAGCTCGCTTGTTATGTCTTCCAAATGGGGTATCCACGGGGAGACAAAGAATCCTGACATTACACGGACTGCCGGAGGTTTTGTCAATAATTATCGTCGTCCTCTGATCCCAAAAAGTCGGAAACGGTAGTTTCCGCGGAGTATTCTCTAAAATCTTAGTCGTTGCAGCTTCGTTTGCTAACTTCAGGAATATCAAATGTCGATCGTATCCAAATTGGATCGCCACTATCTCTTCGGTTGTGAGGCCCAGCGACTCTAGTGTGAAGAGGTGGACCTCCAACGGAGTAACTTCGGCTTCGCCTTCTCGTCAACTTGCAAGGCGAGCGTGTTTACGCGACGTATGACCATTTTGAAAAATGATCAAATTGAGCACGCCTGCGCGAAAGAAAGGAGAGCGGGCCAAAAGGACAACCACTCCAAAAAGAGAAAAAAAGCAATCACTCGTGTACAATCCCTCCCCGCTACTAGCATCTGGCGGTAGCAAAACAAAAAGGAGCCTAAGCTAGCAGTCAAGGGCAGCCATGAACCAGTAAACAAAGCGAAGGCACGGCCTTCCCGGCGGAAGAAAGTCGAGAGAGTCAAACTTCACCCTTCTGGAAGAGCTAGGCGGTCAACCGCCGCTCGAAACAAAACACGATCGGAACCTCGATTTCCGAGAGAGTCCGGCAGTGCCGCTCACCAAATCCCGGCGGTCGACACCTCGGCCGCCGGCGAAATCAGACACTCGGTAAACAGAGGCACGTCCAGCTATCAAGAAAACCTAATTTACACTGACTTCTGCGATCTTATAAAGCGCCCAAGTACTCAGATTATTTTGGCCAAGAGATGGCGTTAGGGAGCTGTTTCAGCCACCAAAGGAGAAATAGACGACACACAAGAAGGGAAAAGGATAGTAGAAAAGCATTCATACGATATCGCCTTCCCCACTTCTCCTGTGTTCGTCCTTTATGTGTGTTCCTTTCCCCTTTCCTTATATCTATTTCTATGTGAATGAATATTTGTTCCGGTATGGCGGGATTTCGTGTTTGAATGTGTATTTGGCCAATGTGGCTCGTCTCTTCTTCTGGCTATGCGTGCCATGAAACGCAACGTTCCTATCCTTTATGATATCGTATGAATGCTTTTCTACTATCCTTTCCCCTTCTTGTGTGTCGTCTATTTCTCCTTTGTCACAAGGAAGAAAATCCTATAGCCAATGAAAATAATGAAGAAGAACTCCAATACCAACAAACAAACGCAAGGCACAGCTATGGGAAATCCTCTTTCCTGCTTTGTCGCTAACATCTTCCTACATTTCTTTAAAAAAGACTGTAGACACACGTTTGACTATTTCCCTAACACTTGGCCTAGATACGTAGACGACATTTTTGACACCAGCAAGTGTGACATAAATGAGTTTTTGGACCGGTTGAACAAAAAACACGATTCCATAAAATTCCCCTTTGAAGTCGAACAACACAACTCACTGCCTTTCTTGGACATACTAGTAATTAGAAACCAAGAGATTTTGACATTTTTAGAAAACAGACCCACACCGACAACTACATCAAAGCAGATGCACACCACCCCTTTCAACAAAAAATGGCAGCTTTTAATTTTCTGATACACAGATTACTGACGACACCACTCAACAAACAACGCTATTTCAAAGAGTTGGAAAACATCAAACAAATAGCCATTAACAACGGATACACACCCCAAATTATAGACAAATTAGTTAGAAACAAAAAAGAATACTTGCTAATAAACATACAACACTCCTACCACAACGGGAAGACAACAATAACAAATTTATCGCATTACCTTTCTACCCCACATTAACCCGAGGCCTTGTTAAGGTCTTTAAACAAATTGGCACCAAAGTCACTTACCCTACACTCTTCTTGCGTGTTCAGGGAATCCGAAAGACAGAACACATTTAGACAAATCGGGTATTTACGAAATAACTTGCTCTCACTGCCAACTCTGCTACATTGGACAGACGAAACGTAATCCCAAAATCAGATTTAAGGAACACATAGCACACTTTAAGAACGGACGTTTCGAAAGATCAGCTGTCGCCAAACACATTTTTGAAACTGAACACTCCAAGCGACTTAACATTATGAAAATCGATACAACACGATAAACTCGATGCATGTGAGAGTTTACATATTCACTTAAACAAGAATAATCTTATGAACAATGAACTAGGCATCATCAACAGTTCACTTTTTGACTTCGTTAGTCAATTCAAAAATAGACAGCCCCCTCCTAATGGCCACCACTCTTCCCCCACTCCTTCCCATGTGACCTCAACAAACTCCCCCCCACCTACCGACCATCGCTTAACCCCTCCCCCCTTGCCCCTCCAGGCATACCATACCTGGAGGGGCAAGGGGGGGGAGGAGGGAACCAAGGGGCAACCTAACCCCTCCCATACCTCACCCCCCCGACCTGAACACCCACTTGACTTTGCACAGTGCCTGGTGCATAGTCTTCTTCCAAGTTCAAGTTCCCATTCGATTCTCTCCCCGTAGATGGTCACCTGGTGACCGAAATACCGGTATTGGAGTTCTTCTTCATTATTTTTATTGGCTACAGGATTTTCTTCCATGTGGCAACTTGTTCAACAGCCAATAGCTCCACATCCTCTATTTCTCCTTTGGTGGGTGAAACAGCTCCCTAAAGCCATCTCTTGGCCAAAATAATCGGAGCACTTCGGCGCATTATAAGGTCGCATATCTCAATGTAAATTAGGTTTTCTCGATAGCTCAGGTGGTTAGAGCATCCGCCCGGCAAGTGGATGGATCCGGTAATCAAGTCCCAGTCGAGGAAAATATTTTTACACCATGTGATCCGCTCAAATCCGCTTTCCCCACCTCTCCTGTGTTCGTCCTTTATGTGTGTTCCTTTCCCCTTTCCTTATCTCTATTTCTATGTGAATGTATCTCTGTTTCTATGTGAATTTCTATGAATATATATATATATATATATATATATATATATATATATATATATATCCCTCCCATGGACTACAACCTTGTCGTGGTGGAAGGGCTTGTGTGTTCCGATGACCCCTAGAGCTGTGCTGGCGGGAGTAATAATAATTACTCCTGGAAGGGTCACCCATGCCAGATAGGTCGAAGGTTAGGAGCCAGACGAAAGGTAGTCCACGCAGCGTCTGTTCCTCAGTGAGGCGGCTGCAATGGCGTCTGACCCCAGTGGGGCGGCCATTAAGTGATGGTGTCACGTTAAAAACACTATTGAGGAAGGCAACGGGAAACCACCTCAATTATCATTCCCAAGAAAATATGATGGACGCAAAACAGAAATTGAGTCCTGGCAACTGCGGGACTCGGCCCAAGGGGCCGTGTGTCGTGCCCGGCAGCGGGGGAGGCAAGGCTTCCGCGGTCGTCATCCCACGAAATCCTTGCGGGGGAGAAATAACAGCAGCAGGACAGAAGATGCAGAAGAAGACGAAAGTAGTTAGAATAGGAACCTGGAACGTCAGGACAATGTTGAGGAGAGGCAAATTAGAAAATATTAAGCGAGAGATGGAAAGAGGTAACATAGATGTTTTAGGCCTCTGCGAGGTGAGATGGAAGGATAGCGGGGATTACTGGAGTGACAATTATAAAGTAATATACAGCGGCGGGGACGAGAGCCAACGAGGGGTTGCCGTAATTTTAAATAAAGGGGTAGGAAGAAGCGTAGTCAACATAGAGCAAGCGACAGATAGAATTTTACTCGTAGAGATTAAAGCAGAGCCGACGAACTTGGTCATTATTCAGGTATACATGCCACCGAGCAACCACAAGGAGGAAGAAGTCGATAGGATGTATGATGAGTTAGAGGATATCATCGCGAGTGTTCCTGCAGGGAAACATTTGATAGTGATGGGGGATTGGAATGCGACGGTAGGCGAAGGAAGAGATGGTGGTGAGGTGGGGGACTATGGGTTAGGCACGAGGAATGAACGAGGGGAGAAAGCAATTGAATTCTGCAGGAGACAGGGGTTAGTCATCACTAACACATGGTTTAGACACCACAAAAGGCGTAGGTATACATGGAAAATGCCAGGTGACTCAGAAAGGTATCAGTTAGATTATATTATGGTTAGGCACAGGTTTAGGAACAGTGTGATAAATTCGCACAGTTTCCCAGGAGCGGATGCGGACTCTGACCACAATTTAGTTGTCATGAAATGTAATGTTCGTTTCAAGAAGATAAGGCAAGGGCGGCGGGCTAAAAAATGGAATTTAGAAGCAGTAAATGAATTAACGAGTAAGTAGTATCAGGAGGCTATAGAGAAAATGATGGATGACGGTAAAGAACTGAGTACTATCGAAGAAAAATGGGAATGTATCAAGAAAGGGATATTGGAAGCCGCTAAAGACACTATAGGAACCGTTAATGGGAAAAGGATAAGGAAACCATGGGTAACGGAGGAGATGATTGCAAAGATGGATGAGAGAAGAAGATGGAAAAATGTAACCACAGAGTTAGGCAAAATGAAGTACAAAGAGTTAAACAATAAACTGAGAAGGGCCACAAATAAAGCAAAAGAAGAATGGTGGAAAACGCAATGCGAGGATATGGAAAGTTTACAGAAGAAGGGTGAAATTGGTGCTCTATACAGCAAGGTTAAGTTATTATCGGGAAGTAAGAAGGCAAGATGTGTGCTAACAGTTAAAGATAAATGGGGTAAGATAATAGTTGAACCAGGAAAAATCCAAGAGAGATGGAAGGAATATATAAAAACACTGTATGGTAAAGAACTTAGGCCGACAAGGTTAGACATAGAAAAGGAACATGACGTAGAAGAAGATAGCTTAGGTCCAGGCATACTCGACGATGAAATAGAAAGGGCATTAAAGGAGATGAAAGCAAATAAGGCTGTGGGGGTGGACAATATTCCTGTAGAAATGTTGAAATGGTTAGGGAAAGGTGGGAAGAAGGCCATATATGGACTGATTCGTAGTATCTATGAGGAAGGAATCTGGCCGGAAGATTTTTTGAGATCGGTGTTAGTTCCTATTCCAAAAAAGGCAAAGGCTTCGTCATGTGAGGATTACAGAACAATAAGTTTGATATCCCACGCAGCTAAAGTTATTCTCAGGATCATCAACAAAAGGATAGAGAGTAAGGCAAATGATTACTTAGGGGATGATCAGTTTGGGTTCAGGAAAGGAAGAGGTACGCGTGATGCCATTGCAGTAATGAGATCACTAGTCGAGAGGAATATAGAATACAATCAGGACGTTTTTGCCTGTTTTGTAGATTTCGAAAAAGCGTTTGATAGAGTGAATTGGGAAAAATTAATGCGTGTATTGCAGAAAATAGGAATGGATTGGAGGGACAGGAGACTGATCCGCAACCTGTACATGTCTCAGACTGCTCAGGTGCGAGTGGGGAACGGAGAGTCCGGATGGGCAGTGTTAGGAAGAGGTGTAAGGCAGGGTTGCCCATTGTCACCGGTACTGTTCAACGTATATGTAGAGGAAATGATTAAAGAGGCATGGGAAGAACTGGAGGTAGGAATGAAAGTCTGAGGGGAATTCGTAAAATCGGTTAGGTTTGCTGATGACCAAGCATTAGTTGCTCAGTCAGCCAAGGGGTTGCAAGCATTGTTGAGTGAATTGGAGGTTCAGTGCGATAAATATGGGATGAGAATAAATATTAATAAAACAAAGGTTATGCGATTTTCCAGAAAGAAAAAGGCTAAGCTAAATATTAAAATAGGAGGGGAAAAAATAGAGCAGGTAGAACAGTTTACATATCTCGGAAGTGTTTTGGACCAACACGGTCAAAGTGGTAGGGACGTAAGGAGAAGAATTGCGCTAGGCAAGGAGGCTTTCTCAAGGAGGAGGGAGTTGATGACGGGGACGTTGAGTAGGGATGTTAAGACAAGACTCGTAAAAACTCTGATATGGAGCGTAGCTATGTACGGCGCGGAAACGTGGTCGCTGAAGCAGGAGGATAGACGTAGATTGGAGGCTTTTGAAATGTGGGTGTGGAGAAGAATGGAAAAGGTGAAATGGACCGAAAGGAAAACAAATGAGGAAGTACTAGAAATGGTGGGGGAGGAGAAGGGTTTGTTGAGAGAAATCCTATGGAGGCAGGAAAAATGGATGAAGGGCGTATTGAGCGGTAGTGGAATGTTGAAGAGGGTAATAGAGGGAAGAATGTTGGGCAAGCGAGGTAAGGGTAGGAACAGGATAGGGATGTTAGACGAGATGAAGGGAGGAAAGAAGTACACCGAGATGAAGAGGGACCTGATATAGATTAGTTTGCTAGGTGGGGAGTCACAAAATGTTTATTTGATAATTGGGTCCATCCAAAAACCTACCTTAACCGGTAGATTACCTAAATATATATATATATATATATATATATATATATATATATATATATATATATATATATATATATATATATATATATATATATATATATATATACACACTTTTTTGGAAAACCCACAAACGTGTAATGTAAATTCACTGATAAGTCATAACAAACACAGGAACCAAAACACAAAAGAGGAAAAACTCACTGGTTCTCGAATTTTCGGTGGTCCAACCACCTTTCTCAAGAGGAATTAGGAACAGAACTGAGGCAGAGGAGGGCCCGAAAAAAAACCGGGCCCTCGGTTTTTTTTTTCGGGCCCTCCTCTGCCTCAGTTCTGTTCCTAATTCCTCTTGAGAAAGGTGGTTGGACCACCGAAAATTCGAGAACCAGTGAGTTTTTCCTCTTTTGTGTTTTGGTTTCTGTGTTTGTTATGACTTATCAGTGAATTTATATATATATATATATATATATATATATATTCATAGAATAATATATATATATATATATATATCGAATATATTTAAAAGGTTGGGTGTCACAAAAGTGTCGGACCTTAGTAAGAGAACGCGTTGCGATCATATGCGAATGTGAATTTAAGACACTTGGCCTCATTAAAAGTTAGTGGAGAAATATTCGAATTAGTACGGAACTGCTTTTTTTGTGAGGTATTGTTAAGAGAGAATAGAAAGCGTCACCGGAGTATTCGAAACACTCGTAACAGAGGCAACGTAATGAACAATATTATATGCAGATAGTTACAGTGATAAATATGTATAATAATAAGATAAATAATATTCATATGGGCATAAAGTTGACACAGAGGAAGTACTCCTAGTTTCCTATTATACTCGTACGTATTGGTACTCGTAAGTATGGCCCCGATGTAAAGCCAAGGCAAATTGTCTGACGAAAAAACCGATATTCCCTCGTATTTAATTACTAGTAATAGTGAAAAATAAAATGGGTTAATACAAAAAACTCACTCAAAAATTAAATGTTAGTTAATGACGCTTCATGATAAAATCACTCATTAATTACTAAAACCGGCGATGACCTAATATATCGTTGTAATGAATCGATTGAATATGTGCAAAACAAAGATAGCCACTACCTTGCGTCATTAACTAGAGTGTCATAAATTCAATAAAATAAGTTTCGAAAAAGCCTGTGTTCTCAACGGAATTCTTGAGGGAGTAGAATGGCTATTGAAATTAAGTATCGCGTTTCATAAACGGAGAGAGAGTGGCAATGAGAAATCTGGAGAAATAAATAATTAATAATATTAATTCGATGTCAAGCGATACACCTCGGGTGAGGTCAGATTTCATACTGAAAATAGTTGTTCTATAACATCACAAAGGTACACACCTTAACTTTATAGCACCATATGACTGAAAGTCCTAGCTAAATCCAAGTGGTGTTCATAAATAGACTAATTCTGTGAAATATTCTTACGATGCGATGCTCCACTGTTGAAAACGGGTGCGGACTAATGATAAATCAGACGAGAGAAGAATGCACGCCTCCGCTTGAAAGTGGAATGAATGGCGTGGAAATACGAGGTCCGCATAAATCAGGCAATGAGTGGAAAAAATACCATGTATATTTTCTAATTTTTGACTCTCTTAGGAAAAATGTACCTTTCTCAGTGAAAAAAGGGGAAATACTAATTAAATTTTTAATCGAAATGAAATATCTTTCAATAGACCTTATATAGATAACTTAAATGTTTACTAACCCCGCCCACGCTTCGGCACCTGCGTGTCCACGGCCGAAGGGGATAAAGTACCATGAGCCTTCACGTCAGCAGTAGCAGCAGTATTTAGGGGAGGTGACCGACAGCTATGGTCATCTGTGCCATTAGGGATGGACAGGAAAGGAAGAAGGATGGAGAGAAACTCGGCGTCGGCATTAACCTACTCCTAAAGAAAGGCGCTAAGGGATCCACAGCTTAACGTCCCATCCGACGGACGGCGTACTCACTCGAAGTGTCCTCCACAAAGCGCCTCAAGTAGGGATCGGGATACCATCGAAAAATACCTGCCACCTCCGAAATTCCAACCCGGAGCTTCTGGGTCGGAAGGCAGTACGATAGCCACCGCACAATTTTGACCTCCCCTCCCCTTGTTTACGTCAGCATGTAGCAGGTAAGGGGAAACAGGGGGCTATTGGACCTTCGACGAAGTGGGATATGGTAATTAGATAATGTCGAATGGCAAAACGATAGTTGGCTGACTGGGAGGGGAGAGGGCATACATTTGATTCGAAAATACCCAAAAAAGGGGGGGTGAGTGAGGCTAAGGTTGTGAAAACACAAGAAAACACTTGGAGGCTGAAATTATCAAAGGGGGCTCAAGAAACAGCATAGAAAAGAAAGAAGTAGTAAGATAATGAAAAACAATACTTTTCAAGGAGCCTTAAATTGTTTTCTTTTGCGAACAAAATTCCGAGTTGTTTTAAATGTGAAATTTTCTTCCCTTCTATTTTGGAAATAAGACCATAATTTTCCTTAGACTAAATCTTTTCAATAAGGCGTAAAAGAAATTTATTGTAGTACCAGCTTTGACCGAAAACCTATTGTTCTCGAAAATATGAGAGGCTATGAAACGCTACGTTGGGCCAATTTCAAGCGTCACAAGGATTAAGGCTGTTACAAACTGCGTTACGAACACCATTTGGCCTAATTATTTAAATGTATAACTTGACTAAAAATATTACAACGGCCATTGCGCTTTACGGAATCGGTCTGATCTCTTCTTTTGGGAAATTGTCAAATCATTATAGCATAAAGGGGTTTAAAGTAATGGTGTTTTATTCCTTTATCATCTTTCAATGGGACGAGATTGAGACAATACACTCCCCTTTTCCACCTAAAACAAAAAAACTACATCGATTTTCAAACATTGATGCCCTACGTGGAGGAATTCCCACCTAGGCGAAAATGGAAGTCGCGGCCTCTAGCATAGCAGGCGAGGACGTAACCCCGCCGCCGCTCTGGCTCGCTGGATTTTCGCCGTCGTTTAGCTAACTTATATTGGCATAGTAACCTTTCCGAACTGCAGTCAATAAAATAATGGGGAACAGTTTTTACTTATTATTTTTTGACACTGGATTGTAAATTGGGTGACAAAAATGAAAGGGTCGCAATTCATTCAATTCACAGTGTCGAGAATGATTAGGTGATCAAATTTACATCCATAGATGCTTGTTTTCTAAAATTCGAATGATGCTCTTTATTTTCAGTTGAAGAATCTGAAAAGTTTAAAATATATCTCCCCGTTTTTGCCGCAGAAATAGTTGAGTCACGTGATTTGTGGAGGGTCGGATTGGCAAGGGCAGTCGACAAGCACGTGGGCCGAATCGATAGGGATGAAAGCAAAAACCACTCCCTGCGGCATAAGAGATCGTAGGGTGCGGTCAACCGTTGTTTGATATGGTCTTTCAGCGAGTGATATCCCGGGAAATTAGATTTTTATGCTCATTCCTTGCCTGTATATTACTTTCAGACTCGACTACAGCAAAGGGTACATTCATGTTGCACTCATACACATGCACTAATAACCTTTCCAGTATAAGGTCATGATAGAGGTTCACTACGAATTGGTTTAATTATTGAAGGAAAAATCAAAAACGCAGGTTTCAGAAACCTTCAAAATAAGCTGAGCCGCTCTACAATGAATGCCTCGGTTCAAAACCATAACATGTTACCTCGTATTTCATACCAAGGTTTAAATGGGAATAATCATCCCCTTGAAGACTGATGATTTTAGCTCGCACATACGTGAAATGTCACTTTAGAGAAAAAATGTCACTTTTGTAAAATGGATTACAATGACTTTAGTTATTGTCTACGGTAATTCATATTGAGACACAAGTTTCACCACATTTTACGTATTTAGGTCAATTGTGCCTCAATAGTCCCCCAAATAAACCAGAACCTCAGAAATTTTGATATTTTTCTATTCTAAATTCTTTAAAAAATAATTTTTTGCCAAACATATAAAGCACAAATAATACTGAAAAAATAAAATACAAAGGGCGCGCTAATTTTTCTGAATTACTACGTTGTTCTTTACTATGGTAAACATTTACGTAATTATTTATTATTTATGTAATAATTAACAACTGCCATCAACAAAAGGATAGCGAATAAGGCAAATGATTACTTAGGGGATGATCAGTTTGGGTTTAGAAAAGGAAGAGGTACGCGTGATGCCATTGCAGTAATGAGATCACTAATCTAGAGGTATATAGAATACAACCAGGACGTTTTTGCCTGATTTGTAGATTTCGAAAAAGCGTTTGATAGAGTGAATTGGGAAAAATTAATGCGTGTATTGCAGAAAATAGGAATGGATTGGAGGGACAGGAGACTGATCCGCAACCTGTACATGTCTCAGACTGCTCAGGTGCGAGTGGGGAACGGAGATTCCGGATGGGCAGTGTTAGGAAGAGGTGTAAGGCAGGGTTGCCCATTGTCATCGGTACTGTTCAACGTATATGAAGAGGAAATGATTAAAGAGGCATGAGAAGAACTGGAGGTAGGAATAAAAGTCGGAGGGGAATTCGTAAAATCGGTTAGGTTTGCTGATGACCAAGCATTAGTTGCTCAGTCAGCCAAGGGGTTGCAAGCACTGCTGAGTGAATTGGAAGTTCAGTGCGATAGATATGGGATGAGAATCTATATTAATAAAACAAAGGTTATGCGATTTTCCCGAAAGAAAAAGGCTAAGCTAAATATTAAAATAGGCGGGGAAAAAATAGAGCAGGTAGAGCAGTTTACATATCTCGGAAGTGTTTTGGACCAATACGGTCAAAGTGGTAGGGACGTAAGGAGAAGAATTGCGCTAGGCAAGGAGGCTTTCTCAAGGAGGAGGGAGTTGATGACGGGGACGTTCAGTAGGGAGGTTAAGACAAGACTCGTTAAAACTCTTATATGGAGCGTATCTAAGTACGGCGCGAAAACGTGGTCACTGAAGCAGGAGGATAGACGTTGATTTGAGGCTTTTGAAATGTGGGTGTGGAGAAGAATGAAGAAGGTGAAATGGACCGAAAGGAAAACAAATGAGGAAGTACTATAGATGGTGGGTGACGAGAGGGGTTTGTTGAGAGAAATCCTATGGAGGCAGGAAAAATGGATGAAAGGCGTATTGAGCGGTAGTGGAATGTTGAAGAAGGTAATAGAGGGGAGAATGTTGGGCAAGCGAGGAAAGGGCAGGAACAGGATAGGGATGTTGGACGGGATGAAGGAAGGAAGGAAGAACACAGAGATGAAGAGGGACCTGATGTAGTTTAGGTTGCTGGATTGGGTTTTGTTTGGAGTTACAAAATATTTATTTGATAGTTGTGTCCATCCAAAAACCTACCTTAACCGGTAGATTACCTAATAAAAAATTAACAATTGATAACAAGGCGTAAGTATACAATGGTGCTTCTTGTTGGATGTGAAAGTGAGTGAACGGTGGACCGTGAGTGAAAATGATTAAATTACGCCAGACAATGACGGCTTAAAACAAGCAACTGAAGCGTAGCCGATTTGTTCTTAACTAGTGCTGCCATCTGACGAAAAATACTACATTGTGTTGACTAAAGCGCTTTCCAATTTCCGAATTGTTCATTTTGCATCCAATAGCTTTTCATAAAATTTTACAAGGAAGGGAGATTAATACTTAAGAGGATCACATCAAACCTCGGAACATAATTCTGACCCGATCATCGGTTCTGTAGAGCTCACCAAAATTCAACTGCCAAAAAGGAAATTTTAATACGCGTAACACCATTTTCAATTTTTACAATAAAACCACGCATTAATTCCAGATTTTATAGTTTATCCATTTATTTCACAAAGTTTTGAAAATAATGGAGCGTCATCTTCACGACTATGTCGCTATTAAGGTAAAGAGTCGAAATATCTCAGAGCACTACGGACATATTTTTAGGAATTTCAGAAATTCCACCTGTGCGCCCTTACCTACCACAGTCAATATGACATAAGGCCTCAACGGCCATTGTGGCATTATCACCCAAAAGTGATACACATAAATGGTACTGGTTAATCCCACCTTTCGGCAGTCTTAATATTAAAGGGTTGTCAACACCATGCGCCTCGTCTCGAAATCGCGAATGCACCGTCATTTGTTCCATTAAGTCACTCACCACGCGTGACACAAGAGCTCGGTCGGGCGGGGAGCATGTGGGAGGGGTGGTTCACGGGGAAAGGGAGCGGAGGGGAGAGGAGACAAGGGGGGAACGGGAGTCTGGTTCTACTGAATAATTACAGAGGGGAGCCGGATGTCAAGGAATGTCTCCGGATTAAAAGAAGAAGGAGAAGGAATTTCGCATAAGACGGGAGCGAGCGTCTTCTCTCACCCAACGACGACCCACTTCCGACCAGAAGAGTCGTTCAAACTTTGAAAATCACGGGAATGGGAATGGAAACAAAGAGGTAATAGGAAAGTCGCCGAATAGTAGGGACTGAAAGGCCAGAGGAAAGATATAATGCTGACAATGGGTAATAATATTCCACCACTATTCAGTTTCCAGTAACTATTTCGGGAATCGCCCGATGTCTCATCTCATTCACACCGTTTTAGTTCTACATCGGCAATGTACCCTGGAAGGCACCGCTAGGATGTATGGCAGAAGGATTCCACTCTAGGTGTGCATCATCAATAAGCAAACCCCTTAGTTTTCCATAGAAATTATACAATATTTTAATTCTTGAATTTTTTACGACACCTTACATGCATTACGATATTTAATGGTATAATGCTTCTCTTTCAGTAAGCGTGACAAGCTGCTAAAAAAGGGGGCCAATGGAATAAGAGTTAAACAAAAATAACCACACAATTGGTTAATTATCACATAAATATTGATTCCTTAACTTTGAAGTTTGTACTGCGCGGATTTCCCGAGATTGGTGATAAAAATAAGATATCCTCCTCGATATCCTAAAATTGCCACGATTCTGTAATCGCCTACTTCGATCATGAAATTTGCACATAAGAGGATCTGATGATCTACGAGGGTGGTGTCTGGTGCACATGATTAGTGGAGATTTCTTTCTTACATTATACAATATGCAAATCTAAACATGCAGGTAGGATGTAATATGTAGTATTTAACTAACATTGGAGAATTTTAAGAAGGGTTGTACGTCGACTTGTAGCTTTGAGAAACAGACTACGTCAGTCAGGAAGTTCCCCCCACCAAATCAGGCTCCATAAGAGAGTTTTAACAAGCCATAACTTAAAATCTTTACAGTCAAGACTGCTGTCTACAATTACCTCCTCCTAGTTCTAAACTTGTTTGCTTGTCGCAATTTTTCTCATGTCCCTACTACTTGACCATTTTGCTCAAAAATATTTCTGAGATAAGTAAATTGTTCCAGCTGCTGAAGTACGTGAGCTCCTATATTTTATTATACTTTTCTCTTCCTCATACACAGCATTCTCTTTTTATTTCCGATTTTCATTCCTACATCCAGTTTTTTAAATGCCTATTAAAATACTTCATCCGTACATTAGCTAAAAGCACCTGAGAAGTCTGAGACATGGGATAGGTAGCAGATAAGTCTCCTATCCCGCCGGTCTACTCCTATATTCTACAATACATTAATCAACTCTACCCAATTGACTCTATCAAATGCAGTCTTGAAATTTACGAGACAAACAAATACATCTTGATTGTACTCTTTGCTCCTTTCCATTAGTGATCTCGTTACTGCAATTGAATCACGCGTGTCTGTCTCCTTTCTGAACCGACAAAATATTGCTTCTGTCTCCATCCTCTCATTGATAATACTGAATGGCACTTTATTTACCAAAAGATTTCAAACTAATTGTCCCATAGTCCTCACATATACGTATCTTTGACGAAATATTCTGGACAATTTCCAGCGTCACAAATCCTACCAATTAGTCCACAATAACTCTTCCCCCTACACTTTCCCAATTCCTTAAATAGCTTCGCGGGAATTCTATTTAGCCTCACGCCGTTATTTGATTTCAGTTACCTTAATGTTCTCTCTATCTTGAAATCAAATTTTCATGGGCCTCATCTACCCCAATCTACGTTATATTCTCTTTCTATGTCCATGATTGCTGGATTAATATCTTTACCTCAACGATCCCCTTTGTATCCTGTGTATTCTCTATGTATTCAGTGCATTCTTTCTATCTCTTAAACAATTATGCTATTCGCTACAACAGTTATCAAACTATTGCCGTTATTTAATGACTGACAAGCCGTTCTGAAAATCGAAGTTAAAATTTAATAGGAATGAAACGTATTTCGAAAGCAAGAAAAACATGGAAAGTCAAAGGCATCCGACTGCTTTGACATGAAATGAAAAGATAACAAAGCATTGTCTTTGATACATGATTCACACTGGTAATTGACTAAATTGACTGGTATTGATGACCGCCCGGGGTTAAAACAATGCGTGTCTGCATCTATGCAAAAAAAAACCACAGTCCGCCGAAGGAACCTGTGGCGAGGGATATTAGGGCACCTGCTATGTTCTACGGGGCTCGATTACTCGTATAAACAAATTAAGACTTCATTCATGCATATAAATATGCATTTCCTCTTATACCCATACTTTCAGTAACACCCATACATGTTTAAGTGCATCGAACGATGATTGATACTTGACATTATCATTAAAGTTTGATCGAGTAAAAATATTCTAATTATTTGGTTCGTTTATGTCATCACTGCACATCGTGTGATGGAAGAACGAGTACTTGAATTTGACAAAGGTGTCTCTTTTATTTTTCATAGGTAGTAAAATCTGGCAATTTGTTTGAATGCCATAATAATTAGCTCTACATCTCAAGTTAAAAGTCCTTTCTCAAATTATTAGTCTTTTTTACTTCCTTTGTAAATCAAGTGGCTTCCAAACCAATTCCTCCATAATACCCTTACGATTACTTTCTTCTCTTCACACTTTATGACATGTCAAGCAAATTTTCTGTAAAACACTTCTAATATCTTAATAAATTGTTGAAAAATATTTACTAGAAGAATGGTGTCGTTAACAAGAAGAGAAGGCATCCTCTAATACTTCTCTACGGCATTCATGAAGTTACATCTACCACTAATGAACTCAACCCATCAACCACTAATATTTTTATTACGTTAAAATTACAAGTTCCTAATTCAGTTGGTCACTTTCTTATTGCCAATTTATCATAGATTGAGTAGCGGTTCCTCTTTATGAACATTACCAAAGGATTTCCTAAAACCTACTAATTGGGAAAAAAGATCGGGAGTAAGAAAGACAGGGAGAGTGTGGTGTGGGGAAAAAACGTCGAATTTTGGACTTTTATAAGCACTTCGTGTAAAAAAACTTTTCCCGCACGAATTCCGCGATGGCGGAAGTAGAAAATCCTACATAATCACACTCAAATTCTGAAAAATATTCGCTGCACAAATTTGAACGTGACACGCGACATGCTCAAAATGTCTACCAAAATGGTCCAACACTAATGCCAACTTCATTGGCAATCTCATTGACTATTAACCTACATTTTGCACGCTAAAAAATCATTCACACTGCTGATATGGGCGTCGTTTGTTGACGCCGATGACCGATCACTTCTCAATTCTTCATCGGTCGAGGTTTTTCTACACTGGAAGCGGTTTTGTCAACGAAAATACTATTCCCGACTCATTTGAATCATTATGTAAGTTTCAGTTGCACTTTCCCGTGGATTAAACAAAGTTCAATGCCCACACGCTGCTTCTGTAGTACCTTCATTCGTACTGACACAAGAATTTGTATAGCAACCGTGTGCAAGATCAGACAAGAATCGCTGTTGCGCGGAGATAATTCGTGATAGGGACACAAGTAATGTGGTGTTTTACTTCTGACAGACGCAGCTAGACGGCGACACCTTACTGATTGTCGTCCGCCAAGCAGTTCGCACATAGAAAGACCAGTCTCATCTTATTTGTACAGACCTTGTACAATTAGAGAATCCGCTCTACGTTGGGCTTAATAAATCTAGCTTTGCATTTGATTGGAATCATCATCACGGATTGTTAAACAGTGGATTGGTTCGTAGTAGCTCTCGAGACTATTATGTTACATTATCTGTCAATCGATGCATTCTTTAATAGCTAGTTGCCCCAACATTTCCCATGAACTGTTTCTCGTAATATCATCCTTGACTACCCTCCCTTGTTTCTTCCCCTCAATGAAAAGTAAATTATCGCGCCACAGGATCTGCCCATTCGATTTCCCTCTTCTTCTTGTAAAGTCTTCAATTGACTTTTGTCTTTACTCACTCTTCGTAGTACTTCTTAGCATGTTAATCTATCCATTATCGATTAGGATTATTAATAGTCTATCCTTTTAGTTTAGGCATTCTACGGTACCACCAAATATCAATTGCCTTCACCCTTTTCCCCGACGTAATTATCGTTCACGCATCATATACGTAGACAAAGAATCAAGTATATGTAAATGTGTTGGGATCGCTTTTTATGTCTCTGCTAGGACTATTTACCAGTATTTATAGTTTCTTCTAAAAGAACACTTTCTTCTGAAAGAATCCAAACTATATCATTCTTGTTTCTTCCAACTCTAGCGGTTCTACTTTCTGAATAGAATAACTTCCAGTTGCTCTTGTGTATTTTTTCATAATCTCACTAGAGGAGTTTCTTCCCTACTATGATTGCAGGCGATTGCTTATGTTTCAACTTGTCTTTTGTCGAGGTTTTACTTTTCCAACTCTTTCTTCATTGCGGCTGATAGTCTTGTAAGCTACAGTACCTAACCCGAACTTTTTTTTATAGTTGAGGTTAGAGCTCGCCTAGTACTAAGCCCAACAACATGTGAAGTTCAAACAACAGGTTAATTGCGAAGGGGGTCAGTTCCTTTCTTTGTGCCACCTGTTGTTCCTCAGGGAGATTTGGTAACTTAAAAATGACACAGTTTAGGAAGGCCGAGAGTGTCCAGAGGCGTCACCCGGCGTCGAACCCAGGTCCTCCGTTCTTTGGCCCAGCCCTCTTCTCACTGGACTATCACGTCCACAGCCTTGTAAGATCTTCTATCTTTTCAGGAAGCATAGCTACGTCGCCCACAAGACGCAGTACACCTGTCTTTCTCCTTGAATTCGTACCTCACCTATACTATCGCCTCCTATCTATTCCTTAAGTTGATTAATTGACTTCCCTTACATGTTACATTAAATAGGAATGGAAAGAAAGAGCAACCCTACATGTACCTTGATCCGTTCCGTAGCTTATAACCTTCCTTGTTTTCACCTCATATAACTGCTGCCACCCGCTCGATATATGTTGTACTAATCTTCTGTCGATGCATAGTATTTTATTCCAATTTTCTTTGGAGGACACATCATATTTCAGTCCACGTTGTCAAAGCTTCCTCCAACTCAAGGAATACGTATATCGATTGAACTTCATGTGTCTCCTCCTACACAAGGAGTCTGAGATCAAAAAATTCTCTTGTTCCTTTACTTCTCCAAAAGTTAAATTGGTTCAAACTTAAATACTCTTCCGATTTTTCTCCATTCTTCTGTAAATTAATATTCCCAGAAACTTCGACGTGAGGGTCGTCAGACTGATTGTTCCCGAGTTTTCCAACTACTCTGAATTTTTATTTTTTAGTACTGGGATGATTAAAATCTTTTTAAAAGTCTATAGGTATTTTTCCTCTCATTCATTTATAAAATATCATGCTATATAGCTTTATTATATTCTTATTGCATGAATTTTTAATTAGTTCCAAGGTTTTATCGTAAATGGCGTCTTGTTACCTCCAAGTCCTTTGTTGAAATGTGAAACCTAGTTCCGGGGCACCGTCTCCTCTCTCATAATCTTCGACATCATCCTCTTCTTCCAGTATTATATTATAATCTACCGGTTAAGGTAGGTGGAATGGACACAACTATTAAATAAATATTTTGCGACTCCTACCAAAACCCAATCCAGCAACCTGCTCTACATCAGGTCCCTCTTCATCTTTGTGTACTTCCTTCCTCCCTTTATCCCGTCCAACATCCTCTTCCTGCCCTTACCTCGTTTGCCCAAAATCCTCCCCTCTATTACCGTCTTCAACATCTCACGGCCGATGAATACGCCCTCCATCCATTTTTCCTGCCTCGATAGGATTTCTCCGAACCAACGCCTCTCCTCGCCCACCATCCCAAGCAATTCCTCATTTTTTTTTTCTTCCAGTATACTCACAAAAATTTCTTTTTAGTAATAAATACTCTCCAAATACTCATACCACTCCTTCCTCTTCGTCTTCATCTTCATCGAGAATACCACCAACGCTATCTCGAGGGTAAATGATATTTACTCTGCGTTACTTTAAAATGGCTTCACACAATTCTGTTAACTTCTTCCACTTTTCCCTGGTCAAGGCCACGCTGCATTTTTTCGCTAAGAGCCTTCATTCATTCTTCCACAGTTTCTCTTCCTTTTCACTTGATTCCATATCTCAACATTTAGTAGGGCATCTGTCATTTCTCAGATCTTGTACTTTATATACTTTCTTCTCCCTTTCATTAGGCCAACATAAATTGGAATCCAAAGCTAAAATAAAAAGAGAATAAAGACAACCGACAAAAAAGCGATTTAAGAATTTTCTTCTACATTGCAAAAAAATTCCAAGTAGGAAAAAATAGGTTAAACCTGATAAAATTGACAATAATTGACTCACGGGATAAAATATACGCTTGGAGAATTTCTTAAAATGTTTCTATAAATTTTAATCATACACATTTTGTTAGATTTTTTAATATTTCCAGTTATTTTAATTCGATAAAACAAAGTTTATTGTATGTTTAGCAGGTAGATGTGTCTAAGTCCTTGTGGTAACCGTAGCAGGTGATACACTATTCCACTAAAAGTGGAAGCACTAGTTTTTGTATCACTCACGCACTTAAGATTAACCTACAAAATAAATTTTCTGCATGAATTGGGAGCAATTATTTTCTCGTATATACTATGTATTAATATACTCCTCTTAGGCGAGATGATGAGCACAAGAACGAAGAAACTGAATGCAGAATTAACAAGTATGAAATATCAATATTCCTACTATCCAGTGGGTGATCAAAATGATTACAGACGAGGAGCCTTAGGACACTAATTTTAACAAATACGGGGATCGGAATAGCGCGGTGGCTTCCCACCTAGATGGCCCGGGTTCAAATCCTGGAGGCAACAAATATTTTTCAGTGGTATCCCGATCCCTACTTGAGGTGCTTTGTGGAGAGCACTTTGAGCGACTACGACGTCCGTCGGATGGGACGTTAAGCTGTGGATCCCTTGGCGCCTTTCGACAAGAGTAGGCTGACACCGACGCCGGGTTTGGTTCCACCCTTCCTTTCCCATCCATCTATCTTGGCGCAAATGACCTTAGCTGTCAGTGGCCTCACCAACAAAACTACTAATTCTAACGAATACGTTAAGCAGCCTAAGCGTACGGCCATAATTTATCCAACTCTCATTTTAATTTTGTTCATGCTATCAGTTAGTTTCACATGTGTAGAGAAGTTTTTCAAATTTAGATAGGCATCGTAATGCATGAGAAATGTTGCATCATTATTTCCAATATTTTAATCATTTAACTTCAGTACTAGTGACTAACATTTAAGTAGAATAAAATTTTGATGCTGCACTCTTACTGTGTATGGGCACCAATTCTACGCACCATGTTGATGGTTTAAAGGACACTAAACAGATGTAAATGGTGGACCATCCCGTGGTGGCCCACCGGGATGGCCCTCTTTCTGCGCGAGCGCGACGAGAGGGCGGGGATGGGAGATGTCGCATCGCTTCCCAAGTCTGGGATTACCGCGGGGGATGAGGGATAAAAAGAAGGTGAGGGAGGGGGAGAAAAGGAAAACGGTGAAGAGGAGATTGGGTCAAAGGTCGAGACAGAGCCGCAGAGAAAGGTTCGGGTGTACGTTGAAAGATGAAAGGACAAAGGGAGCTGACGTGGACTTTCGAGAGATATAAATGAAAAAGAAAACACGCCAAGTATTATTTCCACTACTCTCCCCCGCGATTCCGCTTCACGAATTTCATTTGTCAGCGGGATGAAGGGTTGCAGAGGTCAATGGAAGGGAAGAAAAGGGAGAGGTAGAGGCATAAGAGAATCATCCGATCTCCAATGGTGAGCGGAGCACACAGTCCGAAGCTTTAGAGGAAACGTTTCCTTTTACCGAGGGCATGCATTTATTTCCGGCATAAACGTGGTTGAAGCGGGCATACAATGAAAATGGGGATGGTTCCCGAAGTTTACCACGGTGGGCACAGAGGACCAGTCGAGGAACTTCTCGCATAGCCTATTCCGGCGGCGGGAGATATTGCTCGGGTCCCACGACTGGATTACACAAACCGAGTGCATCAGCGGGTGCAGTAATTGAAGACGCGCCTCTATCTCTTCTCATTTTTATTAGTTCATTATTTAATGGGAGAAAAATGAAAACAATTTCTTTTTTGCAACCCTTCAAGTCTTACGATTGGAAATTCGTCAACGAGTATATTGCAAACCTTAAATGTGTGAATTAATTACAAACCTTGCACAGAAAAAGACTATGAACACAAAAGATTAAGAGTATCGGCCAAAAGTATTCCTCTTCTTCTTCAGGTTAGAGGATGATGTTAGGCTAAATAGAATATTTCTTCTCCGATACTTTATGAAAAATCCTCCGCGAGGTTCCTTTCATTTTTCTCACCTTTCGCTTTTATTTATTATATTTCTCCTCCTTTAGTTGACTGCTCTCTCGAAAGTTTTGATATGGGTTCCCCTTCCGAACCATTTTATTCATCTGAACGTAACTTCTCACCTTCTTTATATATGTTAACATTCCAATCTTCCTCCAAATGGTTTCCTTTTTCTGTCCCTTTTACGGAGAGGTGCTCGTGATGAAAGAGTGTTTTGTTACAATCTCATGAACCGTAGTGCAGATGAAAGATTGTAAAAGTTATTCGTAATTCTTAAACGATTTTAATTCCCCATTATCAGCTAAGAGTTAATCAAAAGCTGAGCTCTGCAGTTTCATTCCTGCCTCTGAAATTTTCACCTACCACACGCCCTTGCGGTAGCTTTCAAGAGCACCTTGGGGAGGTAAGTATGGCCCCGCTCTTTCCTTCAACTTATCCTTCAGTTATCATTAGTTGAATACAATCCTAAAGAAAGTCCTAAATATGATGCCACCCTCTATCCCTTTATTATATTAAAAATCCATGTAGCCTTCGAACTTTGCCATGTCATTTCACTTCCTCCATTCTTCATCTAAGCCGAATTTCAATACTTATCGAAAAACTCTATTTTTTTCCATTTCGCACAAGTTTGATCCCCATAAAAATCCACATTTCTTAGAAATTTGTAAATCCTCTTTCCCGATTAACTTTCTCCGCCACAAACGAGTTCTTTCCAATTTACGTTTTGCCTCTTTATTCCTCTGCACAACTCTGACGGAATGCTACTAAACCATCCAAATATTTCAGATTTTACCTGTTTTTATACCTTCCCTTCCAATGATACATTAGCAGCAACATTTATCTGGATCAACTCAAAACACCTTGAAACTGTCAAATATATAGTCAAAGCCACATTAAACTTCATTCCCAATGTTGTTTCTCTCCTTCCAAATCATCCTATCGCCAACTGCAGTTCTTCTTTTCATTCAGTCAGCTCACCTTCATACTCAATTGCCTTACTTCATTCTCCTCTCACTTATGAAAGCTATTGATTTTTGCAATATTTTGTCAAATTTTCAACCTATTTAATACTCTTTTTCGATCAAAAATTGTTTAATACATGCAAATATTGGTCCCAGGAATGTACACGAAACATCTTATAATTGGGGTTTTGGGTGTGAAAAATTCAATACGCTACGTTGATGTAATCTACGTAAAATTCATTTATTTGGAGAGATTGGAGTTGAGGAGTAGTAGCTTTTTAACGAACGTACGAACTAACTAACACGCAAGCTAATTACGTGGGAATATGTATTTTTTTAAAGAAGAGTGGCTCTAAGGATTTTCATAAAACTTTGTATGGTTTCCAAGATTTTAGGCATGGGAAATTCATATCACCAGTTTTCATAAAAAAAGCTAACATGCGGTCGGAAGCTATCGCTAAATCCGAAAAACATACCCAATCCCGATCCAATATGGGTCAAATGTTTACTTTTCTAGAAATATTTTTTATCTTCAAGTATCGTAGTCTCTGTTTATATTATATGGCCGTTATGAAATTTTATGCATAAAATATCATAAAAAAGTTTTTATTTCTTAAGAAAAATGATTTTAAAACGTTTCAAACTCGCTCACGTTTTCTTTGAACACCATTAAATAACGATTTGAGTGAAATATAGAAAAATCATACACTAGGTTATTAAAAACAAATCAAACTTTGATTGAAGGTATTTCCAGCGGATATCGTGTCTGCTGGTCTTTTATTCAAGATTTCCTGCAGAAAAATTCTCAAGGTTGAGTCTTTCGAAATTTTGCCCAATAGGCAACGAAAAATACGTGGCAAGTGCGGGATATGCAGTGGTGCACACCTTGAGAACACTCATTGAAGACGGTATATTAGATGGGCAATAGAAGTGTTGTTACGTTTTTCTAGCAAAAGTAACAGTAAAATTAAATAATTACTGATTTTTTATTACAAATTAAACGGTCAGAACACAAATTAGCAACATTTTACAAACACGTAAATTATAAATAAATATATTAAAATACTTTTAAATGCTCAAATTTGGAGGCCCTCAGAGTCTCTCTTGGCTCGTCAGAGACTTCTCAGGAGCACTATATTCCACAATTCTATTTAGTTACGGCTTCTGCATAGACTTTATAATTTTGACAGCACAATATCGTATACGTATGCTGGATTTCTCTCTTTATAACTTTCCTTATTTCCCTTGATACCACCGTGTCGTCTATAAGTAATCTAAGGTTGCTACTGTAGCATGAGTTCCTAATTCTCTCTTATTATCCGATTTACTAATAGGGATCATTCTTTCAGCAATCTTAGAAACCCAAACCCATTATCTGTTTCACATTAAAACCTAATGTAAGTAAAATGAATTTTGAAACCAAATTTTTAGAAACCTGAGTACCTTATAGATTTTTTCCTCTTCGGTTAATGGGACTAGAAGAGTAACTTTTAGACCAAGAAACTCCCTCACTCGTCCGATTGATTGGACTCAATTTCTCCTTCTCTGAAGTCGAGAATTGCATTACATATAATAATTCAATGCTGATATAATTGACGGACCATTAGAGGCTTATAAAGCGAAAAAAATATTATTTGCATTATCATTTAAATATAATTATGATATATTTATTTTTTACAATTGACATCGACGGAATAAGCACGTATATTTCAACCAACTTGGAAATCATTTACGGCAACTCTCTGAAAATTTCTCTCCGCCCACCTAGACTCACACAAGTTTTCACTCTTATTCACTCTGTTGTCTACTTTTTTTTCATTTTTCCCGGACGGGGAACCTTCTTTTGCACTTCCTGCCGCTCACATGTATCTTAGAAACTTGCTTTAGAAAGCTGACGTTAAATTTGTTTGATAAGTCTATACCTTCTTTTCAGCGTTTTGAGACCACATATATTTTCTACCGGTCTCCGAAGAATATCTCCGATATTTATTTAACCACTCCCATTGATCTTCACTTCCATTTTTCTGCGGTTTCATATTCCCATTTATTCCAGTGTCCCGTTTGATGATTTCATCGCTACCCTTGACTCGGCTTCGCAAAGGAGGTGAAAAGTCTGCTTCTTGAATTTGATGCTTTGAGGCTCTACTTTGTAAAAATTCACAACAACTGAATAAATAAACTTGGAATTTTTTCACATAAAATACTTTATAATACTACCGGTTTCGACGCATAGGTGAAATCATCAGGTATGCGTCGAAACGGGTATAAGTTTTTTGTGTGAAACAATGCCAAGTTTATTTATTCAAGGAAGTCTGCTTCTTCTTCTCTACTGCCCTTTGTGAATACTGCTTTGTATTTTTCGGCTTTTTATTCTCTTTCTTTTTCTGGTGACGTAAACCCATTCCCTCCATATATCATTAGAATTCAATTCCTTCTCGCGTCATTTCATTCCATTCATAAGTTTCTCTCCCTTTTACTCTTAATGTATTTTGTTGTTGTAAGATATAGTATGTAAAACTTTTATTGCAATTTATGTATAAATTGTGAAATGTCTATTGTGTATAATATCATAATATAAAAATCTATAATTTTAATTTTGTTAATGTGGAACGAGGGGTTAGGTGGTAGAAGAGAATCCATAGTCTCAATCCCACCCCAAAATAAAGACGACTGTCTATGTATCAACAACCGCGGGATGAACAAAATGCTAGCAGACCCCGACCAAATTACTATTAATCACGTACATTGAAAATGACATTAATTGTATAAAACATTGCTGGTTGAATTTAAAACACAATGATACGCATGAACACAATTAACACAGTGATTCTATCTTGTGGCGATGGAAAATTGGACCGTTTCTTTTTTCATGGCATTTCTGTACAGTAGATCCTAAGGGCATCCATTCCAGAGCATGTGCTGATAACCCATCTTTTGACTGCAGTTTATTCATATGTCTCACTCCCACTGTATTTTTTCAACACTGATTTTTACCTTTTTCAAATATAGAATTTGGAATTGTAGAAAAAAAAATTCGGTTCAGAGACTTCATCGTGAATACATTTTGATTTCACATGAATATTTTCCGATTTTTGTGTGTATACTTCTGTACATGTGATATGTTTTTTCTTCACCGTAACTCGGTAACTATCAATCTGTGCAGGAGGAAATTTTATGTTTAGAATGTTAATTACCGTAAGATATAATGATTTTTCATTTCGGCCAATCTTTCTGGGTTTTTTTTAACCGTGTTTCAGTAGCGACTCCCAGAAAATGTTCAAATTGAGCGGGAGATCTGAGAAAATTTTTCGTTGAATGTTTTTCGTATATCCTTATAAGGTTTCATTTCATTTTTCTTTAAACAATAAAAAAAATTGAGTTCTTAGCTCTGTGACTCAAACCAATACACGGATAAAGGATTGATGTTTTGCATTTGGTCTACCATTTAACTTATCAAGCATGAAAAATGTACAACAAAGTCGTAAAATGAGGTCACTTATGTGTATTTTGTACCTATACTAGCTGCAAGCTCCTTACAAAAGCAACATGCATGTCAACCCTAAATACTACGAATGAAATACTTAACCGGGCCGTAAGAGGAGATTATTTCGAGGATATGCCTTCATCTCGTCTTGCAGTAACACAAAGATAAACTTTCAATAGAATCTATTGATGCAAAATCATTCCAAAAACTGCTAAATGCTGTTCTTACCGTGGTCCATAGAAAGGAAAATCGTACGTATACAGTATGGGGCAGGGCACGAGATATTTTTTTAGAAAATACTAACACAGTCTGCCCCTTTTTTGCTGAACAGCATGATTTTTTAACAAGCTTCGCCTCTTGGCGAGTTTCTTCCTTAAACGAATGAAAACGCGAAGCGCCGGCAGCTGACCCCCATCCCCGAGTGATGTGGAAAGGCGGGGGGGGGGGAGGAAGAGAGACGGCCGGTGTGGTTTCCACCCCGTAGGGCAGCGTGACAGGGACGCTGGGCCCTCTCTTTGAGCCCTGCGCCCCCCTACCCGCCCACCCCCCTCGGTTGAGATAATGGAATCCTGTGCGAGGGGAGGTCGTAATGCGGGTCGTTTGGTGGAGAGGAAGATGGCGGCCAGCCGATTGGGTAGGATGGGGCAGACCGTGGATGAGAGAAAAACGACACGGCAAAACGCGGAACAAGCCACGTCCGAGCGGAATGAACGACGAAGGTTTTCTTTCTGTTCGTAACTAACTGAAAGAAATCCCGGGCGATTGAGGATGAAGGTATTTCGCGAGGCAACCGAGTTGGAAGGAACGTTATTTTTATGTCTTCAAAATCCCACCGGAAAAAAAATCAATGTACCTCGGTAGTAAAATCAAATAGAGAAAAAGAACAAGCCTGAATGAACAGAAATAAACATTTTTGGTTACCCGAGGAATGGAGGAAAATGGCAAGGTTGACGGTGAACTCAGCGGTGCAAACATTTGAGACCACTGAGCAATATTAAACGAAAATAAAATTGATCATGGACCGCGTGGGTGATTCAAAAAATAGCTCACGAGAACTCCCTTTCCCGGAGCAAGGGAAGCGGGTCGAAATGTCACGAATATCAACACCACAAACGTCGTATGTGGTCGTGTACGTCGACGTAATGGCACGAGCAAACAAATTCGTCTTCGAAATTGCGAGCAAATATGGGACATAAGCACCAGTGCAGCCGCAAGGGAGAAACGTGGACGGGCGGGATGAACATTCGGTCCAATAGAGAATCTGAAGTGAAATAATTCAAATAATAAAACAAGTACAAAATATACGTCTATTTAAAGCTTACCCTGCAAGACCCGCGATGGTTTGTGGCAGGAGGTATTAGGTCACCAGGGCATATAGTGATTAATTGTCGATTGTCAATAAGTAGCTCTATGGAAGGTAGAATGGATCTTCGTTATATTGCCAGCTGGTTTACTCGCGAATTGCTCATTTTGTTGAAGTACGACTCCTTGCATCGATTGGTGCGGAAATCTTTTTCCCTTCTTGCTTACTAATGTAATTATTAAGGGGCTGAAATAATTCCTCTCGTTGTTAAATTTGATTATTTTTTATTGGCCTCAAAGTTTGTCGGCTCTCTTGCTTCTTCGTGTTGAAGTGCTACTAAACCTGACCATTCAATAGTAATGTGACGCTTACTATTCGCATCATTCATGGTGAGTCTTCACGGGAATTTCTCTCTTTTAAGTCTTTGCTTCGCATCTCACGTTGATTCCGGAAGTAAGGCCGTTTTATTTAGGACACCAAATACCCGAACCTGTTCCAAGTGAAGTTTAACGAGAGCAGGACAATATCTATTCTCAAATGGTTCATTATAAGATTTCCTCAATCTTCGTTTGATGAAACATAATCTCCTTAATACAACTCGGCATATGTTCCTAAATTGCTTTATCCATGTTGAGTCTGGTGATGGTATGGTCTTCAGAGATTTTACTGGGTGGCCTATCCCTCCGAGTCTGTAGATGTGAAGGTGTATGGATTCATGTTCTCATAATTTATTTACTCGATACGTATTTTCTCATATTTAATTGAGAAGTTCAGTCCTGACACTATATGCTATAGTATTTTTGTGGCCGATAGAAAGAGCACTGAGTCCGATTTATTCCTTGTCCGCCGATAGATGATCCATATCGCAGAGAGCATGGGATATGCAACACACTCATGACCTACCCGTGGGGCAAAAATGAATTCTATGACAGTGAATCGAAGTGGCAAAAAACTGAGTAAATTGTGAAAACAATGAGGAATGGAATTTGAGCTGTTTTTAATATACTAATTTGGCCAACCTCTACCAAAGTATACCCTGCGTCAGCATAATAATATACGCATATAGCATAACTCCAGCCGCGCTACATCTATAGGACTTCGTGGGCGCTGGCATATGGCAATAAAAAGGAGTAGGTTATATGAACCACAAAATTATTATTATAAGGTAATCTACCAGTTAAAGTAGGTTTTTTGGATGGACAACTATCAAATAAACATTTTGTAACTCCAAACAAAACCCAATCCAGCAACCTAAACTACATCAGGTCCCTCTTCATCTCTGTGTACTTCTTTCCTCCCTTCATGCCGTCCAACATCCCTATCCTGTTCCTGCCCTTTCCTCGCTTGCCCAACATTCTCCCCTCTATTATCTTCTTCAACATTCCCCTACCGCTCAATACGCCTTTCATCCATTTTTCCTGCCTCCATAGGATTTCTCTCAACAAACCCCTCTCTTCACCCATCATCTCTAGTACTTCCTCATTTGTTTTTTTTCAGTCCATTTCACCTTCTCCATTCTTCTCCACACCCACATTTCGAAAGCCTCCAGTCTACGTCTATCCTCCTGCTTCAGCGACCACGTTTCCGCGCCGTACATAGCTACGCTCCATATCAGAATTTTTACGAGTCTTGTTTTAACCTCCCTACTGAACGTCCCCGTCATCAACTCACTCCTCCTTGAGAAAGCCTCCTTGCCTAGCGCAATTCTTCTCTTTACGTCCCTACTACTTTGACCGTATTGGTCCAAAACACTTCCGAGATACGTAAACACAAGATTATAATAGCATCAAAACTTTGATGATGGAAATGAACCAGAGATTCCACTTACTCGCAATGGAGGTGAAATATTCCTACAATAGGCAAACATTCCTAATTTAAAGAAACTGCGGGAGATGCCGCAACAGTAACTTTTAACGGAGTAATCCGCTATGTGTGCATTATAATGCAACAATTTCAGAGAGTAAAAATCATTCTTCTTGACCGGGATTCGAACCCGGATTCCTCGATATCCGGCCGAGTGCTTTAACCAATTAAGCTACCGAGACGTCCTCTTACAATCTGAAATTTTGGGGGCTTTAAAGGGTTAAAGCCGATTTCAAACACTTAGGCTGTTCATACCCTTACACAAATTTCAAGAAACTGCGGGAGATGCCGCAACAGTACCTTTTAACGGAGTCAGCGTGTGCATTATAATGCAACAATTTCAGAGAGTAAGTTACAGTTGCGGCATCTCCCGCAGTTTCTTGAACTTTGTCTAAGGGTATGAACAGCCTAAGTGTTTGAAATCGGCTTTAACCTCATAAACTGTGGCGCCTCGCGCACGACTACGAATGCCTGTGACATTGTATGTACGGTATTTCGTCACAACATCTTGTTCCTTTAAAGCCCCCAAAATTTCAGAGAGTAAGAGGACGTCTCGGTAGCTTAATTGGTTAAAGCAATCAGCCGGATATCGAGGGATCCGGGTTCGAATCCCGGTCAAAGCGAATGATTTTTACTCTCTGAAATTGTTGCATTATAATTTCTAATTTAATAAATATATCAGAAATTTTTAATAGAATGATGAAGGAACCTTCAATAATTCTGAGCTGTGAGAATAAAATAATAAAAACTCAAATTCAAATAAATGCATGAAATGGAACAAAATCTCGGAAAAATATTTTCCAAAGAAAATGATCCATTGGTGGTTAAATGTTTTCATATGCACAAATATTTGTTTGAAAATAAATACACACTCATGTACTGAGGCATTCAAACACTTTTCATTATCCTTTCTTCTTTTGTGAGGCCACATCTCCACCTACAGGCATGCACGTTTATGTAATGTCCAACTCTTTATTACCCATTGGTGGTCGCTGTAGAGAGGTCCCACCTCCAATGGTCAACTTTGCCAAACTATTCAAAGATACCGAAGATTCAAAAGGGCTCCCGCATGACTCTCACACTGCTCATCTCTGGGTCGCACCCACAAAAATAGTACTTCGCATTATTATTATTTGCTCGGGACTTCGTTCGATCCTATCCCATCGTGGAGGCCGACTGCATCCACTGGGACTCCTCGGAGTCCTGTGGGTTTACCTTCGAGATAAGTAGCTTCCGAAGGGAGCGCAGTCGTAAATATGGGGGTCAGCAGGCGACGTCTTTGAAGTGGAGACGGAACTAAAGACCTGAGAGCTGTGGAGAGTGGAGGACGAATAATCGGACTTTATTCCGCATTGGAGGGTTCGAAGGGAGGTATACCACGGAGAGAATCCGGGGTTGAGGGGAAATGCTGGGGGTTATGGACCACTAGTGTAAGAATCTGAAATTCAAATTTCAATATTGTTTTGTGATGCACATTGTATCGGGAAAAGTCTCCATGCATTACATAGCACAGAGATTAATATCGCGTATCGAATAATATCAATGATACTGCAACCATGGCATGATATTGCAAATGGCATAGTATCACATGCGTAATCATACATTACGCATATCGCACGATATCTCAATGCAGTATTAATTTACAGTGTATATATCATATAACAACATTCCTGTAGAAATGTTGAAATGGTTAGGAAAAGGTGGGAAGAAGGTCATATATGGACTGATTCGTAGCATCTATGAGGAAGGAATCTGGCCGAAAGATTTTGTGAGATCGGTGTTAGTTCCTATTCCAAAAAAGGCAAAGGCTTCGTCATGTGAGGATCACAGAACAATAAGTTTGATATCCCACGCAGCTAAAGTTATTCTCAGGATCATCAACAAAAGGATAGAGAGTAAGGCAAATGATTACTTAGGGGAGGATCAGTTTGGGTTTAGGAAAGGAAGAGGTACGCGTGATGCCATTGCAGTAATGAGATCACTAATCGAGAGGAATAAAGAATAAAATCAGGACGTTTTTGCCTGTTTTGTAGATTTCGAAAAAGCGTTTGATAGAGTGAATTGGGAAAAATTGATACGTGTATTGCAGAAAATAGGAATGGATTGAAGGGACAGGAGACTGATCCGCAACCTGTACATGTCTCAGACTGCTCAGGTGCGAGTGGGGAACGGAGAGTCCGGATGGGCAGTGTTAGGAAGAGGTGTAAGGCAGGGTTGCCCATTGTCATCGGTACTGTTCAACGTATATGAAGAGGAAATAATTAAAGAGGCATGAGAAGAACTGGAGGTAGGAATAAAAGTCGGAGGGGAATTCGTAAAATCGGTTAGGTTTGCTAATGACCAAGCATTAGTTGCTCAGTAAGCCAAGGGGTTGCAAGCACTGCTGAGTGAATTGGAGGTTCAGTGCGATAGATATGGGATGAGAATCTATATTAATAAAACAAAGGTTATGCGATTTTCCAGAAAGAAAAAGGCTAAACTAAATATTAAAATAGGCGGGGAAAAAATAGAGCAGGTAGAACAGTTTACATATCTCGGAAGTGTTTTGGACCAATACGGTCAAAGTTGTAGGGACGTAAGGAGAAGAATTGCGCTAGGCAAGGAGGCTTTCTCAAGGAGGAGGGAGTTGATGACGGGGACGTTGAGTAGGGATGTTAAGGCAAGACTCGTAAAAACTCTGATATGGAGCGTAGCTATGTATGGTGCGGAAACGTGGTCACTGAAGCAGGAGGATAGACGTAGAATGGAGGCTTTTGAAATGTGGGTGTGGAGAAGAATGGAGAAGGTGAAATGGACCGAAAGGAAAACAAATGAGTAAGTACTGCAGATGGTGGGTGAGGAGAGGGGTTTGTTGAGAGAAATCCTATGGAGGCAGGAAAAATGGATGAAAGACGTATTGAGCGGTAGTGGAATGTTGAAGAAGGTAATAGAGGGGAGAATGTTGGGCAAGCGAGGAAAGGGTAGGAACAGGATAGGGATGTTGGATGGGATGAAGGGTGGAAAGAAGTACACAGAGATGAAGAGGGACCTGATGTAGTCTAGGTTGCTGGATTGGGTTTTGTTTGGAGTTACAAAATATTTATTTGATAGTTGTGTCCATCCCAAAAACCTACCCTAACCGGTAGATTACCTAATAATAATATCATATAACATATTATTACAACTTGGAGAACACCGTTTCCGCAACGGCTGCTCCAACCGCTTTCGTCACTTGGGAAACGCCGCCAATCGGAATGCACCAGGTCGTCATGCGTCAGCTCAGTACCTCATGGTCTGCCCTTTCCCGCACACGACTGGAGTTGCTACTACCTATAGCTAGAATCCCCCTTCTCCAACTCTGAAGATTTCCTCCGGGTGATGTTCTCACAGGGACGGAGGTAGGGGCTGCAGATATCACTACTACTTTGATAGCATCTGATATCTGTTTGAGACGGGGATGAGGTTTGCCTTTGCATCCCTCATCCCTCACCGCAATGTTAACATCCCACCGTTACTGTGTAAGATAGCCCTGTAATCTCCTTGTTTAGGGGTTGGCCTCTCTCCCGAATTGAAAGATCGGGCCCCTTCTCGATCACCCCGCCCCTTGTTACATTTGGACGAAGCCGTGCAGTCCCAATGGCGTGAAAATATTTCATTTTTCCAACCGATGCCCCATCCATCTCAAGTAGAGGTTCTTTTCCTTGAACATCAATCAAAGCACCCATACGATACCCTTCAACGCGGCGATTCGGCAAGTCCTAGTGGCTCGCACTAACCACCAAGCAACAGTTGGATATTGCATTAGAAAACCCACCAGAGGTAATTCTAATTCCATCAATTCTTTACCAAACGCTCCTTTGAAAATCGAAAAGTTACGAATTAACTTTTTTACAATTTCTATTATCTCAATAACCGCTACTCTACCAAATTTGAGATAATGTAAATAATTCCGGATCATTAAAACATTACATAACTATGTACACTATATATTTAGCACAACATCGATTAATTAAGAGAGAAATATAAATAATTTACCAATCCAGGCATATACTACTCCAAAAAACGATTTTCCACGAGGAAGTGAATAATTAGGGACTAGTTATCACTACACGGCAGCTATTTAAAAACTACGAGTGTACACAGCTACCACTTCTACGTGTGAGTACATGGAGAATCGAGCTGGATCCGCTGGGGCTCGCTGAGAAACGTCTGTTTCACTTAGAAGGCAAGGGACAGAAAAGGATGCCCATTCTAAAGAGCACATACTAATTAACCCCGCCTTCGCTTCAACGAATTACATATATGCCATTTTCACACACCATGACACACAAACAGAATACTAAATGACTATAAACGAGATAAAGAGTTTTGCTACTGGGCGGGCTTGAGGCGTTGGCCGAAAGCAAAAAATGGAATTATGTTGACAAATGGTAAAATTAAGAAGGAATGATGTAAAATAAGTGCTAGTGTCAAGAAACTATTAGCTGAAAAGGAAACTCTCCTCAAAGGACGCAGCATAAAAATTCAAATCAAGAATCACTGTGCAATAATTGAAATATCAAGCTTTCTCGAAGGAAACGAAAAAAAGAGCTTGATGAAACAGAGACCTTTTTTCCTATGCGGATATAAAGAAATACCTTTATTGTGATGCGGGATTTATTTGCAAATTTGACTTTAATAATACTATCCTTTGTTGTTTCTCAGTTCGTCGTTACTCTTATGGTTTTTAGACAAGTATTTCGACACAATTCTCATTACTTCATCATTATATTTCTTAACCGTTTGATTGTTTATATATGTATGGCTTTTCGAATAATCATTTTCATAATTCAACGTCGAGTGAACTTTTTCTCTCAAATTTTACAACATCTGATAGTTTTTGTTCTGGAGCATGATTTTCGGTTTAATGCCGGGTGGCGTAGTTGAGCATTCTCAACCTAACCACAGCTCTGTGACATAATTCGGGCAGAAGAACTTCATGAAAAATCATAGGTGGCACAGGGAACGGAACTGTCCCCCCCTATCACCGTGATATGTAAATTTTTGCTCTATGGGCTTAGTATTGGGTGATCTCTACCCATACCTATCAAACCAACCTTAGAGTTGACTTCTGTGGCTTAATGGATGATGCCGGATGCTTTAGTCAAGATGAATTAATTCTTTACCGCTTCAATGTCGTTTTCATATCCCTGTAATGAAACATGTCTCTTTGCCATCGGGTTAAAGCCTAAATAAAATGCACGTCTACTACGCTGCGGGAGGGCATTATTTGTCCAAAAAAATTTCTCGTAACATTCGCAACAAGGGCTCAATTTGAATGGATTTCTATTTTAGCCGTTAGCATGTTATTTTCTGTTAAAATAATTTCTCATTAATGTGACGAAGGAACATCCGGAAAGAGAATTTTTAAATTTGAAACAATAGTTATTAAAATTTTGCTGAAAAACAGCTTGTAAACAAATGTGTCAACTATGACCAAAGTATCTGCAACAATATTTCATAAGCATTGAAATACCACTAAGCCACGAAGATTCAGATGAAAAACTTAAATGGTAAACTACGTGAATTATCGCTTACGCATTTAAGAATGAAACAACCGACTGAGGCCTGACTTAATTAACTGATCATTAGTCCAAGTAAAAACAGCGGATCCGGAAGTAAGTTCTCACAATGGTTTGAAATTGGAAGTAGAATTTTCTCAATATCTCCTGACCGAAAAATCCGATGAATTCCAAACGCAGACTTCCATCATTGCTCCTCCGAACCACCGGGATATCCAATATCCGGGAAGGAAGAAATTCCCGCAGCTCGAATGAGAAATTTCTATCCCCGATATTGCGACAGAGAACGTATGCGGTTTCCATTTATGCGGTGAATGACGTTCCATCCCTTTCCCGAGCGTGCGTCATTCGACGCGAGTCTCGAATTCGTTTCCATTGGATCCATATAATAAGAATTTGGATTTAAGTCGGAGCAGGTTTGGCGAACATAGGGATTAATACGTATAATGCACTCACTGTTATCAATTGTTCAGGTATTTCAATTAGTTTAGACTCGCGACGCAAAAGGTGGGACAATGAATGAATGACTCTGGAGGGATAGTGTTGAGTTCAGAGGACGGCATATAGAATTCCGGTGGAGGAATGGAAAGATCGACGCTGAAGAATATTTGAACAGTGGAAATAAACAACTTTGAGTAAACAATTAAAAACTTAATTAAATTTCATACTCGGCTTCGCACGGTCCAGAGTATTCCGAGACTTTGAACATGATTTATCTCACTTCAAGACTTCAGCCTAAATCCATCCGCCTGGATGTTTTAACAATCGTTTGTAATTAGGTCTGTACTTCTCCCTTATTTTGGTTTAGACTGACAATTTATGAAAACTGAATAAATAAGTGCTGACATCAATCTATCAAGTCTGTATAAAAGTAATTATTTAAGTCAGTTTCTATTGTGACCATGAAATAAATTGTTTATTTTCGCATTTTTAAATTAATTGATGGATTAATCCATCTGTATAGTCTATCCAAACTCAGTATTTTATATTCACATAATTATTAAAAACGATGTTTTTCAGCACACTGATTCATCTTCAAGTACACTGTTTATCTTTGAAATTACGGACTCGCCTAGCTCCCATAAGTGAGGAAACGAGTTGAGGGAGGGCAGGGCGCTTGCGCGAAGGAAATCCTTATGAAGGTCACGCGGGGCGATAAGGAAAACAAGGGGCGTGACACGTACTGTCAGCAGACCCTCCCTGGTGTGTGAAGATAATTTTTTTCGCTCTCTACTCTACATGCAGGGTGTCCGAGGTATTCAGTAAGAGCCCCAAAAAACGCCAAAGAATTTTTTTAATGCGAAGATAAATCAACTCGTCAAACCTTGCAGTTTATTTTAAAAAAGTTTGTGAAAATATTTTCTTCTCCACTAGAATAGTATCGTGGGCATTATTTGTACCCAAATATCAGAGCAAGAAAACAACATGAATGTCACATAAAAAATATATAAAATTAACGAAAACCATGGCATGAAAAGGCACCAATGAGTAACATTAAATAAAATGGCAGGAGTTGAGAAAACAGGAACAATTTAATAAAGAGACAAAGAGAGAGGCACTCAAAAATACTAGATACCTAGTGAAATAAAGCTACTTCTACGGCGAACCACGGGGGGAACATGACTACCAACGGCATCATTACCTATCAGTATTATTAAATCTTCCACTAATAGGATACCATTGCTTCAATGGGTGATACTCATTACAAGGATTTGAATGAGATCATATTCACCTGAAAAGGGTAGCATGAAGTGCTTATTGGAATTAATATCTTTTAAATCTGGCCGCTTCCACAAAACAATCGTATCATCAAATTTTCATTTCAACACGCATAACTCGAAATAATGACAAGCGTTGTGATATATTAGCATTTAAGCTATTAATGGTGAATTAAATAAATTCCAGCAACAAATGTTCATAAATTAAATGAAAACGTTTTCGAAAACCATAAACCATTCATTTTCATTAATTTTTCAGTTCAGGAAAAATAAAATGAACCTAATGATTTTAGTATCTGCTTAGAGACGAAATTGAACACCAAGGATTCTATTTAGATCTGAGATGGAACTCGTATCACGGAATCTGCTGTGGTCAACAATTTTGTGTTGCATGTACCACTCCATTTCCTACAGCACTGGTTTTCTTTCGTCAAATAGACAATTAACTGACCATAGAAAAGGATTGAAAAAAGTTGTCTTCATGGCTGGTTTGCATTGGCATCAAAGTGGTATAAAACATCCAAACCCCTCACGTTTGCCAGACCACCCATCTAACGACCCTCTCTCTCCGTCTGCAGTCACGGTCTTAGCTTGCCACGCCTCCTATCCCTTCCTCCTCTATACTAAAAACCATGAAAAATTGAATGAAAATATTAACTTCGGCGGTTGACATTTTACTCAGGCTGTGTTCTGGAAAAACAAAGATTATTTGTTTCAAATAGTAAGCATCCACTCATATTTTTTTAATCAATTTGATGGTGGGAAGAGTACATTGGAATTAAGAGAAGAATTTCTTAGAGAAGAGAAATTTACAAAAAATGATGGAGTGATGACAAGGAAGGGTATAAACTATGGATTCTCTGAACAATAGCTACTCTTCAGGGTGCTAATCCCGCTGCTCACACAAATCCAGGGGCACATCTCGACTAAAGGGCAGAGGAAGTCTTTCCATCTGGGAGAGAGGGGAATATCGCACCCTCCACTGCTCTGCACCCCCCCCCCCATGTCCTTCTCTCACAGAGACTTCATCCTCCATCAGGTGGGAACGTGGAAAAATGCCAACTCACACTCCCTCCACCGCCCCCCGCCCTACCTACCCTCCACCATTTTTCCCCAGCACCTGTTCGTGCGCTAAACGCGTGTGCGGGCCTCGGTCTTCTTTTGTTAGATCGATCTTGACGCCAAGAGTGTGGCGAGAAACGAGCGCCCCTTACCACCCCCGTCCCCGTCGCCCCTTCCTCGCCGCCCTCCCCCTACCACGTTGGCCCATCTCCACTTTTGAGAAATGCGTTTTGAAATTTCGACATCGGGAACGTTGGGGTAATCCGTCATGAGAGTTGGGTGGGAGAAAGACAGAGGTCTGGGTGTGGGTGGGAGTAAGGGTATGTAGTGGGGGGAGCGAAGGGAGTGAAGGGTATGGTGTTGGGGTCGGCAGTGGGAGGCAGTGCGAGGAATTCCCGCACCTCACCCAGGAACGCCGCCATTTCCCTCTTAAAGGCCAGAGGAATCCGATACTCCATGGTTATACACACAATATCTCGTAATAGGATTGAATGCTAAATATGTACAGCGATGAATTTTTGCGAGAAAAGAATGCAAAAAAATTCCTTCATAAATCTAACACATGGGGTCGAGCTAAACAAGAATTCCGTAGTGGCTTCATCCTTGCCTCAAAATTATCATGCGGTGCACTCAATGGAAGGATGTACGGGTACACCTGGGAGAACCTTGATTTCATCATGTTGGAAAATGTGATGAGCATGTACGAGTGCATCTACATGTATATGTACATTTTTCCCTTTTTGTTCCGCTAGAGTGTCAGGCAGGGAATGATTCCTCGCCAATCATTTATGATTAAAATTATGATTTGCTGAAAAATGTTCTTCTATGCACGTGAGACGAGGTCTCATGAGGGGAATGGTTAATTAAATCAATGAAAGAAGATATGAAAGAAGGGTTTTTTTTGCCATAGCGAGGAAACATTTTCCACATGAGACATTCAGGTACTTGGGAGCCATAGGAAAAATGTTTTCATCGATAATCGAATAGCAGAGGTGGTTCTCGGGTTAGACTGCGTGCCATAAATGACTCTCACGCAGTCTAACCCGAGAACCACCTCTGCATCTCTCAACAGCTGCGAAAGCCTCCGATCTTCAATCGAATAGCATTCATAAACGAACCAAAAAGGAAATCGTTTCGGCCAAGATCATCAAATATCTCGACTGATCCGGCCACACATGACTGCCGACCCCGGTCCTCGCCTGCCAATTCAAATATCGCGGATTCGATTACCGCTTTTCCCCCATCTAGATTTGGATGTTTGCAATTGTTCTTAATGTTGTGTTTAATGATGGAGTAAGAGATTATCAGGTGCCGATCTCGCCCCAATAAGGCTGTTAAATTAATAAACAAATGCATTTGTAAAATAAAAGAGACAGGCCCAATTCCGGTGTCCACACTCTCAAATCTCGAGCAATTTACCATGGAATAGGAATAACGTAGGTTGCCCGGCATTAATGCTCAAAAGATTCACTGAAACCAAATTTCCTATTTCTAGTTTAACACACTGACCTGAGTTTGCATGATGGAGGATGTCTACTGTATTACAACCCTGCCACACGCTCCCGTGGCGGCTCTAATGGTAATACGAATCCGCATATGAAGAAATAGAGGAGCAATTCACATGTGCGCCTTTTTGGGCAATTTTCCACTATAAGTTATTGTTCAAAACAGCATTTCTACCAGTAAAGTGTACTACAATCCACGGCTTTTGGCTAGCAGAGCATAATAGTTTTAATGGAGGAAATCGTGGCAGCAACGAACGCCATTACGTTCGATACTTATCAGTCCTTACGATCTCATGATGGATGCTCAGAGCCTCCCATTATTTAACACTTAGCGTTCCACATAATCACCCTGAAATGTGAAGTAACGTATGATACGACAGACGACGTCAGCTGTTTGAGGCCTCCCCTAATAACTAGGAAGTAGGTAGATGATAACTGTAAAACTTTTTTTGGCTCAAAGCTTTATAATGGAACATACGTAACAGAGACCGTACACACGATAGCTGGTAGTTACGCTAGTAGTTCATAGTGTCTAATAAAATCCAATCCATCTTCCCACCTTCATCCCCATCTCTCCCATTCAGCTTGTACTCACACGTAGACAGATTATGAGAACATACTATTGCACCTAGTGAAATCGACCCAGCGCAGTAATCCAAGGGAACTTGGTCATATTATTGTCGTTCCACTGAGAAATCAAAGTGAATATCACTTTGAAAAGCTCTATGTTTTACGTGTAAATGCTTATTGAAGTGACTGAACTTTGACAAACATAACACAAATTTCAAAGACTCAAAATCATTTCCTTTGACCGTGATCCCGGTCAAGGCAAATATTTTTTTACACTTAAAAATTGTTGCATTGTAAAGCGCATTTAGAGGATGAATCCCTTGAAAGTTACCGCCGTGGCATCAACCAAAGTTTCTTTGAATTTCGCTAAACATTTTTGTTAGAGTATTTGATATGATTTTGAAGAATTGGTCAAAGGATTATAAATTAGCTTGCCACTAGAAGCTAATTTATAATTCTTTGACCAAGTAAGGAACCATGCCAACTTGAGCACATTCTCCAACGGAATACGTGAAAAGTAAACTTGTTTGACTGAGAGGAAGCCACCAGGGAAACCAAGCTCGCTGACGGTTTATCAATACATTTAAAAGTGGTATACAAATAAGCTGTGAATAAATAAAAATAAAATAACTCATGTACTTTGCCTTAGGCTCAATAAAAAAATGAAATCACCACTATTGTTCATCGATTTCGCTGCATCTCTCATTACTCACTGGAATTCAAGTTATTTTGAGTAATATGACATAGTCTCATAGTGTTACTTTTCATATAAACAACAATCACCATGAACATTTCATCTGTGTTTTCAGAGTGCTCGTCTTTGGTTAAATGTAGAGTGGAAAAGACTGAATGGTTTCATTAGAATGAGAAGATCAGGAAACGTGTCATCAAACTGAAAGTTTTGGTTTACATGAAGTTTAATGCGGGAAAATTCCATAGCCACTATCCTTCTTCCAGGAAAGATCCTCAACATTTATTCACTTAATGTCACAGTAGAGCATTCTATGAAATATATGACGCTCGCAAATAAAGTTTACCATGAAAAGCCAGCAGGGACCCCATCGCATGGCATGAGTCGTTTTCCTTCTGTATCTTTGTCAACAAAAAGATAATTAATCAGAAATCGTAAATTCACTACGAGAATATTGCGACTCATGGGCCTCTGTCTTTCTCAGTTGCACGATATTTAGAATTCATTTTAAATTTTACGAGAAAAAAAGCACAGAAAGAATGCATTTTGATGGGGATTATTAACTTCCAATATTTCAGGACCATATAAAACCTAATTCTTCGTACCTTTACAACTACAACTAGCCTATACTTAAAATATATATTAACAAATAAGGGTAAGAACTTTTGGAAAAAATGTCGGTCCAATAACTACGGTTTTCCTAAGTCTGATGGAATTAATTATATGCCTAAAGTGTGCGGTAAAATATCAGTGAAGGTTATTTAATTTATCATACTGACCTAACTTTTGCTTTAAGCTTAATTAAATGACCTAACTTTTACTGGCACAAACGCTGGCAGGTAAACACGTAGTAATTGTTTCTTTCTTTGTTACTATCAACAGGTTACGAACGACCTAATCATGACTACTGAAAATTGGTTTGGGACTTGGAGCCACAGATTTTTGGAGGCATTCCTTATGAATAAATATTTAGTTTAATAATTAAGATTAGCTTTGTTGGCAGCAAGGAAATCAAAATAAATTCCACATTGAGAAAAAGAAATTGTGACCCACTAACAGATCAAGAAGTCCAGATACTTTTTTTTAGTCTAAAAATCTTTTCGGTTGAAGCGACCACCGCTCGTGTTTCACGATAAGGCAAGGAAGTTTATCAAGATGTAAATATCAGTTCCACTTGAAAATGATCGCTGATCACAGTGTTTCCAGTAAAGTTTCTTTCCAAAATCGTAACTTAATCTCTGAAATTCGAGTTCATACCCCAGTTGTAAGTGAAAAACCGTTTTTTCATTGGTTTCTCTTGCCGTATATGCGCAAAAGAGAGAGAACTTTAAGCCGATACTCCTCGCAGAAAAACATTTGTATTTAATGTGTACAATTTTAGATGGTAGCTTCAAAGGGCTAAACATGGAAAATCGACAAGTAAAATAAAAACACGCTCTCGCCTCCAGGCTTAACTTTCACAAGGGATATTTCTGGATACAGGCATTTTTGTAAAAGTGGCCGGGTTACCTTTTAAATCAAAGGACCATACAGAATAACAGAAGGTGACCTCGAGTTAAAAATTCGTCGGTAAAATAACTTGGGGATCTTTACATTTGATGATTTCTCTCATTTGACAAAACACGACCAACGAAGCTAGTGTTAGTGCCATCAGCCTTTTAATCCGTTATTCGTGCAAAAGGTGACATACGTACACCTCGGTGTTCATCATTGTAGCAGAGACGTTTATGATGCAGAATACTAAATACATTTCTTCACATTCTGCCTAGCGCCAAAATTCCTGTTTTTTAAATGTCTTCGTTTACATTATAAATTCCAGAAAATGGTAGTTTGCTGCAAGGATCACAAGCCGAACATTATTTTTTCAATAAAAATTACGTTTCCAGTTCTATGAATTAACGGCGAGTGGATTTGTTTATTATTGCTATCAATACTTCAATGAGTGCATTTTTAAAAACGCCAAAAGTAATGCCTGCACTCTAATTTTATTACATATTTCCCGTAGGGTGTTAAATTCGAGGTAACGATGAGTCAAATCAAGTGCGATTCTTGCAAGGAACTCAGAGATGTGCAAATTTCGTAGTATTTTCGTCATCCCGCAGCCAAACGAGACCAAATACATATTTTATCAGTCGCATAAAGGAGACCTCGAAGGCAGTTTTTCAAGTTCAGGCAAGATCGTTGGAGGATACCGGATTAGAGAATCGCGCAAATGTTCTCTCGCACATCAAAGCGACAAGAAGACGGCCACTCACCCTTGTACGAACGCGCTCCCAGCTCCTCCGCATTTTAAATGCAGAGTGCTTTTCGAGCAAATGTTACTCAGTCATATTTTAATGACCATGGCCACAAAAGGCATATCTTCTATCCACAACTAAATTTACTCGGAAACCCCTACCCCGCGAGTAAACCAACAATAAGTCGCCTATCAAATTAACTCAGGATATAAATAAGAACCTGGGAACGTGTACTAAGGGATTCATATTTTTTTACACAACCAGTTACCAATATTTCAGAAAAAACGGAATGGCACCTCATAGTTTCATCCAAGAAGGTAGGGAAATATTATGATGATTCCACAATGAAACTGAGGGAAAGATTGAAATCCAAGGGAAGGTTACTTTTACAAATTTTAAACTTTATCGTCGTAATTACTCCATGCCCTCCACTTAAATGGGTGTAAATAATGATCCAGATCCATTGTGTCAAGATTGGGTTCATTATGGGGTTATATTATTGCCGATCTACAGCGAATTTCATTAGAATCAGGAACTTGTAGAGTATGCATATTTTCAAGAAAGCTGTTTTAACCATCTAATTATTTTTAATATTACACATTACTGGTCATCGAATTGTTACCCGTCAAAATCTAAACACGATGGAAAACGCAGAACGCGATGTTGATTTTTAAAATCCTATCGCTTTTTTGACTGATGGACTTTTTCGCGCCGATAGTGGTCATAACAGGCTTAATATGCAGATTAATGAAACGAAAAGTCGTGGATATCATTAATATTGCAGAAGGATTTAATAAATGGGGAAATAAAATGAAAAGACCGGCAATAAAGAGCAGGACTGGCCGAGTGACGCAGGAAGGGAGAACCGAAGGAGGGGAGACAGTGGAGCAGGTAGGAGGGGGGGAAGGGAGGAGTGGAGGGGTGCGGCAGCGCCAAGGGGTATGACTCGGTGGGGAGCGGAGGATCAGCCCGCTTCCACTTGCCCCCCAGGGTGGAAGAAAGAGTGAAGGGAATGAAAATAAACGAGCAAGGACTTGGAGACCATTTGCATATTATTATGCATACACGAGAAATTGGAACCGGTACTTAAGGACAGATATATATATACACAGAATTCTACCCTAGGTGCCGACACTTAGGACTTCTGACCTGGATACCGGTACAGAAGTACCCGTTTCTAGGTGCCTTACCCAATGAATCAGTGAGAATTCCAGCACCAAGGATTCGCACTCTAGGTACTAACAACGGGCCATTATTTTTATTACCCCATATGCTTTTACAGATCTGATATTTCAAATCTTTTCCGGAAATATAAAAAAATCAGTACTAGTTGAATGCGAGAATTTCATAGTGTGCAAATCATGACCGAAATTCGGACCCTGGCAAATGTTTTAGTCAACTAAGCTACCGAGACGTCCTATTACAGGGAGTGTCCATTAATATTTCAACCATAGGTGTCATTTTCAGCGAACAACTCGGAACCCTACCCAATATTTCCATTTAGAAAATACCGCTGCTCTAATGGATCACGCACAAGAACACAAACGTGAAAATATCAATATTTATAACATTAACGGATCGGTATTGACGATGCCAAGGTTCCGAGAAATACCAACGATGTATAATCTAAATTATGGTACAGAGAATTATTGCGCTAGATAGTGATACTTTCTTATAGCTTTACCTAGTTTTCTTGTTTCAGGTGCCAAACGCTAAAATATAACTCTTCCTGTTTTTTTTTTAGTTTTCAGCTAGAAAATGAAAGGAGCCCAACGCCAAGTATTGTGCCCCATTGGGGAGGGGCTTAGGCACTTTAGCCTCCGACAGATAACCAGGCTGGGCAATTTTCTGGATACCTGAAATTCGTGAAAAACACAGACGTCACAGAGAAACAGCCCCACCCTTTTAAACTCTGCCCACGTGAATTTCCTACGCCGTTTAGGGGGTAGGAATTGGAATATATTTAGGCTTTAAAACAATATTCGGGTTGCTTAGTGGGTGTTTTTAAAGGAAAGTTTCTATATTGAACGTATATATTGTACTTAATGAGGTCTATCATTAAACAACCAAAAGATGCAATTACAAAGAAGAGGGCATTGGTGGTTGTTTTTGGGTTACAAACTTAGGTAATGTATTTTTAAAAAAATATAAAATCTTGTGATTCAACGATCGCTGGTTTTTCAAAGCAGACTCTGTTAACAGCTCGAAAGCACCTTATCGGAAGCAAGTATACGATACTTTGCCAATTATCCTATTCTAGACATGAAGGGATGCTGGTTAGAGCTTTGGAAATTTCAGTTTCATTTGATGAAATGAACTTTTCAATTGACTTGAAGCAATGAGATGCACCATCTCGCCTTTGACATTGCATCAATGTGAATTAAAAATTTAATTGTTATGGGCAAGGAAACGGATGGAGGCTACTAATAAGCTGTCAAAATAAGTGCTGTTTTACGGCAAAAAGACATCGAAAGTTTCTGTGGTTAATTTTTAAAAGGGCGGAAAAAGAACAGGACTGACGAGTCCTGCCCTTTTTCCGCCGTAACAAATAAATATCTGGTGGGATCTACTGGGCCTTGAATGAAAAACTACTCGTACATGGTTGGCATGTTGTAAAGAGGATGGCAAAGAAAATCTAAATTCCATGAAAGCTATACAGTAATTCAATAAAGAGGTAATGAAATGAGTAACGGAAAATGAATGTATTTAGTTCCGATGAGTTCAAGACCTGTTTTATATAATTACATATGTTGTGCGTTCAATAGCGAATGATGCGACTTATCGTGCAGGCGAAGCTGGAAGCAGTTTTGTATAAAATAATCATAAGTGGAAATCCTAAAATCTTTTAATATTTATATACAAGAGTTTCAAAAAATGAGAGGAAACGTGCACATAGATCCTAAGGTTAAGGAAAGGTTGAATTTTCATTTCTCGGAGAAAATGAAAAGAGCAACTCCTGAAAAAAGTATATTACAGATGGGTAAAGGCTTTAGTTTGATACTCATGTGGATAGTATGAGGCAGCCGGAGTACACGCCGGATTATGCCCCAAAGCCGACGAGATTTACGTTGGGGGTTTTTTCTTTTCCCTGTACTCTCGTGCGACTTCCCAAAGAGATATGATGCACAGGAAATCATGCACGGTACGGGCTGAGCTGGGGATCTCAGCGACATCATTCAGATTTCAACCACTACGGAAGATCCACAAGTCACCAGGTACACAATACTTAAGCAATACACTCCGTATTTAATATAATATCGAGCTAATGCTAGAATAGCGTCCAAAATAGAAAGCTATGCTTAAAGAAATGTATTAGAGATAAAATTATCGAGTATATGCACGTGTATATTATCATAAATTCACTAAAAGTCGGAAAAACGATCGAGAAAGGTTGTATATACAAAGATCTGTTCGCAATATACGTTTTTCCAGTAATTATTATGAGCTCATCATGACTTAACTAATTATTCTCACATTCCATCTAGTGGCAAAAAAGTAAGTTTTTATAGTGTTTATGCGCATCCTCGTCCACTTTTGACGTCTTTTTTGCCCTTGACAAATGCATTTTATTATAAGATGACTCACACTTTTATAATAACAGGGCCTTTTTTTAAGTTGACATTTCCTCTTAAATTATAGTAATATTCAATAGGAATAAAATTAACTGATCTTGAGGTAGTTAAAATATTAGCCTTTTTAATGCAAGTACTTAGTTTCATCTTTTATGTCTTAAGTACGAATTTTACGTGGAGTGTTTTTTTCTTGTAAGAGTTGCTTAACTTCATTATAAAGACGACATATTGGATAAAACAACGCCGGTTAAATAAATAGTAATTATTATTCAAAACGGGTCCCGGTAGTCCAGGGGGTAGAGCGTTAGACTACTGACCGGAGGGCCTGGGTTCGATTCCCGGGTAAGTCATCCTGGGAACCTGCAGCTCCACCCAAACTATGTGATTTTTCGGATACCAGATCTTCCTGGGAAACCATAACTGGCACAGGGAAAGGAAGTAGTCCCCCTACCCTGATGTGTGAATTTCACACGCTGTTGGGCATAGTACTGGGTGAACTCTCCCATCACCTACCAAGCCGACCTTGGGGTTGATTATTATTTTTATGGTTTTTTTTATTATTTAAAACCCATATTTCCCAGAAAGGGACGAAACCATTTAACGGAAGTACTTCAGCTTTCACGATTTCATACGCAAAATAATTTCCAAATATTTACCCAATCTCATCCTTCATTACACTTATTCTTACTCTACTACTTACACTTACATATACACTTACTAAACTACATTACTCAAATCCCATACCTTGTTGAAAATTGAACACATTTGGATAAAAGGTAGATGAATTGTAAGCCGTAACCGTCTATCAGGGGAACGTAAGTGTGCAATGAATCTGCTGCGACATAGAAAAATATCGGGTCATAATAATAAGGTTCCATAAACTTTTTTTCTTTAAAAGTCTACATTCAAATTCGAGTTCAATCGTAAAAAAAATACATTTTCCTAATGATATGCCCAAAGAAAACACCAAAAATAGTGATGCACATGTATAAATAGAATTTCAATCCTTCCAATCATCTAGGCGATTTAGGTTGGAATATTTGACTGTATTATCTAAAAGTGAAAGGTGAGGGAAAAAATTTCCAGAACTTGATTGAATGTAAAAATAAGAAAAAGATAGGTAAACCATACAGGTCCCTCTCAACATCACCCCCTACATTTTAATTGCAGCAAAATATCTTGTATTTTTCCCCACCTCAAGAACAAATTAGAATAAAGCTTAAATTCATGAGAACAGATCACAAAAAATGGATAACATTTCAATTCCATATATTTTAAACAAATATAACCTTAAAATATAGATCTGTCATTTAAATCGCTACCCCTGACCTGGCTTCTTTTAAAGCTCCAACAGAGCGCAGAAGTTGGGTAAAACGATCTTTTGCCATCGAAAATGGATAATTTTAGAACTCCCATCGCCATGCGTGAGGAAATTCCCGTAATTCTATCGATTTTAATTTCCTAGCTTGAGAATTCCTGACGGGCAAACGCTTTTTCCTGGAAAATAGATTTCCCGGATTCTTCCATGCCATTACTTCGTCACCTGCATTTTTGCACGGTCAACGCTGTTTCAATTAGCTACTCGTTGTGGGAGAAAGATGGACTGAGGGAGACACATCCGGAGTTATATGCAACATATTAACGTTTAGAGCTCTGCTCTCATGGATGAATGAACATGGTAAGCAATAAAGCACGAAACTTCTGATTGCAGTGACTGGCTGCACGCTTGCCTCGCTATATTAATGCTCCCGCTCGTATGCGCGCTCTAAAACCTCGCGCCCAGCCAGTTATTCCCACCGAGCAGCAGCTGCCCGTTCGCACCATTTTTTCCACCGTGACATCGGAATTTTCATTTGAGCTCTTCAGGGGCGCCCTCGGGCGACGCCCACTGAAACGTGTCCACGAGAAATATCCGCCTTTCTCAAAAGCTCTGTGAGGATCCGAAACATTCGCTCACCGTTATTCCCACACGTAATCCACGCAATATTTCTTTCCTTTGTTCAGCTGAGTTGAAAGCGAGTGGCTAGCCTTCGAAATAAATTAACATGAAACAAATGAAATATCAAAAATCTAACCCGCATTTGTCCTACTATTTTCACGCAGTTTTCCTCTCCTCGCAGAGTTTAGAAATTAAAATGACCACGAATATTATATTTTACTCTAAATTATTTTACCCTATATTATATATATATTTTACCCTAAATTTCCCCTTCCATCCCTTGTCCCTCTCCGTGGGGGAACATTTTTCCTGCCTGCAGCGTTGGGCCAGATTCCTCACCTTGGGTGGGAGAGAGTTTGGTGTGGGACGTTCTTGTGGTGGTGGTGTTTCGCCTGGCTACTTGCTATAAACTAGCTTGCACGTTCGTGATAAATTTCTTGCTGCATCCTAGGGTAAAATTATTTGTTGTAGTTAAGCGTATGTACTTGCATGCTTGTGGAGGTAGATGGGGAGGTAGATGTGTGCTTGCATGCACGTCGAATGATGGGATGTTACGATGAATGTGTGCACTGCTGTGGATTGGGGTTTGCATGTGTGTGTTGGTTTTGAATGCGGTATTTCTTTTTCCTTTTTTGGGTGGTGACCTAACACCCCCCGCCACACGCCCTTGCGGCGGCTTGCGGGGTATTATGTAGATGTAGATGATATTACTCACGTCTATCAGATTAGTGTTTAAAAAATCTAACTGAGGATTTAAATGAATTCCAACGAATCTACATCCGTTAAGGACGAGAAAAATGGGATAATATATCCTAAAAAATTATAATATATGATCATTACTGAGACTAGGCAACTTAATTGTAATATCACTCAGAAGAGTACACTACCGTTGTGAAAGCTCATAATTCATATTATTATGTATTAATTGCATGTAGTATACTACAAGAATGCTTGAAATAATTCTACTATAATGCGCAACAAGCACTCGGAAGTTATTTAGAGTAAATAAGGAATAATATTTATCGTGTCCTGGTGCTAACAATAAAATGTGCTTTTTCACGCCTCCATTTTACACATTTAATAATAATTAATTTTTGAAAACACCTATAAATAATATACTCAATGAAATATATTCCCTGAAATATAGAGTGGGGAGTCGTAGTTCTATGGCTGGAGCGATGGTCTACTGACGGAAGGACCCAGATTCGATTCTCACCCTTACACTTCTCAAGCTTTCTTCTCTCCAGCTACACCCAAGCTGTATGATTTTTCGGGTACCTGACCTTTCTTGGCAACCACTAGTGGTACAGGGAACGTTGAAACCCTTATTATCCTGATAATGTGTGAATTTCAAATTCTGTTGACACGAGGTGAGTTATATCTTTTCCTATCAAGTTAATCTTCGATTTATTACTCTCACCTTACAGTGGTAAAAATGATTGAGAGCATTTATATACTATACGCACCGGAGCGTTTGTAAAATTATTCATGCTTAACATTTATTTTCTCACCACCACCGTTGAGAGTGACTACCTAATACACACACTCTCAGAAGCATCCATTCATGCAAATCCTCTGTGCAAATGCAAATTCTCAAGGATGAATGAAGGTGGGATGCAGAGAAACCAGAAAAAAAATCCTGGAACGAGAATTCAAACACGAACCTTCGGTTTTATCACGGGACGGCTAGATCACTACAACATCCAGCAAGATGAAATTATTTAGAAGAATTGCGCTAGGCAAGGAGGCTTTCTCAAGGAGCAGGGAGTTGATGACGGGGACGTTGAGTAGGGATGTTAAGACAAGACTCGTAAAAACTCTGATATGGAGCGTAGCTATGTACGGCGCGGAAACGTGGTCGCTGAAGCAGGAGGATAGACGTAGATTGGAGGCTTTTGAAATGTGGGTGTGGAGAAGAATGGAGAAGGTGAAATGGACCGAAAGGAAAACAAATGAGGAAGTACTAGAAATGGTGAGGGAGGAGAGAGGGTTTGTTGAGAGAAATCCTATGGAGGCAGGAAAAATGGATGAAAGGCGTATTGAGCGGTAGTGGAATGTTGAAGAAGGTAATAGAGGGGAGAATGTTGGGCAAACGAGGAAAGGGCAGGAACAGGATAGGGATTTTGGACGGGATGAAGGGAGGAAAGAAGTACACAGAGATGAAGAGGGACCTGATGTAGATGAGGTTACTTGATTGGGGTTTTGTTTGGAGTTACAAAATGTTTATTTGATAGTTGTGTCCATCCAAAAAAAACCTACCTTAACCGGTAGATTACCTAATAATAAAACTGATTTATTCAGCCATGTGTGCGATTATTTTGACGCTGAATTGGTGTATTTGATTTCAATCACTCACTACCAGAATGATATCGGAAGGCAAAAACAGGAAAGGCTGTTGGGCCATGGTTTCATAACTAGGAACCTGATATTTTCGGACGAAAGATACGGTAACGTCTCCAAAGACTATCAATTTATTCCACAAGGATGAAAGTAATGAGCTCCGCCCAAATGTGAAAACAATGGACTTCATTTCAATCGATACCAATCGGTCGAAAAAGTTATGGAATTGAGGATCTAAAAGTTATTAGTGACAGCTTCACTACAGGTAGAGTGTGGTGGTGCCTCACATGCACTCTTCTGAAGTTGCAGTAAACAATTCGATGTAATCTTGAGTCTAACGGTTCAAAAGGAACAGACCGAATCCTCGATACCGTTCTTAATTGAATTCTATTTACAGATTCCAAAAGATAGACCTCAAGGACCACCTTTAAAATACGTGCACAATCTGTATTAGTTTTCCATTAGTTTCATCGACATTATGAGCGCATAAATTTGGCCTCTAATGAATAAAAATTTCAGATGAAACGGAATACTTTACTAATCAAATGATATATTTAGATAATTAATATTTTTAGAATAAATAAATGATCCTGGGTAATTACAACTATAGCAATGATGAAATTGGCGGTATTGCCTCGGCGGTCAGGGTAAGAGTACGTGGAGGAGAATGGAATGGGAAAACATGAAAAGTTCACGTAGTCAAATGCATATTAGCGTCGCCTGAATTTCTGTGAGTTACTTTGAAAGTTGCCTTTTAAGGGTTTTTCATTGTCACTTTCCACGCACCATCTGACAGCAAGAAAGAAAAAGGAAAAAATGAGCCGTGGGAAAAATTGCTATTTTTAGAACGTGCTAACTTGGCGGGCGTCAAGAATATCAAGGGGCAACAACAATGCAAATAGTTTTATGCAAATGTACGACTCCTTTTGGTTTTCCCGCAGAAAGATTGAACTAGATCCAATAGCGGGAACTCGGACGCGGTTGTTATGATTTTCATTTGTAAGTGCATATTAATTAAAAATAATTGGTAAATAATAGTACTCTATGAATCTATATTGTTGTCATCAGCATTAAAGAGAAATAACCTTGCGGAATCGAATTTTCATCTTTAAAGTCACAACTATGAGGGAGGGTATCCATATTGGATTGCTCCAAAAGTCATAATTGACGCCCTATTTCCTTTCATTTTTTACGACAAATCAACGTAAGTGGCAGAACATATTTCGCAGCACTTTTAGGCAAAATTTTCCAAAGCCTGCAATGGCTTTTTTATTGCAATGGAGCCAATTATGTTTTTAAAGTTTTCAGATTACTCAGAACCGTGAAATGATTTTTGTGAGATAACTATTAAATCCTGAAAGTGATTGTAATCTCGTAGGTAAAATACAAAGAAGAAAATTAGACAAGTCTTATGTCTTTGAAGGGATCTCATAAGGGAGTATAGATGTTAGCGTAAAGCTTGAACCCACGCCAGGTGGCCTTGGAATGAAGTCTCTATAATATCTCCTAAGATCAACTGCTACCCCTTATATAAATGATGACTTGATGACTAGACGCGTAGAAGAAATACAGAAAGAAAACCCCTCAAAATGCCCGAGGATTCACTCCCTCCTCAGCCATCTTGAAGATATGGAAGAAGTCCGTATATTTAAACACGTGAGTGTGTTTCCTGTGTGCTCCTGCCACGCGTTCTGTTCTACCTGTCTTGCCTTGATTAAAGGAATGTTTTGCGGTATCGATGGGGGAGAGAGGGTATTGATTGAGTGTTTTACGAAAATAGAGGATTGAATTCATCTTTAATTAGCAAGCATGAAATAAAGTCCTCAGTGGTGATTTATTCATGTTGGGTGAACGGTTTGATGATGAGTATTCTGAGAAATTTAGCTGTAGTTGAATGTGGCTGAAGAAAGTCGCAAAACAAGGACTGAGACACACTGAAAGAAGAGTTTGCGTGTAAAACACAGTGAACGAATGTAATTTGGGTGGAATAAGTAGCAACGCAAGGGTATTACCGCATGGAAAATAAAATATGGACAGTTTTTCCTGAAATAACTAAAAAATAGAACTTTATTGACTTTTGTATGCGTATGGATGTGTGTAGGCAAACAGAATTCTTTCGAAACAATGACTACATTTACGACTAAATCGAGAGATTAAAAAGAAACGAAGAAAGTGTTTAAGAATTTGGATTAGTCAATGAAAATATCGCTGCATTCACAGGTGTAAAATTTAAATGGATTCAAAAACACCTTAATATTTAAAATCTCATCAACGGAAATGTATTTACTCAGTAATATTAAAATAACAAAACATAAGACTGATGAATTATTAAAAACTGAATCCAGTTGCACATTAAAGTGATATGCTCCTTATAAGCCAGGAATACTTCTTAACCAGACTTTATAACACAAGTTTGTTGGGGTCGACTGAGAATTCCCCGCAGTTGGAAGCATCCTGTGTCCTTATGCGTGCAAATAGAAGTTCACTCTATCGACCTGATTCCAAGCGCCGGGCATTTAATCATAGCTCACCCAAACTGAGGCGTCTGCTGCTCCATCTAGTAGGGCACCTATAGTATTCATCTGGGAGGAGACTTCGATCACATTTACACCACCGCCATTTGCTTTGACGCATCCGAGTGATCAATTATTCGCCTGCACTTCATCATTTAAAAACACATATTACTTAAAACAAATGGAATATTAATTCAATTTCTTAATGTCAAACTTGTGTCACACCTTAATTTTCTTATCAGAATTTATTTATTCATCAAATGCAATCGATGCCACGAAAGTGACTTCAATAGCAGTCACATAAAGATATTGCGTAATGTTCGTTTAATAACCACAAATCAACCTATTTTCCCTTACTATTACAAAAGGGAACGAAGTGAAGGATGTTACTTCGCTTATCTATCCCATGTTATGTAGCACAAATTTTTACTTAGAAAAAACTATTGTGTAATTAATTCGTTTTGGTAAAGCTTTTAAATACCATCAAAAAATTTCAAAAAATATTATTGGAGTAGCACATATACGGTTCCTAAATAATAATGTATCCATAATAAAACAGAGCGGACAGTACAATTTTTGTATATTTCTATTGATATCGCCTTACACATGCTCTTTAAGGAGCAAGGAAATGCTGTCGTTGTACTAAGGTTAATGAATAGTTAGTGTTTTTGTCCGGTGAAGGCTGTGGATGTGATCTTGAAAGGGATAAGCGGCAGGAAGGGTCCAGAGCGAGCACCAATGAATGGGTAGTACTTCAGTTCTACTCCTCCGTGCTTTCCCTAGTCCCACAAACGCGATCTGACCTTGTCTCAAAGAACCACCATTATACTGACACCACGCACACAATAAGAATGGAACTTAGACCTTCTTAGAATTCTTAAGAAGCCCGGCCACTTTCACTAATACCGTTGCCTCTGTTTGTCACATTTATCACATAATACAAATTTTCTAGTGCCATCTTCAGCTTATACAATGTGAAGTGCGCTGCTTAAAAATGAATGCAAACAAATTTATTACGTAGCTCAGCAAAGAAGGGAATATCATCACTCCGTCTAGTTTCAAAAGAGTTCAAAAGTTAACTACAATTATAGACTACAAGAATCATCTCTGACAATGGTAATATCCAAAGAGATTGAGATAAATATTTAGGACCCTAACTAATGCCTAAACACATGCTAAGATCGGGTATAGGTAAAATATAAATAAGACATTTTATGTCACTAGAATACGGAAGACTTAGAGAGGGATGAAGGATCGGCGAGGAAGGGGTAGGAAAAGTCTGTTGAACGGAATAAAGTGAGGCAGATGCGTTTAGTGCGCGGAATCGAAGAACAGTCTAATCTATTTTTGGGTTTCAGGATATGTCTTGTTAGACAAAGCTAAGGAATGCAGTGATTTTTGTTCGGTGTCCATCAAAAACCTACCTAAAATGGTAGAAAACAATCAATATTTTCTCGTTACCTTTTTTTCTTGACTCTACTTTATTCCCTATTGCATTGAGGAAAGTATGATTTTAGATTCCTCTAAGAGTGAGATGATAAATGAAAATCTAATTCCTTCCATTTAAGTTATTCATATTTTCCTTCTACTAATGTGGATAGATTGCTCTGAGGTGAACAGCCATGTAAAAATGTTGAATAGTCACTGCCTCAAATCATAACTCAAATGAAGCACTTCAGTCACGGTTAAAATATCTAACATGCCATTAGAGAAAAAAAAATTACTCTCGGAATTCCCGTGGTGCGGGTCATGATTAGAGTTCAAACCTATATCAGCAATTTTTACGCGAAAAGTCATAATCATTGGTAAACGTACGTTTACTAAACAAATAGATTCAGACTCCCGATTCCATGGGATCATTACACGACATTACAACCGCAGCAATAGCTGACGAGACAAAGAATTATTCATAAGTCTAATAGAACTCTAAAATGTGCGCCTCATTGCATTATTTCTTTAAAATCGCCCCGCAACTGCGCGCCGCTCCCATCACGCGGCACCCTCTCTGTGGCAGTGAATCACGCCACGAGCCTCAAAACTCACGCCGACACACACACACAAACGAGCGCGGCGAGAAACGTCGCCCTCTCCGCCTCTTCCCCTCCAGGAGAAACGATCGCACTGCACCTTCCTCGGGCACCGGAGGGGCGTGAAGCACTACCTTCTCCCCCCTTCCGCCTCCACCCACCCTCTGCCCCCTCGGCAACCTCCGCTCCGGGGACACCAAGGAGGCGGTAATGGGCGGAGAATCGCGCGAGGAAGACTGCAGACAGACGCCGCCACACGCACCGCACCCCTCTGCGGCCCACATCAACACTCGGGTGCAGTACGTGCGCCCGCTTCGCCACCTATCCCCTACCCATCCCAAATTGCTCGTAATAATCTGTATGTATCGGGGGAGGGAGGACGGGACGGGGAAAGGAGAGGAACCGCGTCGTTAATGGAATCTGCTGGGCGCAGTCTCGCTCCGAGATGCCGTCAACACCTTGCGCCGTGCACCGCCCCCGATATCGGTGACGCGACGTGCTCTCTGCACACGGAATACGAAATCCTGTCTCGGGAAGATCCGCAGACTTGGCTTACTCCTCCTCCATGGAGTGACTGCCAAGGGGAAGAAACACTTTGCCACTGAGTGAATACCTCAACTAGACCATACGGCAGATCTATTTTATGTCATACTGAGATCTAAAGTAGACAACAAAGTCATTGAATTCAGAATTAAACTATCTCCAAAAGAGAGGAAACAAGTTTTTCTTTGTGGGATGAAAGAATTTCGGCATTTGTTGTTTCGAATGTTTACTTGACTGAGCGATCGGCATATTTTTATTTTTGATAAGATTAGATTGAAAATGGAGTAAATCCGTTTTGTCTACTAGGTGAATAAATGTACAGAACACCGGGGCTGATGACGAAAAGTCGGAATTTATAACATTTCGAATCGCATCGCAGAAAGCATGCGTGTTTATTTTCATAAATCTACAATTAAGAATATATATATATATATACATATATATATATATATATATATATATATATATATATATATATATATATATGATTTCTTCGCAGTAACACGGAAGTGTTGAATAAAAAACTTAGACAGTAACACACAGCACGAGCACACATAAAAAGAACACTCACAATAATATCTTGATAATTTCGACAGACTTGAGCTCCGTCTTCTTCGGAAGATAAGATATGACTAAGCTTAAGCTTAGTTATAGTTACTTAAGCTTAGCCTAAGCTTAGTCATATCTTATCTTCCGAAGAAGACGGAGCTCAAGTCCGTCGAAATTATCAAGATATTATTGTGAGTGTTCTTTTTATGTGTTCTCGTGCTGTGTGTTACTGTCTAAGTTTTATATATATATATATATATATATATATATATATATATATATATATATATATATCATTATATTCTTGGGAATCATAATTGAGGTGGTTTCCCGTTGCCTTCCTCAATAGTGTTTTTAACGTGACACCATCACTTAATGGCCGCCCCACTGGGGTCAGACGCCATTGCAGCCGCCTCACTGAGGAACAGACGCTGCGTGGACTACCTTTCGTCTGGCTCCTAACCTTCGACCTATCTGGCATGGGTGACCCTTCCAGGAGTAATTATTATTACTCCCGCCAGCACAGCTCTAGGGATCATCGGAACACACAAGCCCTTCCACCACGACAAGGTTGTAGTCCATGGGAGGGGCAATGGTGGAAATGGTGGAAAACGCAATGCGAGGATATGGAAAGTCTACAGAAGAAGGGTGAAATTGGTCCTCTATACAGCAAGGTTAAGTTATTGTCGGGAAGTAAGAAGGCAGGATCTGTGCTAACAGTTAAAGATAAATGGGGTAAGATAATAGTTGAACCAGGAAAAATACAAGAGAGATGGAAGGAATATATAGAGACACTGTATGGTAAAGAACTTAGGCCGACAAGGTTAGACATAGAAAGGGAACATGACGTAGAAGAAGATAGCTTTGGTCCAGGCATACTCGACGATGAAATTGAAAGGGTATTAAAGGAGATGAAAGCAAATAAGGCTGTGGGGGTGGACAATATTCCTGTTGAAATGTTGAAATGGTTAGGGAAAGGTGGGAAGAAGGCCATATATGGACTGATTCGTAGTATCTATGAGGAAGGAATCTGGCCGGAAGATTTTGTGAGATCGGTGTTAGTTCCTATTCCAAAAAAGGGAAAGGCTTCGTCATGTGAGGATTACAGAACAATAAGTTTGATATCCCACGCAGCTTAAGTTATTCTCAGGATCATCAACAAAAGGATAGCGAGTAAGGCAAATGATTACTTAGGGGATGATCAGTTTGGGTTTAGGAAAGGAAGAGGTACGCGTGATGCCATTGCAGTAATGAGATCACTAAATGAGAGGAATATAGAATACAACCAGGACGTTTTTGCCTGTTTTGTAGATTTCGAAAAAGCGTTTGATAGAGTGAATTGGGAAAAATTAATGCGTGTATTGCAGAAAATAGGAATGGATTGGAGGGACAGGAGACTGATCCGCAACCTGTACATGTCTCAGACTGCTCAGGTGCGAGTTGGGAACGGAGAGTCCGAATGGGCAGTGTTAGGAAGAGGTGTAAGGCAGGGTTGCCGATTGTCACCGGTACTGTTCAACGTATATGTAGAGGAAATGATTAAAGAGGCATGGGAAGAACTGGAGGTAGGAATGAAAGTCGGAGGGGAATTCGTAAAATCGGTTAGGTTTGCTGATGACCAAGCATTAGTTGCTCAGTCAGCCAAGGGGTTGCAAGCATTGTTGAGTGAATTGGAGGTTCAGTGCGATAAATATGGGATGAGAATCAATATTAATAAAACAAAGGTTATGCGATTTTCCAGTAAGAAAAAAGCTAAGCTAAATATTAAAATAGGTGGGGAAAAATAGAGCAGGTAGAACAGTTTACATATCTCGGAAGTGTTTTGGACCAATACGGTCAAAGTGGTAGGGACGTAAGGAGAAGAATTGCGCTAGGCAAGGAGGCTTTCTCAAGGAGGAGGGAGTTGATGACGGGGACGTTGAGTAGGGATGTTAAGACAAGACTCGTAAAAACTCTGATATGGAGCGTAGCTATGTACGGCGCGGAAACGTGGTCGCTGAAGCAGGAGGATAGACGTAGATTGGAGGCTTTTGAAATGTGGGTGTGGAGAAGAATGGAGAAGGTGAAATGGACCGAAAGGAAAACAAATGAGGAAGTACTAGAAATGGTGGGGGAGGAGAGGGGTTTGTTGAGAGAAATCCTATGGAGGCAGGAAAAATGGATGAAAGGCGTATTGAGCGGTAGTGGAATGTTGAAGAGGGTAATAGAGGGGAGAATGTTGGGCAAGCGAGGTAAGGGTAGGAACAGGATAGGGATGTTGGACGGGATGAAGGGAGGAAAGAAGTACACCGAGATGAAGAGGGACCTGATATAGGTTAATTTGCTAGGTGGGGAGTCACAAAATGTTTATTTGATAGTTGTGTCCATCCAAAAACCTACCTTAACCGGTAGATTACCTAATAATAATATATATATATATCCATTTATTTATAATATAGGTTCACAAGAAGCCTTTAAAATTCTATAAAGACATAGTTCGTAAGTTTATTCATTTACCATTTGCTTATTAATCTTGCAATTTTGGCACACCATTCCATCAAGTGTTTTTTTTTATCTTGACCATTTTTCTGACAGTTATGCGAGTAAAACTCATTAGTTGGCAATTTATAACTCTCCGAAACCTTCAACCAAGCGTTGAACTGAGGACCGATCAAACCTTGGTTGCTGATTCCCCCATTCGTCAGTGTTGTAGGAGAGGGGCGAAAATTTGGAGATGATTTTGCACAATCATGTTGATATCGGCTGGCCAATTGGGAAAAAAAAATAAATTAGCTTACACAGTAGTAACACGATGCAATTCACGTATTTCTTCAAAAATTAAAAGGTTTCTATGAAAAAAATTCGGAGAAAGGAAATAGAAAATCCTTACTTTCACCAATGATTAATCGTTAGCAAATTTTGGAGATGCCAAATCACTCAATCAATTAAATAATAGAATGTAATTTCTTAACATATTGTGGATTTTCCAAGCATATTTTTATCACCGACGGTAAAAAGCCTTTTTTTGGGGATATGATAATAAACACATGTATAAATAAATAACCAGAATTTTAAAAAAGTCTTGAAAAGTGTACAGCCCTCTCCTATTGCACATTGTGGACTGTGTTTATCTTTCGAATGTTTGTATTAGCTGGATCACTCAGTCTGACTAACGAATTGGATGGAAAAGGATGAGTGGCTTGTTTAGAGTCCTTGAAACGTAATGGAGGACTGATTCTCTTCCCTGCTTGATGGGTTTAGAATTGAACCTGTCAATTTTTTTAGTTTACAAAACAGGGGTGTTGATGGGAAGACAAATTCAAGTACTTTTGATCAACCGAGATATTAATTAATATATCACGCATCGTAAATATTTTTAAAACAGTGCATTGGGCCAACAATGTACCTGATAAACAAGATTCGCATTCTGTAGACCTTGCTGAGGAAATTGATTAGTTTTTCGAATGATCAAACTAGGTATGGGATGGGAATAAATTTTAGCAAATCAAACGTTTTGCAACTTTCGAGAAAGGGAATGGCTAAGTTAAATATTGGAAAAGAAGTTCATAAAATGGAGCAGGTGGAACAGTTTACACATTTTTGAAACGTTCTGGATCAAAATGGTCATTCCGAGGGAAGGGAGACGAACAATTGCGTACAGCAAAGACGATTTTAGAGGTAGGAGGGAATTGAAGATTGGTACGTTGGGTAAAGATTCTAAGATAAGGCTCGTTAAAATTTTAATATGGAGCATGGCTATGTACAACGAGGAATAATGGTCATTGAAGATGAATAAATGCGTGGATCGGAGGCTTTGGAAATGTGGAGAAATATGGAAAATATGAAGTGGGCCAAAATGATAACAAACGAGGAAATGTTGTATGCATTGTAGGAGAAGAGAGAGAATTTACGGGAAAATTCAAAGGAGGTAGCAAAGATGGATGCAGAGAATTTTGTGTTGAGCAAAATGAAAATGGGAGCCTACGGAACTAAAGAGGGGCTTATTGTTGTGTTTAATGCCAGTTTTTTTTGTTTTTTTATGGGCAAGGAGATTGTTACTGTGTCATTAAGTAGCCTATGTTCATCCAAAACCTACCTTAACCGGTAGATTAACAATAATAATAATTACTATTATTGGTACGGATGTAAAACTCTGCGAGCGATGAGGGATCAAAATAAACTTATCCGACCAAGAAAAGAGGGAAACGAATATTTAATATTTTCATTTTAAGTAGCCTAGTGTGTTTTCCTTATCTCATCTAGCTTTAGTTATTGTCCTTTTTGTTACCAAAGCTTCTCTCATATGCATAGAGAAGTACATCTCAATAATACACCGTAGCACACGAACCTCTAGTTGTTAAGCTCTACATTACTTAAATAATTTTCACACATACATATCGGAACTAAAAATTTGAGGAAAGCCTAATTTTTGATTTTGTACTCCTGGCGTTAGATTACCCTCTGCCACACAACGTATGGGAAAGCAAGTAGAAATAGAAAAAATCATTCCTTTGTGCGTTAAAAAAATTATTTGTGGAGAGATAGGTGATTGTGATAGTGTCATGCAGAGAATCCTAGGTTGAGAAGAAGAAATATGATCAGGCGCCACTTGGAAGAAGTCCTTTACGTTCATTACTATGACGAAGAATTCTTGACAAATTTACACACTGTTTTCATTTTGGATCGTCTACTTGGCACCGAGCGTTATAACTAAACAGCTGGATTAAGGTTTTTAGTTTTGAGCGGATTGAGGAGTATATACGTATATGTATACACATATATATGTATATATAACGCAGGATTTATATGCATAATACATACATATGTATCATGCATATGAAAACCTATATAATATAAAAATATTAGGTAAGTCGTCTGTTGACGTAAGTCAAGCATCGTTAGGAAGGATATGCGGATGATTTGGAAGTCTAAGAGGTAATTAGATTGTGGGGATAAGAATCTCTTTTGGGGGATAACAATGAGAACTTGATTCAACCTTTTCTATCAACTTTGGCACAGCGATATGAAAAAGAGAAAGCTTGAAGGTCATCATCATTATGGGTTATTAGTCGTTAAATTGCTTTCCGTCAGAAACCCAAGATATCCGGATTTAATCAGCCAGTCTCTTCTTTCCTTTTAATTTCCTTGCGCAGGCATCTTTCTTTCCTTCACATTTTAGTTTGGTCAATTTTTCCTTGGCATGAATCCGCAGCTTTCCATTTCAAAATGGCATTAAATATTTATTTTTCCTTAAAAATACCCAAATGCTTCCACACAAATCCATTGTTCTTTATGGAACCCTGCTTGCCTCAAATTGTCTCTTAAGGATCTTTTTATCGGGTATTTCGTCTTATTTTATGTATAATTATTTATCAACCCCCGAAACTAAAAATAACACGTTATAAATTGAAAAAAATATGCAACATGTACCGTAATACAATAGTTGATCCCTGTGGAAATCAGCGCACACATATGCCAACACTTGAAGGAAAAAAGATACTGATACAATTAGTTTCATTTCAAAAATTTAGTAGTCTGGTTTTCAGAAAAATGAAGAAAATATGGCTAATGCATCCAATGAATTACAGAATTAACCCAGGGTGAGATGAAACAAAGAGAGGCGATCATAAAAGTGGGTAACTCGAAGCGTTGGTAGAAAGAAGGCAGCAAATGGAGAGGCTAGGAAAGACAAAACTATGTATCGTAGTGCAAGTCCCTTAATGATATAAAGAACCCTAAACAGATGGTTAATTAAATTTGGATACATATTTTAATACATTCTAAAAAATCTATTTCTTTACTTGTTCTTTATTAATTCTCCTTTAGATTGCTTCAAACTAGTATGAAATTATAATCCAATTGAAACTAAGACAATAGTACCCTGAGTGCACTCAAGTAGAATTTGAAATGCAAAAACTATGAAAGCTCAATAAAATCAAATTAGAGAGTAACAACATACTGCAATCATCAATGCTTACTACATTTTTGGCCAGAAATTGAATACACAGAATTCTCAAGGATGACAGTACACGTAACTTCATGAAATATTAATATGCAGACATACATAGAAGTCTGCTTCCACCTCCCACCACACCATATACACGTAATACTATATCACTTGATTTTCCACCACCTCTTTAAATTTTTCAACACCTCATGAACTAAAAACCACCATTAATTTGAATTGCAGCAAAATAAAAATAACTTAATGGTCCTTAAACCAGCACTTTCGTTTTCATGTTATCACAAACGGATCGAGATATTTACTGCGAAATACAATTTATTTATTTTTTTAAGGAAACGTCCACTATAGAAATAATATGGTATACCTTCTAAAGCAGTAGGAGGTCTCTCTTCAGACGAACAGTTCACAAGAAGGAGAAATTTGAGTTCAAAGGAAAGTTGAAGCGAAGTGTAGATAACACACACTTTCGGAGCACTATCACCATTAGGCCTAAAATCGCGGTGAATCATTAAAAACCTCGTTCAGTAATCTTTGTTTGAAAATATCCAGAAAATAAAACCCGAAAAAGTTTTCTTTTAGCTAAGCCAGAGACCTACGAAGAGGCTAGAGAGCCATCAGCGGATGATTTATTATCACGGGGAGGCAAGGGAGCATACAATGGGTCTTGATAAGGAGGCTATCCCTCCTCGAATGGTAACATGGCTATCATAGCCAACCACCGATTCCAGCAAAAGTTCTACCAAAATTTAAAACTCATTACGTGGCTTAACTTTTCCATCCTTAATCCTCAAATGAAAACAGCATGTTTTAACTTTTAATTAACATGGATATATGTCTGGGGTAAATAAACGATGAGTGATATAAAATGTGATGATATTCGTAATTTTTGTTATCAAACTGATTTCCTATATAAAAAATTAAGTCATAAATCAAAATTATAAAATCCGTTGAAAGAATTTTCAAAGGAATCTTGTAAATAGATGTTCTTATAAGTAAATAATTAGGGTAATATTCTCAGAAGAAAATGTGGGTTTGTTTGGTGATAATGGAGGGTTTCTCCTATTATACCCTAAACTTTGTTCGAAATTAAGGCATTACTTTACAGGGTTGCATTAGGGTAGGCAGTTCCCTTCTTGTCCCGCCACCCATTCCGCGAGAAGAAAATTCATAAATCCGAGTGAAGATTTGAACATTCATCTGGAGCTAACACGCCCATAAGTCTAGTTTAACATATTGAAAATAATAAAACATAACATATCAATACGTATGTGCGTATATTGAAGTAAAACATAATTCTGATGGTGTGATGTGACCAGATACAATGATAACTATCATGAATATAATGACGAACTTGAAATGAAATGAAAGTTTCGTATGAAAGCGCTTCAACAGCTAGTGATGGGATACAAATAATTTCTACTTAGAGAAAATCATTGGTATAATATACGATCTTGGGTTCATGGAGTTCATAATGATAATACTGCATAACAGATATTCCAAAACTGGGAAAATGAGCGCCACAGCAATTGTAAATGTGAAATGGGAGCATGTGCAGGCAATAATTAAGCAACTTTGAAGGCACAAAATCATTTGACAATGGATGAAGCTCATTAATGGATCAGGTAAGCTCATTTTAAAGCTTCATGAATTTGAAATAGAAGGAAACACTGTTAAACTTAATTTCGTGATAAATTAGGAATCATACAGGATACTGTATACCATTTTAGGGCAACAGTAAACTGGTCTAATTAATTAGAGGGATCGAGAGGGAATAAAGCTGGCGAATCGTTGGTCTCCTAAAACTACGACTACAACACCAGATGAAATTTTTAGGCGGTGCGAAAAATTATCTCTAGGGGGGATTTGTATTGATTATGAGTGGTTTTTCTAATCACTAATTTTGTTAAATCCTTAAAAACTTTCTATAGCTTCAGCCTCATCTGTCGACCTACAGATACACCGCGGGATTTATATTATCTCTGTCACATCGCAAAAGAAACTGGTTAACTGAAATTTATTTAGAGTGGTTAATTTTGGATGCCTGATAAAACACTCAAAATGTGGTCTTTGAATCTCCGACTGCTGTATTTCCAGTATGGTTAAAAAGATGACTCATGTAATAGCTAAACATTACTCTTGAACTTTCTGCTCTTCAAATGACAGATTTCCTTATAACATGACACTATTCACTAGATTATAATCCATGATACATTTGGATGGACCTAAAAGTTCTTTGACTGTATTTTACCTGATGTATCACTAAAGGGTGGCAGTATAATTGTGAAATTTCATTTTGAGGAATTACAAAAAGCACTCTGTAAAATGGCCTAATTTTAAGTTATAATGTGCAACAACGCAAAATTGTCCTTCTTATATACATGAGGCTCTTTGGTATCTGATTCCTATGTGCGAAAGCCGGCACCAACCTAACCTTCAGAGATCACGAACATTGACCCTAAAAGTTTCATGCAAAATGGTCATCGTTTTATTTAGCCCGATCTATTTCCTCTCCATATATAATCGTTATTTAAAGAATATTCATATGCATTTTGAAGTAGGTTCTATGTATGTAAATGCCCTACGAAAAGCCTTCAGTTGAAATGGGAGAGATATTGTAAATACGTGTTAAACGCGATGTTAAAGGCAAAGTGTTGGCTTTTTCTTGCTTAAAAATGTTCAGAAGACTGTAATTCCGAATTCTCACCTTTTGCCCATCTCACGGCATTCGAGGTTCGCCTTCGACGCGAAACGACACTTTTAAAACTCTTTGTTAAACGACGGACGGTTATGTGTAGCTTGGAAGAAAAAGAGGAGCTTCGTAATCGCCATGCGCCATATACCGGGGCCATAGGAAGAATCGAGGACGTTACTCGAAGCCTTTTCAGGTCTATTCTTTGATAAAAAAGATGGTCATCAATTCTACGGTCCCATTATGTGGCGATGTAAATGAAAATACGTAGTAAATGACCCTTTTTACAAAATGGTATACATATTAGTTAAATGACATTTCAATTTCATTAGAACCATTTATTCTAATTCTTAGTCCCTCTATGACCTCCTTAACAAGTCAGAAAATCCAAGCAATGTTTATGTTAATTTAATAAGTACCTTTGAAATCGCAAAATTTTAGACTATAAGCAATTCAATACCGTAATCGACCAAATTTCTAGATTTTTCTTTATTTCACACATGACTCAATAAAAATTATGTTTTAGTTTTACACCATATCCCATAATAATGATCTCATGAAGGTTATGCATTATAATATTCATTAAAGTTGCAGTTACAAGGTCTCAAAATATATAATACGCACTTGAAAATATCCTAAATTAGGTCACATATCAAAACAACTTGGCCGTCAAATTGAATGGTATCGTCAATAAATATCCACAAGTAGTTATTTATTATTTTAACATTGCAATAATAATTATCTTCATTGGTATTGCAGATTTCATAAATGAATATGTAAAGTAGCATTTCACTTCTCACGACACCTCTATTAATTGTGGACTCTTTTTCTCTTAGATGCGAGTAGTGGTCGTGAAATCAACTTTACTAATCAAATGTAGCGGTACTAAACGTACAGTAGTTTTCAAATACTGATGAATTGATATTTTGATGGCATCAACATCACAAATATATGAAAGTAACACTGATCAATACAAACATTAAAATGTCATTTGCATTCGAAAAAAGCTACAGTGCTCCAATTTAAAACACTCCTTGATCTCCTAGTTTATTTGTAAACATTCATCCAATGCCATGCAATTATTTCAGGTGAACTCAATGCGCAAGATAAGGATGAAAAGTATTTCAATTTAACTTTGGCCCATTTCGCATAATTTATAACGTGAAAACTCTTTTTATATCAAAATATCTTTTGTGAATCGATAAATGTGATATTAATGCTTATATTTCCATCCAGATTAATATTTACTGTGTTATAAAGCATTTCCACGGCACTATTTGCTCCACTGTAAATTTGAAAATTAATTGGACATTCTGAAATTATTGGGACAGTTGTTGGAAAAAGCCTCAGGTTATAATGTTTTACTTTCGTCTACGATTTCGCTGATTGATGGTTACTTTGAGATAGAGGATGAGAGATCAAGAATTCTACATATTTTTTTAATACATATGATGGCAGCTAATTTTATTCCATCAGATGCAAATTTTAACTGACGGTTTTTCTTTGCATATGCAAAGTATGTAAAACCGACAATATTAATATTGCTTATATTAATATTGATTTTTACTTTCCTTTATTATCTTTCATCCTCATATTTCTAAGCCCAGCAGCTTTGTTTTCCAGTGTGTTAATTCCAACAATATTCTTTAGCGTTGCATTAATATTTGTAAAAAGATTCAAAATTACAGACGTCCATTTCTTTTTTCCTCGCATAGTGATCGCAAATACTGGAACACATAAACAAACTTTATCGCAAATACATAGAATACTGTCTATAAATTTAGGGGTATAGCATCTAGAGCTGTACGGCTTCGCTTTGATATATTGCGTGACCGCGGCCTTTCGTCTTTCTAGCCGCCAAGGCTACTAAGTCAGGGAGAATTCTTCTCAGTTGTCAAGACGATCTAATGCCTCCCCGCTCAGAGCAGCCTTGTCCTCTTCTTCACTTATAGGGTTTCTGCTATACCCAAGCTTTGTGGCGCTAATGACGTTCCCACGGCCAGACTTGGATGCCGGAGATCTTACTTACGAGGGACAGCTGCAAATGACATGCTATGATTCGATTTTTGTGCACAAAAGGATTATCATTTTCCAAAATTCGACTAGTATTGTTCCCCGTTTTTGGACCTAGAGTAATTGGTGAAGGAAAGGTTATTAAGCAGTGGTGAGACTTCAAAAGTTGCCACACAAATTTGCATAATGAAGAGTTGAGTGTCAAACCCAGTATGTATAGAGATGAAACCGTTTAACGGAGACAGAGAACAGCAATCTAATCAAAAATTGGTACCCTGGCAAATTAATTTCCTCCAGTTGAATACAGCACTATTTCAATTATTATTATAACAAGGCTCGGATATCACTACCTGTATATGTGGGCAAGGTGGGTACCAAAAATAATTTATTAGATTTCAATTCCTAAAGAGTTTGTTTCATAAATCTAAAAAAAATTAAATGTTCTAATCAATCTGCCCTCCGCTACAATGCAATCTTCTTCGAGAGTTCCGTTAGAACTTCGTCCAAACCATACTAAAACTTAGTGGTGATAAAACCCTACTAATTACAAAAATATCTTTTCTTATTCAATCGAGAAATAATAACGAAAGACATGGTTATTAATTAATTTACATAATTTCGGTGAGAGGATTCGGACAAAAACCACAGAGGGTTTTCTCAGCAAAATGCTAGAACAGCTTTGTTTAAAAAAAACATTACATTTTGAACCCTTGGTATAATGACTTTGTCAAATGGTTTTTGGAAGGGGGGGCAGTGAGGTAAAGGAAAAAACTAATGAAAAAAAAGTCGTATCATTTGGTCCATGATGCAATAGGTGGCCTGAAGAGGATGAAGAACATCGACACAGGTCATGGTTTAAATAAAAATTAAGTGGAAAAGCTGGTACATTGTTCACCATTATCGTTTTTTAGGGTGATATGAGCAGAAAATTCAGGTACCCGTATTTTAATTATTTAATTCCCATTCTCTGACAATGCCATGACTTTAGAATGGTCTTCCATTTTTAAAATGGCCATCCCATTCCGAAAGATAATAAGAGATAAGAGACAAATTCCTCAAAACGAGATCCTATATTCCTATATTGCCAGATCCAAAAGATCTTGGCTGAGAAGCTGTTTTTGCCACCTGACCACCGCTAGTCTTATCTCGAAGACTCATCTCTCAATCGGCGGTCGTCACTTCTTCGCACGCCCAACCAGCTTCTGGCATTGCACGTTTTCGAAAAACGATGTTCGATAGGGCCGTTCAATCACGATTCACCCCTCTCTCTCTACCTGTGATTTTGATCGTGTTGTTGTTAGACCAAAGCTTTTCGACCTCTACTTGGGATAGTTTCCATTCTTTGTCATTTATGGTAAAGAAATGAAGCCGGTATATTTAATATCATAATAAAAAACTCCTGGTACTCCAATTTCATTGTTCCTACTCGGCGAACATAGAAAATTGAGAGTTTCATACCCCTAACTGAAAATTTCCGAGCTGATTCATCAAAACTTAAAAAATACATAACATTTGTTTAGAAATATTAAATTTTCCGAGATTTGATCCGATTCAAATGTTCAACTAAGATATTTGGATTTAATAATATTAATCTGAGTATACGTACAACGATTGCATCATAAACCTTTTTGAAATCATGCATTTATTTCTTATACTAGACATAATTTCTGGCGAGTTGTACGAGGGTCATCCGGAAAGTAGTACCTGTTCGTGCCGCATGAAGTGCTGACGACGCGAGTAGCCGCTGGACGAGGTCAGATAGCTTCAGTGGCTTGTCTGCCTTCTCTGAGCCAAGTTGCGTGACGCTAGCATTGCCTGTGTTGTTTCTGTGATTGTTTACAATGTTTAAAAAAATTGAGAACGCCGCCAGTTGTGAAGTGAGGGCAGTGATTAAATTCCTCAATGCAAGAAACGTTCGCCCATGTGATATTCATCGCCAATTAAAGGAGGTGTATGGAGACAATGTAATGGACGAGTCGTCTGTTCGGCGGTGGTGTCGCAACTTCAACATGGGGAGGGGGAACACACACGACGATGAGCGTTCGGGGAGACCGTCTGTCATTACAGACCAACTGGTGAGCTCAGTTGACGAATTCGTGAGGAACGATCGGCGCGTCACAATTGATGACATCTGTGAGCATTTTCCCAATGTTTCTCGCACAATTGTTCATGAAATTGTTAAACACCATCTGCATTATGCAAAAATTTGTGCAAGATGGGTCCCTCGCATGCTTACAGATGAGCACAAAACCAAGCGTTAACTTTTTTAAGCGTTAAAACTTTTGCAGCAATTCAAATGGGAAACTTTCGACCATCCACCGTATAGCCCGGACTTGGCCCCTTCAGATTTTCATCTCTTTACAAAGCTTAAAGACTTTTTGGCAGGAAAAAGATTTGACAGCGATGAATAACTTAAAGAAGGAGTGACCCTGTATCTCAATGAGCTGGCGGCGAAGGACTATGCAGCAGGAATACAGAAACTTGTCACACGTTATGACAAATGCCTTAATTTGCTTGGAGATTATGTTGAGAAGTAGTTTAAAGTATCCTCTTTCAAATAAAATTTTTTATGTTTGTTAATATTTACTTTTGTGTCTTTATTTCACGAACGGGTACTACTTTCCGGATGACCCTCGTATTTTTGCGATTAATATGTTAATTGAAACAAATAAACAGCGATTAATAATTTAATTGAAAACACACCGGTAAAAAAACAGAGGCTTAGAAAGTCGCACCCTATGATCCTTAATGGGTGGCTTTTATCCTTTAACTCAACTGCTTTTCACTCGAGAGTGGGAAACGAGTTTTCTCAATTCGTGGCAAACATATCTCCCGTTTCCTTTCCCCCAGTTATATAAGCCGCCGAGAACTACTTCCATCCTGGGATTTCTCCCTCCGATTCTCCTTAGAGCAAAGCTGGGTGCAGGATTTAGCTGTATTCAGGGGATCCCCGCAGATCTCCAAATCCACAAAACCGTCTCTAGTTTCTGAATGGAATCCGAAGGGTAACACTGTGATGGCGGAGGCCTCCCTTTCAGACCCGTGACAATTTACGTGTATTCCCATTCACGTACAAGCGCACATGCGACTGATGCAATGAGTTTCAAGAATTGTATTTTAGCGGATAACAAATGATAAATGAAAAAATATTTCGTGAACACAAACTTTGCAAACTTCAAAATTATTTACTCTAAGTAAGGTTTACTTAGGTGTGACTAAGCTAGTTAAGCATCTGAGCGCAAAATTTACTTCAGGCATATTTTATTCTTCACCTAAAACATCGGAAAGCACGATTTAAAAATACCAGGAAGTGAGTATGTTTAAGTAGCTAAGTAAGCAAAGCTCAAGTACGCATTCAATGTCTTTTCTCTTATTTCACCACTCTTTTCATGACTACCAAAGAGACCCTTATCTACATCCTAGTATTCTTTTACCATTTTTCCTGCCATTTGCAGATGAAATTCAGAAATATATTTCCTAATATAGAAATAGAAATATGTTATGATTCAAGACCAAAAATTATTAATATATTTTTCCCACAGTGTTGAAGAACTCAGTCTGTAAACTTTCAGCGCTTATTGCCATATTTTCATCCATTCGATTACCGCGTTTCTTACTTCAAATTCGATCTGAAGTATTATTCCAACATATACATTATGTAAGCTATAAGCATTTAATTCATCATGGTCATAGGAATGAAGAAACAGACATATAATAAATTCAGACTCGATCAATTAGAGGAAATAATTACGAGTGTTTCCGCAAGAAACTCATTAAATAGCTGTGGAAGGTTCAAATGTAGTAACCTTTTACAACATCCCTTCTCAGTAGAACATTCTTATCTTAAGAAGCTCCCTTGCAAGAACTTGTTTCTCTGGAGATATTTTCAGATTTAAAAAATATTCTCCCAATCCATTCTATCCACCCCTACCTCTAAATGTAAACATTTATCGAGCGAGTGTTTTTCCCGTGCCATCCACCACGTAACGCTTCGCAAAACAACTCCGTTCTTTTCAGCCGGTCCCAACACAAAAGGAGCCGTCAGTCCCTCAACCTTTCCCTATTAACGGAGATTTCTACGGAAACCTTTCGGTCGGTGGATCCTAGGGGAAGAAAAACACCCCTCCCTCCCCCGAGTGGTGTCGCGTCCTTCCCTGATGGGATGGGAGGAAGGGGAAGGAGGGTGTTTGCTGCGGGGAGTGGGGTGGGAGGGTTGTCATCTGTCTGGGGATTCCTGTGGCAGCATTGATTGCATTACCGGAAGTCACAGGGGGCGAAATAAACGCGTCATAATTGAAAGTTGGCTGCAGAAAAAACTATCTCACGTATCTTAAGCCACAGCGCTAATTACGCTCGTCAAACCTTGGTGTGTGGCGAGTTGTGACTTTGGAACCCAGTCAAAGGACAAAGGAGGAAGAAGTCTATGAATAAGCTGCATGCATTCTTATGTAAATGAATAAACACAGCAAAACGTAAAGGACAAATTAATTCACCCTATGTTCTGATCGCTGATTTTGAAAAAAGGATGAAAGAATCTTTTAGTCGTTCAGCAAAATTGTGTTCCATTTAAAAAATGTTTCTACTCTCACTAGAGAGAGACCTACTACCAGTCCTTCCCAGAAATCTGTTATTTTCCAGAGAAATAATTCTTCCAAACCTCGACGACAATGTCTCCGGATTCAGTTCAATACAGGGTGAATTTCTTTTGAAATTGCTTGAATTGAAATAATTGACATTTCTTTTGAAATTCACCCTGTATTTTGAGATCTTTTAACATATTATATGTATAATTCTTATTCCGCCGGGACGAGTCACTTGGATACATTTCTGAGCAAAATTTCCCTACGCAAAAGTAAATTGGCTATTCTGTTTATTTATTCTATTTCCCTCAGGAAATAACGTCAATACCTTATGAAACATTTTCCTGGTTCACTTTCGATCATTAAAATTACCACAATATGTATAACATCACTCAACCACCCTGAAGACGATGCACGTGTCAAGCATCGAAACGTCGGTCAATATGGAACCCCTGACCCGGTGGAAGACCCGAGAAAAATTCATCAGGCAAATACGCCGGGAAAGCACCAGATCTTACTTATATCACAATGTTCCCATACCAGTACATGTGCAACCATGTTCATCAGATAACCATCAATTATAAGTCTTTTATTAGTAACTGGAACAAAATTGTAGAATGCTTTACCTTATAATCTTAAAAATAACAGGAACTACATACATGATATAGCATCGTTCATTTTTTCGTTATAATTTACTATTGATAATGTATTTCGCAAATCATGCTAATCAATGTACGGCTATATTCCGTGTTTGTGCTCTAGTATACTTTGATATACTTCTTCATTTTATTATCATATATAATGTAATATATGTTAATTTATAATCAATTTGAATGCATTTCAACATATATTGTTTAACTATTTTCGTAGTCACACGCAGCTAATATAATGAGATTTACCTATGGAAATGTTTAAACTAGGCTCTTGAAAATTTCGCTGTTATCGGCGGAATAATATTTCGCTATTAGGATGACTGGAGATTCAAAATCTAAGGAAATTTCGGCATGAAACTACTCTCACCTCCTACCAAGTACGCATATCCAAAAAGTATAGGAATAGTTGCGTTACGACGCCCTTTTATGCATGGCTGGAAAGTCGTCGTCGTACATTCTCAATTGGAAAATAATTTCCGACCCATTTAACCAGAAATTAAAGTACACTGACAGTGTGGAGCAAAATTCCTGATGAGAGATTTCAACTTAACTTGAGAGAAGTACCTTTGGGGGATTTATTTTTAACTTAGCATGCAATGAAGCAGCACATCATTATTAAAAGAATGAAACAGAATATTTTCGAAATGCACATGATGCAAAAAGTGTCATATGTTCTCTTCAATTTGGCTGAGTAATACTTAACCTGCGGATCAAAACGACGCCAAGACTGCCCTTGGGTCATATACAAGCCTCCTTTTGTTCATTCAAGCAGTCTGAAAAAATAATTTTAAGCATACATATTTTCGCCGGCTGACTAAAGAAGCTCTAAAGTAATGTGTCTATGCTGGCTCTATAATGTAATTCATTGGTCAGATTTCCTCCTCAATAAAAAACATGATGCAATAAGTCATCAATAGAAATTTGAAATATTTACCCAATAAAAATGTTACAGATAAAAGAACAAAAAAGGATTCGCGTAGAACATTTCCCTCGTCTCATGGCAAATAGGTGATATTGGGATTTAGAGGCCATGTTAAACGACCTGTTATGCAAGATGTTTAGTCTCATGGAACTAGTTTCAGACTTCTAAAGGTAAGGGTGACCAAGCCTTTTGTTTGAAGTTTTTTATGTGACAAAAAAACATGAAATGGAACACCTACACCGTTCCCAAACTCGAGGTATATGCTGACTGACTTGGCGTGGCCAGCCGACTTCCTCAGCTTGCGGTTCCTATTGCTGGCACGTCCTCGCAGGAAATTGTGAGAGGGACGATTTTCACCAAAGATGATGAATCGAACATTGATTGGAACGAACGAGGGTCACTGAAGTGGGCGCGGATGATTACCTTGATTAAGAGTATCAGCAACCACGGCAATTTAATTTAATGTTAGGACCACAAAATAGTTCAATTAATGAGCTTCCGAACAAAATTTCTAAATGATGGAAAAGGTCCTTACTGTCTCTCTAAATATATATATATATATATATAATGTATAATATAAATTTAAAAGTGTTTATACGTATTTCTGTATACATGTTCAACAATATTTATCCTGATGGCCGAAGACCGAGGAGGTTGAACTCTATCCCATTTTATTTTGGTAGAAATTGGTATTTAGATCCTTCCACTTACTGTATTACTTGCTTTAGTATCATTCGTAAATTTCAGCTTAGGTTTAGATTTTTTATGAGCGAGAAGTTGTCGTTAATATATTTTAACGATAGCATTTATTGCATTGGTATTTCAAGTAATTACTGCACCAAGAAAAGGGAACTGTAAATGTTTGCATGGAAATGTATAACGGCACATTTATATAAATTAAATAAATGAAATAAAAAGTTTACGGAAAATTGCGATACCCCACGAGGGGTGCATGTATATAATGAACCCAAGCTTTTAAGAGTTCCCACGGTATCTTGCACGGCTTCCTACAGGATGGGAAGCAATATCCCTATTATAAATGCGTAGTAAATGCTACAAAGAAACCCAGCAACTTCATTAGGAATATCTCCGATTCATCGTCATTATTTCTTTCCTACATTTATTTTACTGGAGCCATTCATTTTTGTTTATTTTGTTTTAATTCCTTCATCCCCTGATTTCTCTTCTGTTTTACGTCATCCTTAATTCACCCCGTGCATTTGCCTTTCGGTCTTCCTCGCGGATTCTTCCCTTCAATTTTCCAGTCTATTATTTTCTTTAATTAATCAACATGCTTCAAGACCTGTCCATTTGGTCTAGGTAATCTTTTCTGCGGACTATTCTACATTTGGTTCCTTCCTCTGGTTTTTTCTTCTGCTACTCTTTATACTCTTACTTACTCTTTATTCACTTTCTACATTTCACCATAAGCATTCTTCTGCAGCACCATGCCTCAAAGTTTTCTATTCTTTATTGGTTCACTTTTCCGATGTTCCATGCATCTGATCCGTAGAGTTCTATGCCCCACATGAACGTTCTGACGAACTGTTTCCTTGTTTTCAACCTCAGGCTCTTTGAAAAGTGCGATTGTCCCTTCTTCATGGACTCCTTCTTAGCTTGGGTTATTCTTTGCTGAATATCGGCCAAGTATGTTCCGACCCAATTTATAGAACCCTTCAGTTTTGGTGAAATAAGGGGAATGGTAATACTGTGTACTAGGAATAACTTATGGAAATAATGCGTCAGTCTTGATTTTGGTAATATAAATTGAAATTATATATGCCATGATTATGACTTCCCAGAGGAACGCCGTTACGTCTTTACACTGAAATGGCAAGGATCATCACATACAGGCCTGTAATCCAAAACGGCAAAAATCCCTGAATACTCTATTAACCACCAAAAGTAGACACTAGAACGATGAAGCTCTGAAAACCTTTATTGCAACACTTCTTGCTGTTTCCAAAGGCGTCAGTTATTTGATACACCGACATGGAATGCTTTGAAAACATATGTAGCGTAAACTCCAGCATCTAATATCCAACGTGAAAATTTCATCACTACCCTTCGATCCTGGGATTTTACGAAGGAATGACATTAATAATTTAATTTTCAACACATTCAGGTCCTCATATTTCTTCTCTATGACGGTTTTAGGTGATTATTACATGTATATTTTCTGAGGGATCTTTATCAATACTTCTTAATTTTCTCTTTCTCTATAACACACATATTGCCATACAACAGCGTCACAAAATAAGGACAATATCGTCATTATTTCTTCTCCTTGAATTTACTTTCAGGAATATTTCTTATCCCGATTTTATGAGAATTCTTTGCTAGTTAGTTTTGCTTCATCCATTCCCCGTTATTTCTATGTATTTTAACTCCGTGCACAACTATCATTTTAAATCGTATTGCATATTTCACCGAGTTTGAATGACTTCTTTAAAGAAAGTAAAATGGAATAAAAAATATGAATATTATTCTCCTACAAATTCCCTCCCTTTGAATTAGCCAGTTGTTTGCCAAAGCTCAGTTCCCCATTATAATTGGGAAGGTTCAGTAAGGCATGTATCGTACATTGATGCATCGTACGTAAGATGTAGAAGACGCATGTCAATGAGGAAAGTGCCAATAAACTTTAATCAATTAAAACCGGGCGAAATATTGCAATTAAAATTTGGAATATTACATTGTGGTTTATTTTCAAAATATCAATTCAACAACACCACTTTTCCTAGGAATACCTTATGGATTACGTCAGGTCTAATAGAGCGCATTTCTTTGAGGACAAGCATCCCTGGCCTAGAGTCGGTACTCAATTGTTTGGCGCATAAATCGAGGGAACCCCTCGATTGAATTTCGACCACGTCGAAGTTCCCATCATTAGAAATTCATATCACGAAAGAAGGTGGGAGCATTCATTTGGCAATTCCCTCACACCGCAACCCCGAGGCCACGGATTGTCTCGGTCGGCGCGGAGGACGAGTGCGTACCCGTTCGTTCCTATGCCTCCGCAGCCACTCTCCGACACGTTTTTGCGCCCCGTTGCCGGTATCACGCGAGAGAAAATAAACAATTACGTCATATTTTATTTCATTTCAGAAAGGTTTCTTTCACTGTTGTCGTCAGTCCATCGCTAACTTGAAATATGACTCCATATGCGAACCTGTGACAATTTTGCCCTTCCACCGAAGCAACCTCATTTCCCACGGCTTTCAGATCACGGCTCGACTATGAATCATTTTGTTTAGCCTGAACCTCAAACCTGTAATGGATATATGCTGGAAGAGAATGACATCCCTGGAGGAGTAACAAAGGAGCAAGAGGAAAGTAATGATTAATGAGGGATCTTTGCTGGTCTCCCGTCCTCCTCTGACCTCTGAATTTCAATCTTCCGGCGCCTGTGCATTACGTCCTCTTCTTGAGCGCTTCGCTCAGTCTTTTCCTCTTTCCTTGGCAGCATGACTATGACGAATCATGGAGACAGACGAAAGGACACTCTTTGAATTTAGGTCGAGGATTCCTTTTAATTATTTAGTAATTATTATGTCACCTGAATGTACATTTAGACCCTCAGCGCTTCTCTCTAACTATCCCACTTATCTTCCTGACTTCTTAGAATTTTGCCAATCATCTCACTCTCCTCACGCTCCATATTTAAAACTTATTCTGCATAAATATTCCTCTCCCGCATCTTCAATAGCAATTCGGGCTGAACTTCCGCAATTTCCGCAGTTAGTTGATCGTTATTAAGCAACTTCTCAACGCTGCTATCCAAGTATCACGAAACCCTGAAGGGCTCATATGCAGCTAGCTCGCATAAATCAGAGAAAATTTCAATCTTAATGATGAAAACATTTTAAAATTATTTTATTATATTTTACAATTAAATTAGAATGTCAAGGTGGAGGCTTTGACGACAAGATGTATTTAACTCTTATTAATTCGCTAAAAAGCCGAATGAAGAACGAACGGTAGACGAAGATTAAGAATTTAAATAAGATGAGCGAAATGAGGTTGAAAGGCAGTGGGATGTTGAAAAGTAAGATAGATGAAAAAATTGGGCAAAAGAAGAAAAGTAAAGAAACGATGACTTAAATAATGCAGGGTAATTAAAAAGGATGTCCCCACAATACTTAGGAGTAAATAGTCATTGGAGATGGTCCAAAACCTACTTACCCTTAGGCAGAATGAATGAATGAATGATGAAGGATGAAACTAATATGTTACAAGTCCTCTTAAGATCGGTAAACTATTCTATAATCACAATTGCAATTGTATGACTTTCAGTAAAGTACGTGAAAGTACTTACTGACTACAATAATTAATATTCCTGGAGTATGATCTAAATTATGCATAAGATAATTGAACAAATTTTATGGAAAGGGCTTTGTCATATAGATTCCGATTTACCAGTTATATCCATCCTAAATTACCAGCAGTGAGAATTAAAATCTTAACATCTGATTCTAATGAAGCCAAAGCGGGGCCATCGAAAACAACGAACGAGAGCAGGGATGTAAAAATGGACTAGCACTGATGCCAAGCCAATGGACAATTTAGCTTTTTGGAGTAAGTCGAGGGCGAACGCCAAGATGACGGAGATGATGTTTATATCATCAGCTCCATTGCTCCCAGAAGTGAGTCTGCGGCCATTCTTTACGCCTTGAAGGACTATTTCCTCGATTTCCACATATAATAATTCATTATGACATGACTCCCTAATGGATATTTCAGGGTTTCTAGATCTATCAAGGGTGAATACATAAAAGAAATTTCGTAAACTACTCGCAAAACTAGAAGCACATGACATAATAAACCGTTTTAGGTCTAGATTGAAAATATTTTGCGTGGTCGGGTATAAAGAAAAGTCAACTCAATGGCACTCTTCTAGTGCTCCCCATGGAATAATTATTGTACCTATTATTATTATTTATTTGCTTTAGCAACATTAACTCCATATTCAATCGCAAACTCCGTTAATTTGCCGACGATACAGTGGTTTACAAACTTTGGCTTCCTTTTCGTCTCTCTCTGTGAGGGAGGACCCTTCCGCTGCCTGCAACTGTGTGTCGCATTTCCTAACTGTATCCTTGGGGGAGGAGACCATTGTATGTTACATGCTCATGAGAATAGTGAAATTTCACCTTCTTACTTTTCGCACTGAATGGTTGAGGCCTTAACTTTGTAGAGATCCATGTTTAACTTAAGAAATTAAATATTATCTTCGCTTTCTACAGAAATCTTACTTTTCAAATTCTAGCTTGCACGCTATTGGATATATCTATCCTACATTGTAAGGTAGATTTGTTTGTTAGTTGATAGTATATGTAATTGCCTCCAGGTAAGTTGAAAGTGTTTTTGCATGAACGTATACCCCGCTGCGGGTGTAGATATGCATGGATGTGTTGATTTTTCATGTGGTTTTGTTCTCTTTTACGAGTGGTGGCCTAACACCCCTCGCATACGCCCGCGTTTATTAGCCTCTTCAAACTTGAAACGTATGCTTTATAGATTGCATACTTCTAATACAGAAATATTTTCAAACAACTACCGCCATCTCTAGGTCAGGCCGGGTACTTCTAGGACCACCCTTGTAGACACTACAAAGCTGATAACATTGATTAATGATATTTAAAAGCACAAATAAAACAGAAGACAGAAACTAAAACGATATATACTAACAGATTTAAACTTCATGGACACTTTCTGACCTCCTTAGGTAAAGATCAAACCACCTTTCCAAAATTAGATAACTATATTTTGTTTTTTCCTTTCATGATGCGCATTTACAAACAAGATCAAACGTAATTAGCCTTAGATTTTCTTTCAAAAAGCACAATTTTAAGCACTTTTCTTTCAAATTCATTATTTTTGTAAAAGGATATCAAAGCATGAGTCAAGTGACCTAACACCCCTTATCGCGTACCCCAGCGGCGGTTTGCGAGGCATCGTTTACTAGGGAAGGCAGAGCTGTCTCTTCCATAAAATGTACTCCGAGTGGTTCGTTTCTCACGTTTGTTGTCCACGATGCGGCGAGGAAAAAGCTCACGTTGAACTAGTTCTAAAACATTTTATCGGGCCATGCTCTCTCGAAGCATCCATCCGTAAGCGATACCAACGAGGGTTGTAGCGCATTGAGCGCGGTGTGAGGCGGCCGGCCAGTCCCACGGCTCTATCGCTCCAACCCGCACGTCCTCCTCCCGCTGTCTCCGCCCTCGGATGAATAAATCAATGGAGCGATGGCTCTGCGTCGCCCACAATCGGATTCAATTTGCTCCCGACACGCTCCAGGCGATGTAAGTGCCCTCACCACGGGTCTCTCGCCCTCGCCTCGCTCGGGAGATGCGCGCCCTGCATCGCGGGGTCGCGCCACCCAAGGCGGCCGCACTCACGAGCGGGGTATTCCCCCCTCCCCCAAAGGAGACATACCCTAAAAGGTGGCTCATGTTCCCGGGAAGTAAAGACTGTTCCATTTCCTGTCCGGTGGTCAGCTTCATCAAACGAACCCATCCGAGTGATAATATTGCTGAGCATTACATACTAAGTGAATCGAACTTTACTGGAATAATAAATAATTATTGGGAAGTTGACTCATAACCTTACGGATATTGACATATATTGCCCGTTCCTCATGATCAACATCTGAAATCAATGCTACTTTCTTCATCCTTTACTTAAGAAGAACAAATGTTAGATTGAACCGTTGTTCTCAAACACAAACGGTTTTGTTGTTGTGTAGCACATTCACAAAGGTTCGATGATCTACTTATACGATAATTAATCATAAAATGTGATTACAGAATGTCTAGACGTTTCCAATTTTCTAAAAACAGTAAAAAATATGTATTTCGAGGTTTTGAAAACTCTGAATGACTCTTTTTTACACAAACCATTTAAGTTTCCTCAAAGTCAGTAGAAGACTATTTTAAAGGGCCGTGGGAACTAAATGCGTTTTCCTTTCCAAAGGTTTTAGCAACAACCAGCAGAGAATTTTCCTAGGAAATAATTTCTTCTTCTAGAATCTCTAGGAAGAGTGAGAAAGGTCCACTGGGTCAGGAACAATGAGAACAGAGGTTGTAGCAAAGCGGAAACTGATAACGGGGTCCGAGAAACGACGAGGGATTCTACGAAAGCCCTCCCTAATAAATAGGAAACCCTCTGACTAACCCAGTGTTCTGTTTTAACTCAGACATTAAAATATACCGATATCTGTCATTTGAAAACTAATTAATATTCTCTCTCTTATAATTTCAAAGAATTATTTCCAAGAGCAAATGAAATTGACTCGCGTCTTACGCAGGATTGCAGGATCCTCAGCCAACCCCGCTTCCAGGCACATATCGAACACACCTAAACCGACAACTCTACGCCCCATTAATATTTCCCTACAGATATTTTTATATATTGAGAAATAAATACGTTTTTTTAAATGATGAAAGTGGTATTCAAATTAATGAAGAGGCACAACATGCATTCTACATTAGCTGATTAACTGAGGAACAATCTTTTAAGCCAAAAATAGTTGGACTTCCGGTAGGAATATTAAGGGGGAAAATTTTATTGTCAGACGACATTATTACATTATATTTATCCAATCATGAACAGGTTAACAGCGGGTACTGACTGGTGACCTCAAAACTTGAAATAAATATTTCAATTATTATATAGTTAAAAACAACAGCCATGAGACACATAACTTCTCACTATTAGCACTGGTTTAATGATAATTGTATGAACAACACTAAGAGAACAGTGAGGGTAAAAAAGAAAAACGTTACACTTCCACACACTTTTAATACAACACGACCATGTTTTCGATGCTGCGCATCATCATTAGGTGCCTGATGATGATGCGCAGCATCGAAACCATGGCCGTGTTGTATCAAAAGTGTGTGGAAGTGTAAAGTTTTTCTTTTTTACCCTCACCATGAAGGAATTCCACAAAGTTAAACCTGAAACTGGAAGCTTAACTAAGAGAATAGCTATGTCTCATGAGGATACTAATGCAGTAATTCCACTGATGCAGTTGCTCTCATATTTTATTACATGAAGTGTCTCCGTACTTTAAAAAAGTGTATTTGTACACGCGCAAGTTATCAAAGATGGTGATCAGGTGGTCAGGTGGTGATCAAGGTATCAAATGTATATTACAAAACTTTCGGATATCTCCAATCGGTTTTTGGATTTGCGCCTCACTCCTGTCGCTGAACAGCCAATATTCCCGAATCCCAAATTCTAAAGCAATACTTTTTTTATTTATACACCAAATGCAAAAGTGTTCACGCACGCACACACAATAGTGACGATGCCGAGGGGCATCGCCTCTGGAAAGACGTTAATTAAGGAAGTTTAATGCAAATGAATATCTTAGAACAACAAATGTTTGTAGTAAAAATCTTAGCATGGTGGAGCACTTTGGAAAATAGCCATAATCCCTCGCTTTGGGAGCAATTAATGGTTTGTTGACTAGAGCAAGTTTTAAATAATATTCATCCATTAAAGCAAGGCTAAGCGTTAACAATCAGCAGAATGGGTTATTATCTCAGAACTATTGCCTCAACGAACCGCACTGCTATAAATATTTTTAAGTGGGCTATACGATGGGTGACTGAAGAGTCAGGAGCATTCCGAGGCGTGAAGCGCCACCCGCACAATCCTAAGGATTAATAGTTTAAAATTTGTGCCTATTAAATTTAATGCGTAACTGCTTAACTTTTATGATAATTCCTCATATTTTATACTTTCAAACGTGTTCTTAAGCCTGGTAGACGGACACTTCTTCGTGATGAATCCCAATGCCTGGGCCTACGAGGTGTGTTCAAAAATTTAAGTTACTTTTCAAATTTTGTGAGCAACACTCATTCGATTTTTTTGTTTTTTTGTGTTAGTACACATGTCATAAACATTTGTTTACCGTTTCCATAATATAGCGCATTTAATTTGCTATTGACAGACACAAATGTTGGACTTGTTTTGGTGTGCTTGGGCGATTTTCTGCTATAAAAAAATGGATCTAAAAATTAGCACAAAATTTTGTATTTTAATTGGAATTAATTGCTCCAAAACACTTGAAATTTGACAATGGCATACGATGAGTCTGCTTTGGGTAAAAAAAATGTTTATAATAGGTACAAGTTCTGCCAAATGGCCAAGAAGATGCCAACGATGAACCTCGCTCTTGGACGCTCCAGCAAGTCAACAACAAATGATAACGTTTGAACAGATGAAAAAAATTGTTTTGATAACGTTTGAACAGATGAAAAAAATTGTTTTGGAGAATCGTCGAACCACTATTAGAGAAGTTGTTGAGGTTGTTAGTATATCGGCTGGCTCGTGCCATGGCATTTTTTCGGATGTTTTGGGCATGAGACATGTGTCAGCTCGTTCCGAAACTTCTTAATTTTGACCAGAAGAACCATCACATGAGCATCGCTCAGGAGCTGTTGAATGACGTCAATGATCATCCTGATTTGCTCAAAATGATCATAACTGATGAAGAATCATGAGTACATGGTTATGACATCGAAACCAAAGCCCAATCGTCCCAATGGAAGAACCTAGGAGAACCAAGACCGAAGAAAGCACACACAGTTCGATCAAATGTCAATGTTTTGCTCACTGTTTTCTTCGATTAACGTGACGTACTACCTCAGGAGTTCTTACCACAAGGTCGTACGACCAATAAAGAGTATTACCCCGCATCCATACGTCACTTGCGAGAAGCAATATGAAAAAACGTCCGGAATTGTGTAAAAACAATTCATGGCTTTTGCATGACGATAATGCACCTGGTCACTCATCGTTGCTTGTGAGAAATTTTTTGGCCAAAAACAACATCACAATTATGCCTCAGCCACCATATTCACCGGATTTGGCACTCTACGACTTTTTCCTGTTCCCAAAACGGAAGATACTTGATCTTGATTGATACTTATGAAAGGACGGAACTTTACAATGATTGAGGAGATAAAGACTGCATCAATGGAAGAGCTAAATGCTATACCTAAAAGTGCTTATCAGAATTGCTTCAAGGATTTGAAAAAGCGTATTAAACAAGTGTATTGTATCTGGTGGGGATTAATTTGAAGGGAAACACTTGAATATTGAATAAATAGAATGAAGAATAAATCGAATATATTTTCATTAAAATATAAAGCCACCTTACTTTTTGAACACACCTCGTACTTTTCAAATTTTCTTGTAATTCCCATAGACATGATATCCCTCCCTCCTTTAGCATGCCATGAACTCACATACATATCTGGTGCGATTTTACCCACTATTACTGAAAGATATTGAACTCAACCATTGTAAAAGTTAATGATGAATAAGTGTGAATTAGGTTTTTCAAGGAATATTTGATCCGTAACCACCAACTTCCGATAAACTAATATTTATTCGGATTTTTAATGCATCACACATTTGATTCGTCGCAGGTCAAAACAAATCTTTCGGCTGCTTTGTTATGTGTTGGTCATGTAAACCATCTTGTTTAGCTCATTATATAAATAAAAAAATTACGTAAACTTTTCCTCCAAAGCTATTCCAATTATTTTATTAAACAACATCCACTTCTTTGACCTCTGATCGTGTGTGAGAGCAATTAAATTTGATCGAGCATGAAAAACCTTAAACTATTTCCCCAGAGCTTCTCTCTCTTTATATGACATCCAGCGAAGCATATGGCGTCATAATTATTCTTTTGGAGCCAGATTTAAAGTCGTTCGATTTCTATAATTACAGTAGGTTAAATCTCATCCGAAATCTTCTTTCATTGACTGTTTCCTCAGATAAGTTTTTCCATTACCGCGTGAGGATTTCCACTCGTTTCGCATAAATCACTAACGAACCGGCTGCTTTCCTCAGCGATTCATTCCGTTCGAGAACTAAATCACACCGCGCATTGGTCCAGAAAATAGTCTCATTCCATGGGCACGATGTCTAATTAGCGCCAAGAAACTCCTACCTCTCTTTTAATTCCTTCATTGGGAAACTTCCTCGCCTTGTTATCTCAGGATATCTTAGAGGGGAAGAGAGGGCAGAGGAGGGGCAAACACACACCCTCCCCCTGTGGTTGCATACGTTACGCAAGAGGGTACGAGACAGATTGACTCTCCAGTAGAGTGCCGACTCGAAGGGTCGAGGGTAGGATTCCAAAAGCAACAGATATGACCGCGAGACGGAAGCCTTGCACCCTGCATCCTGTTCCTCTCCTTCAACAGGACAGATCACTGGAGTGGGGAAGGGGAGAAGGGTAAGGGAAGAAGAGCGTAACAGTTTGAGGGAGTCCCTCAACGCGTCACTCCACCCTTCCGCCACCTGATGGGTGTCTTCCACAATTGCCCATGCTCTCGAAACAATGGCGAAGAGCATGGAAATATGGAGAGTAATCTCATCAGGGAAATTAATTAAGTTCCCGCACCTTAGATACTAGAGGAATTCAAATTAGAGTTGAGCACTGTGGAACGGTGCAACGTATCGATTGAGAGATATACGCCATTCGAGTAATGTTACCTACTCGGTAGCTTCGCTAAATAAGTAAAGCTCAAATAGCGAAATGGATCTGTTGGGTCTTCTGAAATGGGAGAGTTTGCAAAATAGGAAAAAGAGAAGTAGGTTAGGAGTAATGTATAGAATAGTTAAAAATGACGAAGCATGGGAGGATTTGAGGAAGGAAATAGAAAAAAATAAGTTTTTAAGAGGAAAAATGACCACAGTTTTAAAATAAGAATAAAAACACAAAAACAAATTTTTCCTTCTTAAATATGAGTATTGCTGAATGGAACTAGCTATCTGGGGACTGACATTTTTGAGCCCTTGCCAAAAAACGGCAGGAGTTTCAAGAAGAAGGGTAAGGAAGCCTTGGGTGAAGGGCCGGATGATTAACTTTTCAATGCCTGTGTGCGATATTGGTGCGTCTGTGATAAAGGCGAAGTGAAAGATTGGGGTGTGATAGTGGGTGATTTTTGACGGTGATTGATTTAGGACGTACGTATAATGTTGGACAATGCGTGAGTTTTGACGGAGTGTGATGTTGGACAGTGCGTGATTATGGAGGAGGAGGCATGTTTGAGGGTACATGATTTAGGACGCTGTGCGTTGTGGGTAGTGAGTGATTTTGGATGGGGTGTGATATTGGGTCACGTGCGATGGTGATACTTAGGGCTGGGCTCGGTCTGGTATTACTTTGTATTTTCCTTTAATACCCCTGTAGCGGCTTAGATTTATTTTTTTCGATGGATGTGTGCATGATTGATTTTTATTGCTCACTTTTGTTATTATTATGCATTAAATTAATCACGAGTCTAGGTGTGTGTGTGTGTGTCTTATGTGTCACCTGAACATCTCTGAATGCACATATATTTTAGCAATATAATAATAATACCGCAAAAAGATCTGACAGGCGATGCAATGACCATCACCATGCTATATTGTCCAGAGTAGGACTTTATGAAATATCGTACGATATTTTTCTATACACGATATAATACGATACGCAATATTAAAATGCATCAAAATAAATTGGACTTTATGTGATTTGAAATGCCATACGATACAATGTGTTATCGTCAATTAACATCGCAAATTCGATGCATTTACACGGTAATTAATCTCCTTTCCAATACGGTTATCCAGTCCTAGTAGCCAACAAGCATGCTCTAACTACAGGCAGGGAGGTCTGAAATGAGGGGTAGTTACCAAAATTATTTTGAACACATATCATAAAAATGTCCCAAAAACTTTATAGGAGATCACTAAACTCGATTTCAAAAGTGTGTTTAAATACATAACAATAATTATTATTTACCATATCTCAAATGGCTACTTTTGATACGGTAAATATTATTCCAGAGACCAAGTATTACGAGTAATATAGTGTCGTAAAATAAAAGCCTTATGTAATTAAAAGGAATAGTAATACCTAACATATAACGATAAACATTTTAACATTGAGTAGATGACTCCAATACTGGTTAACTGTTTAGATCAATAAGGAGCAAAATTTACGTAAATGAAACGGCCACCGTTGAAACACGCATATAACAAAGTATAGATAGTAAAATGCCCATTTGATAAACCAACTGATCTTCTCATTTGAAACAGCAAAGGCTACAGAAAGGAAAAACTACACACATTGAATGCTCTCAATGTTCTCATTCAGAATTGAATTAGATAGTTTTATTCAGAATATGTTCTTGATTGTGTAGAAATAGATTAAATGTGAAAAGTTGGCGCAAACAAGTGCAGTAGGAGTTGCAAAGAGGATGGACCATGAAAAAATAGCAATGAGTCCTGCTGCATAGCACCCCATTGTGGCATTAACTCAATGAACAGGACAATGATTCTGCCTACGCCGAATCTGATTAGGAGTCTCAGCCCCTATGGAATGTTTCCATCGGTTTAATAAACAGTGGGAAGGCTAGCATGCTTCTGCAGCGGGCTACACCTACGGGTGTTGACAACAGTTAGTTGTTCGTCTATCACTTTGTCGCGAATACATCTGCGCGATTTTGAGCCTCGAGCTGAAACCGAAAGAGAAGCTATGAGTTTGCCCTACACACACAGATACACACTAACCTCATTGTGATAGTAAGTGGAGACGTGGGATATTTTGGGATCATGGTGACCATTAAAGCTGCAACAAGAAATCTCTCAGATAAGCTCACTGGATTTCCTTTGATGACTGGCTAATTAATGCGTGATCATTGCAAGTCTAACTATCAGTTATCAAATTGCATTTCTTCCTCCGGCCCTTACTATGTCTCTCTCGCCATTTACTTCACATATTCGTCGAATAACACATGTGCAATAATCAAGCACCTTAATACTGCCAATTTGAATCCTCCATACGCTACCTGTAGGGGTTTATTCAGAGATATGTACAGTTTTGAATCGGTCACGCTTCCCTCTAATGTACGTTTATCTTTTTCAATTAATCCAAACATTCTACCAATTTTTCTACGCCAAAATTCTTCTCGAAATCCACAAAATAATGCGTCATGGTTGGATTTTTATTCCTTTCATTCATATATCGCATTAATTATAAACAATAATACTTAATGTAAAATTACAGATCAAATGTCTTCCATATAAATTGGAAGGACGCCTCTTCAGCAATGATATTGAAAATGTATCATTAGCCACATCGTACTACGGTAGGAGAACTCAATATTGAGTAAATTAAAAAGATCAAGTGTAGAACAGATAAATATAAGATGATATTTTCCCACCAACAGTAAGGGTTCAGAATATAGTTATCCAATGGCGCTATTAGGGAAAGTATTTTGGGTCAAAAATAGTCTGGTGTGTAATCATCCCCTGTCTACACACCCTAGCGATATCTTATAGGGTACTATGTATGAATGAATGAATAATGCTATGGTATTAAGAGTACCCTTCTAAACTCAAGCTGATCATTCCCTTGTCTGGGTGCTACATCAAACTTATGATCCCATAGTCTTCGAATACTGCTGCATTTCCCTTTCATGGTATAGGAATTAATGCTCACTTGACGAAATCTAAGGTTCATTTTCCTTCTTTGTATTTCTTATTCTACAACGTGACCGTGGAATGGTTTTGGACCTAGGTTCCAAACGGACCTTTATTAATCGTGAGTTGTCACTATGCAGTTATCATATCACAGCGATGTCCATTTACCGATACGCTGCCGCTTTTCTTGTTGTGTGTTATGGCAGTTTCGGTTTTCATTTAACTGCCCTTCATATATAAGTATACCACAAAAACAATGAGCCCACAAAAAGATTCCTTATATTTTTTTCTAAAACATTAGAGAAATTCTACAGGGATGTTCTTTTGCCACAAATTTCCATTTCCCTTACTGCTATCTCCTTCTAGCTATCGAATAGGCGTGAACTTAAAACTGATCATATTTATGTCCTCTAATTTACGCAAAAATTAGAAGAGCGATTTTAAAGAGGAGTAAAAATAAGAAATCCTGTCCCTTCGGAAATATTATTCTTTAAATAATAATTCTAAGCGCTACTAGTTAATAAGATAAAATATTAATTTCATTTATTTATATATGCTTAAATATATAAACCGGGAGTGGCCATATATTAATCGAAAAGTATTGAGTTTGGTTAGATTTGATCTCGTGAGATGCCACGATCAAGATAGTTCATGAGCTTCATGAAACTCAATGCATTTGAAAAAGAATACTGAGGATATGAAATATGAATTGATAAATCCAACAAGAATATAGAACGAAGTAAATGAATTTATTATTGGCAGAAAACGGTACGTAAATTAAGGAAAAGGTTCTTCACGCTGTCAAAAATAACATGAGGACAATTGTGAGAAAAAAGTGTTTTATTGTTTTTGGCTCAACTTGATGGAACTTCATGATGAAAAGTGAATAATAATAACTTACAAAGTTATTATTATTTACTCTTCAGAAGAGATGTGTATAGAGGGATAATGAAAACCAAGAAAATGGCTTCTTCTAAAGACTTCAAAAGAAGCTTTTAAGAAGTCAGCCTTCAGCGCTAATAAGTAAGCTTATTGGGTTGTAAGCTTACAAAGACTATATGCCTGGGAAAGAAAATGGGTGGTTGAAAATGGGAGTGTAGAATTAAGCAGCAAACCACTTGAGAGCGAGCTTCGGTTTATCGGTAGTCAGGCAACAAGAGGTGGAAGACCACAGTAACGCAGGCAACAACGCCCCAGTACAAGGCAATTCGGAGGTGGGAGCCTGAGCGAAGCGAGAGGTGGCAAATCAAACATAGATCGAGGGCAGTGAGTCTGCAACAAGTGGCTACTGGTGCCCACTTGTGCAAAGATCGAGAGTCGCGTACCTAGAGCGGGTCTATTAGACTTTGGAGTAATTACGCCCAAGGTCTTTTCCACCACCCCAAGGAAGAGCCACCAGCTGCGGCGAAGGAACCGACATTTTAAAGGAAGAATAGTGTAGGAAAAAAACTTACAGCTATTTACTACGAGCCTCAAGCGCTCCGTGGTCAATTCCATCAGTATTCCAGTTGGGTCTCGTAATACCGCGAGTTTAATCGATATCGTGAACCTAAAGCGAGATTAACTGAGCGAAAGAAAAGGAAGAATGTAAATTCGGATCACGGTGGTCGTATTGCCCTTCATCACTTCCCAAGCAAAACGACTCCGCGCACGTCCGCGGAGAGCGATTAAAGAGCCAGAAGCCCTTAGCGGATTATTTCCTTCCCTTCGGGCCCAGACGACCCCCTTGTGGCTCCGCAAAAGATGAATCTACGTTTTGGGAAAAGGCTCCATCCGGAAAAACTGCTGCCAGTTGACATTACATATACGAGGAGGATGCGTGGTTATAGGTCACGAGATTAATTGGAAAATGGTGAACAATGGAATTCGAAATTTCAAGTTGTGAAACCTTATATTTCCTCTGCTCTGGTTTCGTATTGTGCAGGGTAAAAATGATTCCTAACATAGTCTTTGGTTCTTTAGGCATTCTCGGATCTCGTTGTAGTCTGGCCATACAATGTAACGCGGGGATAAAATTTTTCTCTTTTGTCCTCGTGAAACCAAAGTTTCTCATATGCATTTAAAACTGATATGAACTGGAATCCAATGATATAACCGGCAGTGGAATTTTTCTAAAGTTATTTTACGTTTACAAAAATTACAGAGTAAGTATAATCGGAGGTGGTGCCTTTAATGCAAAAACGTTTGCGTTAGCAGGGCTGAGGTAATTTTAAATAAAAAGAAAAGAAATTTGTTTGGAAAGCATTTGGTGTTCCATTAACACTAATGAATCCAAAAGAATCTGTATATGTGCATTTTATAGGGCACCGGATGACAAATACAATTCAACATTAGAACTAAATCAGCAAATTACAATTTTCTCATTCAAAAACAACGATCGCGACATGAATCAGTGTAAATTTCGATGTCTCATTTACTGAATGGAGAACATAGAGTATTAAAACAGGAGGTAAAAACAAAGATAGCTACAAGTCCCTATTACATTCCGTTTCGTTCAACTCCGTACATCAACTTGTGACTTCGCCACTAGGAGTGATAATACGAGTAGTCTTATAATAATAATGTAATATTCAATGGCTAGTATTGAATATATCTGACAAATTCTTAAATACAGAAACTAGAGAAGGAAGTAGTGACATAGGGGCTTTATCTGCTAAGTTTTTATGCTTAATTTTATTAGGTAATCTACCGGTTAAGGTAGGTTTTTTGGATGGACACAACTATCAAATGAACATTTTGTAACTCCAAACAAAACCCAATCCAGCAACCTAATCTACATCAGGTCCCTCTTCATCTCTGTGTACTTCTTTCCTCCCTTCATGCCGTCCAACATCCCTAACCTGTTCCTGTCCTTACCTCGCTTGCCCAACATTCTCCCCTCTATTACCATCTTTAACATCTCACTACCGCTCAATACGCCCTTCATCCATCTTTCCTGCCTCCATTGGATTTCTCTCAACAATACCCTCTCCTCACCCACCATCTCCAGTACTTCCTCATTTGTTTTCCTCTCGGTCCATTTCACATTTTTCATTCTTCTCCAAACCCACATTTCAAAAGCCTCAAATCAACGTCTATTCTCCTGCTTCAGTGACCACGTTTTCGCGCCATACATAGATACGCTCCATATCAGAGTTTTTACGAGTATTTTCTTAACCTCCCTACTCAACGTCTCCGTCATCAACTCCCTGCTCCTTGAGAAAGCCTCCTTGCCTAGCGCATTTCTCCTCCTTACGTCCCTACGACTTTGACCGTATTGGTCCAAAACACTTCCGAGATATGTAAATTGTTCCACCTGCTCTATTTTTCCCCTTCTATTTTAATGTTTAGCTTAGCCTTTTTCTTCCAGGAAAATCGCATAACCTTTGTTTTATTAATATAGATTCTGATCCCATATCTATCGCACTGAACCTCCAATTCACTCAGCAGTGCTTGCAACCCCTTGGCTGACTGAGCAACTAATGCTTGGTCATCAGCAAAATTAACCGATTTTACGAATTCCCCTCCGACTTTCTTTCCTACCTCCAGTTTTTCCCATGCCTCTTTAATCATTTCCTCCACATATACGTTGAACAGCACCGGTGAAAATGGGCAACCCTGCCTTACCCCTCTTCCTAACACTGCCCATCCGGACTCTCCGTTCCCCACTCGCACCTGAGCAGTCTGAGACATGTACAGGTTGCGGATCAAAGAGAAATAAGTATAAAATTAATTCAATCAAAAATAATAACTGCTAAAGGGTACCCAAAACTTTGGTGAAGGCCAAACTCTAGCATTCCTTCTTTCAAAGCGACTTCACCAAAACTTTATTGAATATCTCCGAGGGTCTCCCAAATCGTTCCCGCCAACCGATGACCAAATTAAAGTTTCTTATAATGGAATAGAACGTTTGCTGAAAAATATTAATGCTAAAAAATCCTCTTGAGTCTGATCAAATACGCTCTCGTATAGTTAAGGAGCTGGCGTCGGAAATTGCGCCGTAGCTAGAAATCATATTTAAGAAATGGCTAGTAGATTACAAGATTTCCAGTCATTGGAAAACGAATAATGTAACACCTATATGTAAAAACGGAGACAAGGAGGAACCGACCAATCACATACAGGGTACATCTACAAATAGATACATACCTGTATCTATTTCACACACATCCTCATGCTTCTGCTTCCGCCTTCAAAAACATTTTTGAACGTACATTCCTCAAGAAACTCACTACATCGTAACTATCTGCCGGCATCACTACGTCATTTATCCCTTCAAATATCCCACAACCTTCTGCAAAATGTATACTTATTGTAATAATTTACTGTTAATAGTATTGGTCCAACGGGTTAGTTAAGGTTTTATGATGGACCCGAGGAACTAAGGAATAATTTATTTATAAGCCCTAAAAGATGTCACACAGCATCCTTAAATATCACCCAACTTATTGAAACAACTCAAGCTATAGTTTGCATCGCTTTTACCTTCCTTGACTCCACTAAAACTGCTTGTTCTCTTCCTCCCTCTACCTCACATTTCCAGCATTCTCTCCTCCATTACCGCATTCGACATCCCGTTGCCTCTGTATTTATCTCCAGCATACGTATAATCTTCTTGACTACCTCGATGTTCCTCCGACGGCGGTCTTTCTTCCTCTACCATACCCAGAAGTTAATCACTTTTTTTCCATTTTTATCTATTCCCAAACCTCAAAATCCGCCTATCATCTAACCTCAACGACCAACATCAAGTAGGACCATACTAAGGTTTACGCTAGACTTATCTTCACATATTCATTTGAGGTGCCTGTTACCAACTGCCGCCTTTTTGTATAAGCTTCATAGCCAATGCAATCCTTTGGGGACTTTAGCACTTTACTCACCATCACCTAAAACACCTCCTAAATTAAAAACTGGCCTACTTGTTCTAGTTTATGTCCCAAAAGTTAAATGCTGACGTTTGTTAACTTTCCCAATTATTTAGAATCTCTTCGTTTTATTTTCACCTCATACTTTCACCCACACAAATCTACTAAGCAATCATTACATTCTTTTGGCCGCTGACTTACTAAATATTGATCATCCCCAAATCGAAGTGATTTAAACAGTTCCTTAATCGCTTTCACGCCCATCTAAAACCATTTTCATACCTTTCATATAATTAACCCCGTACGTAGATGAAATTTAACAGGATTTAAATCTATTCTACTTGCTATTACATTTGTTTTACAAGTTTTGTACAATTGTTTCTATATACATCCTTTCCCACGTTTACCTTTATAGCATTTTCATATTCTCCTAAACATTTTCTATGGAAAAATTTGACATAATAGATGCGCGTGAGATGAATGTTGCTGCGGAAAAGGATGACGACAGTTAAAGCGTGGAATATATAATAAAGAGCAGGGAAAACTAGGAATAATTTGATTTGGTAAAAGTCAAAATAAAAAAGAAAATCAGCGAAGACTGGAATTCTTTTGAAAAAATGTCTGAAGGATTTTCAGAGGAAGTAACACGAATGGTAAATACAAAAAGAATTAGGAGGCGTTGACTCACAGGAGCGGTGTTGTGTGAGATGGAGGAGAGAAGGGAATATGTAAGAACGGATAGGCAGAGAAAATATAAAGAACATAAAAAGCAAGGGAGAATGGAGAGAATGATGTGGAAATAAGGAAAAGATAAAAAAATGAAGCGAAGGCAAACGTAGCGGAAAGAACAATTCGATGACATGGAGGGAAAGCAGTGACAAGGAAAATTAGACGCGTCTTTCAAAAATGCGCCGAAAGAATTGCCAGGAGGTAAAGACTTAAAACGTAACAAAATGGGAGAAAATAAAACGCATTTATTGATCGAATCAGAACCGATCCATGAAAGTAGCGGGATTGAATTCAACAGAGCAGAGAGTGTTACTCAAAATATCGCAAGCAATGATGATTAGAGAGGAGGGATAAGAGTATATTATAAGAATGAACGAAACCATGAATAGGTGAAGGGGGAGCAGGTAATAACTATAGCTAGGAGAAACGTGGACGCGATTTTCGTTTCGCTGATGCCTCTCCCATTTTGTGTACAAGATATGTGAATAAGGCCAACAGGAGCTGATTTCGTCAATTATACTAACGAGAGAACACAAAGATATATCAATAAAGAAAGTATTCGCTAGGAATTCCATGCGGAGCTCTTTGCTCTATGTCTATGAAGGTTGGCACCAGATAAGGAAATCAAAACGCGACAGAAAAGCGAATATGACGATGTAAGTTGATCACAAGCTGGAAGGAAAGGAAAATGAATCTTAAAGATTTGTAACTCTTTATTAAGCTAAGTTGAAAATTTATGAGGCATGGGAAAAAGAAGTTGTTTTTTTAACATGTTTCCGAGACAAACCAGACTGACTAGAAAAACGCTAGCTGTGAAAATATCATGAAAGGTGAAAATAAAATGTGACCAACTATCGGGTGACGTCCAGGAAGCGATGAGAAAGAAAACTTATCACAAACTGAGAAATACTGCCTAGAAGGCGCTCCGGACTGCAGCAGTAACGCTTTGCTTTCAGATAATTATGACCACATGGATGGATATTAACCAGTGACAAAATGACAATGAACATGATGAAGGAACGCAATTCTTTTACATAACTTAGCCGAATAAGCAAGACGGAAATTGATAGATGATTATTCAAAAGAAAATAAAGTAAATATTTGTGAAGGGCCCTAATTTTAGGAAATCAAAAATATTCCAGGGCAGTGACAATTTAAACTTTCCAAAAAGATAATATATAGTATGCACGACACGACTCAATGCAAATGTAATATCACCATGCATTACCCACCTCATGACGACACATTAACACTGAAGCACTGAGGAAATCGCTGTGGAAAATTAAAAATTCATTATTTATGGCCAAGTGCACTGTTAAGAATTAAAAATAGATGAAAGGGTAGGTTAAGTGTTTGTAGTAGACGAACAACATTTGAAGCATGTAGCATGTATGACTTTAACTGGTCACTTAGGGTGACATGTTTAGACTTTGATGGATACAATGAACGTATATTCGATGCATTAAAGATTTTTACCAATGCGCCGTGGGAGAGAATAAAAATTCTGATGTGAAAGTAAACCATTTGTGATTCGGAAATGTGCAGAAGACGCAAGCATGCCAATTCCACTTATTCGGGGTAGCCATTGACAGAAGTATTGTATGCATTGAAATGAGTGGATGGAAGGGAGGGTGTGTTGAATAATGGGCAAGAGGGCGGGAACATCCGACGGAATGAAATGACGGACGATGCATCGAGACGTAGGAGTAATATGCAGCAGCGGAGGAAGTGAGAACATCGAAGAGTCATACTTAAAATTCAGAATTCCGCGAGGGCATGAAATAGTCCTCTGGATCCAAGACTACCCTTAATCCACTCGAGTTCCATCCACAGTCCACCAAATCAGAATATAATGGTTTGAGGCGTCACTTTGTGGGAGCGATTAATTTCGTAAAAGAAAATACTTTGCTTCCCACGTATATTTCGTAAAAGAAAATACTTTGCTCTCCATATATATATTATTATTCACGACCTAGGTTTCAACTTAAATCACCTGATGATGACTTGGGAAGTCGAAACCTAGGTCGTGAATATATATGTGGAAGAACAAAGTACTTTCTTTTTTGACACAAACTCAGATTTTTATCAACGATATTTTAAAGCTAATACCAATACCTATATTTTTGCATTTAAACATCATAACGGCCTCATATTACAGGTAGGAAAATTATAACAGCTTAATTTTCCTATAGATAGGAAAATTAATCCGTTATGATGTACGTTAAATCACCAATGTCCACTGTTTATAATACTAGTAAATTAACGCATTTTTTTAATAATCTAACACGTTTTCTCATTGATTGAACGTCAGCCCCGGATTTTCATAATTTTCATTGACCTCAGAATATTTTAACTGGCTATAAAGCCGCTAAAAATATTGTATAACTCTGTTTGTTAGACTAAATCATAAAAACTTACATCGTGCGTTTCTTTGCCACTTAAATTACTAAGAGAATGTCGCTCAAGGTTTGTTCATCCTTAGAAACGTAATCAAAAATCTTTTCCGGAGTTAAAATTAAGGTGTGAGATCATGTCATGAGACAGGGCAACAAACAGGACCTTAAATAGTTCATGGAAGCTTTCGTCGTTATAATCCATAATTCATGAATAAAATAATGAATAAACAGTATTTTGTTGCTATCCACAAGTATAAGAGACACTACAGTTTTCTTCCAAGCATTTCCAAAACAAGCTCTTTTTCACGAAGAAATGTTAGTTCACAATGTCAACGATACCCTACCGTGACACCATGTCCCGGACCACGGACGTCTTGTTTTGACGCTGTCGAGAATGTACTATATAAATACTTTTACCAAATAATGCAATATATTCAAACGACTTCGTTCTTCAACAAAACCTTGACTCTATACATATTAGCTAGTTCGTTCCACGTCCAAACACTTTTTACATCAGTGAATGTTACTCATCAGAAGTGGAGTTAGCCTTTTATTGGTCGCAGTGGTGAGGATATAGATGGAGAGACCAAATAAGTACCTTCCACCGGAATTAACATCGGAGATTTTTTGGGATTTACTCGATCTTCCGTGACCAAAAGCGAAGAAAAAGTTGCACGCTCTAATTACTCGACTGCCGATAAATTTTCAATGACTCGAAGCCTGTTACGTTTTTTTTCATCGCCCCCTTCCAGAGTGGCGCCACCGTTTCGATCCGAGGAATCCTTCGCCCACGCAAAATGGGTCCCTTACCGCAGGTGCGAAGGGGAGGGAGCCTCGGAGGATAAGAAAAAGGAATTGGAGCGAAGGATCGAAGGAGCGGGAAGAAGGACCTAGAGGGATGTGTGGGGGCGGAGGCGTGGAGATGGCGCCCCTGATAGGCGTGGAATCCAACGGCCGCGACGGAACGCGTCGCTCCCTTCCCAAGAGCCCCAAAAGCCCTCCGTTATCGCGCGCCATATTTCTCCCCAACGAGCGAGCCCCGGGACGCCGCGCCCTCCCCCTTTCGCCACTCTCTTCCCCCGCCATGCTTGGGCACGCCCTGCCACCCCCCCCCACCCGCACGCGTATCGTTTCCTCTCTCGCCCTCCCTCCGCTCCCTGAGCTGCGCCATATCCCCCTCCTTTAACGCGCAATTCCGGTGGTACTGGTCTTTTCCATTGCACGTAGTCTATCCCGCACGCAGACCTGGTCGTAATAGTACCCTCCATATAGAATTCTAAGTAGGGATCGGGATGCAACTGAAAAATCCGGCCACCACCGGAATTTGAAGCTGAGAGCCGTGGAAACCAGCACATTAAATCACCGCACTATCCTGATCCCAGCGAGTCCCTTAGAATTCTCTCCATTGATATGAATACATTTTTATTGATTCACGTGTGTAAGCAAATGCAAACAAATTCGCCTTCTGTGATTAGAGGCAAGAAATTTTTTGCCCACCCTTTCTTCCTATCCTCTACCTACCGTCTATGCGCCTCAAATATTTGAATATTTTCACTTGAAAGAATCCGTTTTCTTTCAACTACGCTACGTGCATGAGCTATATTATTGACAATTATTTGAATTACTTTTTTGAGATATTTTAGGCCCTCATCAATTCAGTTTTAACTGACTGCTTCACATGTAAAAATTGAGGTGCATTTGATGAAGAATTTCCACATGAAAACCATGTGAGGGAGTTCTCAAGAAGTACGAATGCCTCGTTAAATATCAAAGCAGGAGGAAATAAACTGTGACAGGTGGAATGTCTGACGAGTCGGAATATTATAGAATAATGCATAATATGAGAAGAAATGCGTTGGAAAAAGAATCATTTGAAAGAAGAAAGGGTATAATGACTGGAACGCTATGAAAAGACGAAAATAAGATCCTTATAGATTTAACTAAGACAAACAGCGCTGAATGAGAGTGAAACTTGTCCATTGATCCATGAGGACGAGTTTGCTTACATTGGAGAATTTTTTTCACATATGGAAGGGTAGAAGAATGAAGAAAGTAAAGCAGCTGGGCAGAGAGGAAGTTTATATGTGAAATATTAAGACAACATAATAAGCAGTAAATGTCTAATCTAGGTGACACTAATTGAGCAAACACAAACAACTTGTTTTCCAACTCAACAATATGAAAAAGGTACAGGTAGATCAGATGCCTCACATCAGCCAGCCACACACAGGCATAACATTAGATATTAAAAAAACGCAACGGAGAAATTACTGAAGCTTAACGTTGAACGAACCACTAAACGAACTATCTTTAAATGCAATAAAAGGAATAACGTTTTTTAAGTCGTGGAGCAAGGAATACTATAGTTAAGAGGTTGATATAAGAAAACGTTTTTATATATAGGTTGGTCCATAGCATGGGATAATGTGAAAACATTGGGTCTGTGAGAAAAGCCTTACTTATAACAGCTGGCCTAGTCTTAGAATATATTCAAGAGAGACAGTAGTGTGCGCAATAGAGTAAAAATAAAAGCACCTAAAAGTCATTTGATTGCATTGCACAGTTTTAGTCAGCCTTAGTTAAGCAAGAACAAACAGAATGGAAATCCTTTCCAAGTTCCTTAACAAAGCACAGGAACAAAGTAATCTGTGCAACCTTCTATTTCTTTCGGGATATAAATAAAAACAACACTGTAACAAACAAATGAGGGATATATCAGCGAGGACATTATTTTTTGGTGAGGATGATGTTAATACTTTTGCAGTTTTATTTGACGGAAGAAAATTTATTGCAAATATCATTGACGTACAGGTTCCAAGTAAGGTTGATAGATCCGGTTACGCCTGAATTATGAACTGAATCGCAATAAGATATATGTTTATCTCCCAATTTAACTTCAGGAAGGAGTTCTACGAATATCTTGATGGAAGCGTGATTGTTAGGTTAAGGGGAAGCTTAAGGAAGAGATTTCATTTTTAAAATAGCATTAAATCCGGCAAAAATTGCACTTAAAAATTTAGAGCAAGCAATAGACTCATTGCACGAGATTAACATGACATAGTACTTGTTATAGATAGTTAAAAAGTGGATAGTTAACCTTTAATTTGTTTCTCGTTGTGCTCATTGGTCTGGGATATAAACGTCCTTTAGGTGCGCCGGTGGAATAATATAGGGGCACCTTCATCTGAAATCCAAACTTCAACCTCGTTTCTCAGGGAACCAATAAGAAGCGGAATCGGTGAATGAAGAATTAGTTTACGAGAACGAAACTACTCGTGTATTAAACTTTACAAATTCTCAGAGATATATCGATTTCAAATCATTTTTAAAAGCTGAATGGTACATAAAATTTTATCGACATAGTGATCGAACCCAAAATTGATGAAAACGCATTTTCATTCATGAGACGCCATGATGAAAAGCCACTCATGCCCTCAAAATTCAGAGGACGCGGTGAATGAGAGCTCCACCACATCATATCCGTACTTGGACGAATCTACGTCGGGCGGCCCATCGAAGGAAAGCGTCCTGGAGGGAGAAGTTCGTAGAAGAGAAACTTTGCGCAGTGCATTTAACAGCGGAAGATCGAGAGGCAGCGACAGAATTTCGAGCCCGGTGACTCATAAAGTGGACGGAAATCCATTTACAAGTCAGATTTCAACTCGTGGATCGGAGGTATTGGATTATTTCATGAATCTGACATCGGATAAATTTTTGAAGTCTTACTCATGGTTCTGACATACATACATGTACCGGAAACATGCCTGTATAAGAGCATTCAATGTCAAATCGTGTTTACGGGAAGAAGAGAGCGAGGAGAAAGAAGCCCTAGGTTTCGAAATAGGCTTGCTCTGATAGAATTGGGTCTAGTTCCACGCCTTTTTCGGAAACATTCTTATAACAGAGCCTTGATGAAAGCCTCTCTGTACTTTCCAAAACTTGGAACTAAAAGGAAAGAAATTTAAATAAACGCGTATTATGAGCACTGCCAGAAAGATGGATACGCCAAGCACACCAGGTGAGAGGAGTCTATCGATCTTAACAAACGTGTGAAACCGTATTATGAGTAACATAAATGTAATTACTAAATTGGTGAGCTGTAAATATAGGCTTCCATAATTTTCTGTGCATATAATTTTCTTATTCAATACTTTTTATCTTCCACATGCCTTCATCCCGTCTAAACCGTCACTTATCACCTTTCCTCTGGTTCCTACTCTTTGACCTATCTGTCATGGGGGACAAGGGAATGGTCCCTGTACCATTTGGTTACTTGTATCCATTTAAAACCTACCATAACCGGTATATTACCGTTATTAACAGATTCTACCTTATTTTAATTAGGAAACTCTTTGGAAGAGAAAATGTAACTCAACGGAGACTTAGTCGAGAGAAAATAAATTCAAATTTTGATGTAAGCAAGTAAATATGACCAAATAAATCTTCAATCTGATGATTCAGGTAACTCGTTTCCGTGTACCCAAGCTGAGCATACATGTACAGTGACTTCGGCTCTAGCTCTCCACGTGAGGTTAAAGGTGTGGGAAAATAAGGGGAGGGGTGGATTGATGACTTTCTGGGTGTTGGCGCGGGAAGTCAAGGAGCATATTCCGAGGGGGGAGGGGGTCGGGGCCCCGGTGGGAACAGAGCTCTGTGCTCGCGCGGGTGGGAGTGGCAGGTGTGGGAGGGTTGCAAAGAAGGTTCGGGAGGATGGATTTGGAAGACGGGGAAGAAGGGATTTCCTCGCGGATGAGTGGAGACAGGGAGATGATTGTTCGAGGCGCCTCTTCCCACCCCCCTCCTCACCCACACATTGATTCCTGCCGAGAGAGGGAAGCCGTGTCGCGCGGACTCGTGCTCTGAGGACAAGGGGGAGGAGAAGCGGTGGGAAGAGAGGGAGGAGGGAGGGAGGATGGGAGGGTCGAGAGACGGCGCTTGCGTGAGACGGGGCCGCGATAAGAAGTAATGCTTCGGTGAACGCGCCAAATTCCGCGAGAAAATATTTACTGGACTGATATATCGGGACCTTTTCTCCCTTTTTTGTCGTGCGTGCAACATGCGCTAAACCTCTGTCGAAAACCTTGATTCTTAGCGCGTGAGCCATCCCTCGGAAAATTCCCAAACGTGGAAGGAGCGTGGGGTTAAAAAGAAAAATCCCATCTTCACCAATTAATGCGCGTGGTCGAATTTTTTTCAGTATTATGGGAGGCGGAAGACAGAGAAAATTTAATGGGAAGGAATGGAAGAAAATGGAGAATTACTTCTTATAGTAGAGGAAGGGAAACGGCACCTGGGAATACTTCAAAGATGTCAGAAATATGTGTGTGAGAGAAAAGGGGTTGTTAGAAAGGGGATAATGTTGGGAAACCCAAGTTAAAGGGAAAAATAGCCAAATTGGATGGAATGAATAGATGTTGAACTTATTATTCTGTTTGCGTCAGGCTCAAGTCCTTATGAAGTAGTTTATAGTCCTTTCAAGTTTTTTTTGAGTCCCCGAAGGTCTTCATCCCTGAAGAGTAGAAGTTTCATGTCTTTGCTTTTTACATGTATGTTGACATATTTTATTTCCGATTTCCACCTTTGGGTCTCCAAATTGGTTCTCTCTTCTATAACCAGCCCTTCAGGTTTGGGAATTCCTTAATATCATTTCAATCTGTACCGTATTGACTTCTATTAATGTCGTTTCTAAATTGATTCTTGATTGAACGAATACGCTATATGGCAGCGTTTCCCAAACTTTTTCGAGCCACGGTCCCCATGGGTCCATAAACCTGTACTCAACGCCCTTCAATCGATAGCTTTAAAATAATAATCAAAATCATAAAGAAAATAACCAAATAAGAAACATTGAAATAAATAAATTAAAAACAAAAAAATTATCAAAACAAATATTTTTATAAAAGCTTGTTATAGAAGTTTATGTCATTTTTTACTTAAACTAAGCAATTATATAACATGCATATTTTTAATTTATAAAAATAAAATAATCAATCATATTTTGATGAAATTAGTTCAATAATTAAGTGATTATTGATTATAGTTTTTCATGGTCTGGATTTAAGGAGATTCTACTGCCTAATTTAATAACACATTTCCATCAAATAAAATTGCAATGGAATGGATTGGCTTGATGATCTAATACCAGTTTTCCAACGTCCCGTTTAATGTCATCTACCAGCTTGTTCTTCTAAATTAAGCAGGGAAGGAAGCGATAAAGCTTGCGGCGACCTATGTTACGCTTAAATAAAATCAACTTGGAAATAAACACAGTCACCGTAGATTTTGCCTTTATCAGGTTAGTATCATTTCCATGCGATTCTAAATTCATTCATTTGAACTTCGTAAATATTTCAGACAAAATTGTAACGCCACTCCTACTCTCTTTAAATTTGTCGCTGAGAAAACCATCTTTCTCCTCCAAAAACTGCACGACAGTGCCAAAAAGAATATAGAAGCGCCTTATAAAATTACTTTTTGATAGCCAATGAACTTCCGTGTGTAGCAATAAACGTTTGCAATCTTCGTCGTTCTCGTCGCACAACTCTCTAAAGGGTCGATCATTAAGAGTATGGGTTTTGATTTTGTTAATCGCTATAATTAAAATACTTAAGGACTTGTGACGGCGATCACTCAGTATTTTAGCCACAAGATGTTGTCGGTGAATGACGCAATTAATAGCAAAAACATTTGGTACACATTTTCTCAAATATGCAATACAACCATGGTGAGAACCAGTCATTGACGGAACTCTGTCACAACAGCAAGTACGTTACAAAGTGGAATTTTTTTGTTCCCGAAGATCTATTCTACGATACAAAATATTGATTACCCCTTAGTATCAGTTTCTAATTGTCTTGAAAACAACGACTTTTGAGATAGATTTTCATCTTTGGTGAAACGTACGTAAGCACAGGTTCATCACCTGGCAAAGATGACTCATCCAACTGTAATGCAAATTCTGTTATTCTCAGGATACTGCACAATATATCTTCCACATTTTCAGCAATTTTATCTATTCGTCATTGAACTTAAGTGTTGCTTCGGGGGATCATTTTTATTGTATGACGGCTTAGGCAGAATAGAACTCAGAAATTTACTTCCTGCCGGTAAGATGAGTTCTTAACTGTGTGTGGCTTTCTAGTTTTGGCAATAAATAGTAAAATATTGTATAATGAACGCAAACCATCAGTGATATGTTTCAAAATAATCCATGGAGCATTGGAAACAAACATGAAAAGAATTTGCTTACGGTTTTTAAGAAAAATTTCATTAAAGGATAATGATATGAGAATAAGAGTATGGTGCAATTAGACTATGCAAAATAGTACTACTTCATATTTGATTTTGTCGTAATTAGGCTAAAAGTTTCGCGCTCCAAATGAAAGATGATAGCCACACACTTCGTTATCCTTAAAAATATAGCACTTCAGACGGATAAAAACAATCATTAAAATAAATATTTTTTGAAACGTGCAATTGCAAATGTAACATTGTGATTAGAGAATGGAAAAAACTATTCACTCACAAAGAAAACAAGTGAAACGAACACATTCATAAAGCTGGAATTATCTTCTTTTTTGTACAAGGCCAAAATTATTAAATACCACCAGTCCCTATGTTCGTTCAGGAGTGCACATTTTTAAAGTAAGAAAAGTCGTCTCTGTGCAAAAACATAATTTCATTGATCGTTTTCCTCTTGTCAAAAAATTGGTCGCAAATCATGATACAAAATGCAAAAGAAGGCGTTCTTGACACCAAAACCTTTGATAGTAAAATGATATTTTTTATCAGTCTCCTTCTAAAATCATATTAAAAAATTCAATTCCTTACCGTTTCCACACTTAGGTCCCGGCCTTACGCCCTGGTCCTTCAAGGGATGAAACGTCTATTACTGCTGGAAAATCCCATCCCAAGGTTGGCGACTATTTCCACCCTGGAAACGATTGATATTTATGTTTTTGTAGAAAAAACTTCGCCAAATGTTTACAAACGTCTTAAGATTTGTTTATTACCTCTAATGCGTGTAGTAAAGAGGAAAAAAGTTCACTCGCCTCGAGGGCGTGGATTTGTGACACGTGGAAGGTGTGACACTCTTGTAGGAAAACACCTTCCAGGTTTACTTTAATAGCTTTAAAGTTCAAGAATAAGAATAATCTGGAGAACAACAGGAATAAAAAATTTTGTCCCGGCTCTTTTACAACTATCTCTGTGCCTCCGCTTGAAAGAGTGGGGATCTTCCCCAGATTAACTCCTCTTTAAAGTTATTTTTTTCCCATTTGCCAGACGATTCCTGTTCAGAGCGACGAGAAAGAAAATCCAACCTCCCCTTTTGATTCCATCTCCGCTTCTCGATGAAAGGCGCTCTGATGGGGGTAAAGGGGACAACAGGGAGTGGGAGAGGGTGAAAGGAAACGAACCCTGAGGCTCGAAGCCCTTTCACCAAGCCCAGGGTGAATTGGAGGCCCTAGAACTTAGTGAGTATTAGCGTCGTGTGCTCCGCTCAGATTGTCCCTGGTGCATGATCGGGAGCCGCAAGTCCTTGGGAAATATTTCCTCAAACGTACGAGTATATAACTTCACGCGGTATATGAACTGACGAACGCGGAAAATACCTCGGAAAGAAGTTGAAATTCTGGTAAAATCCATTTATATTAAAGGCACATAAGGCAATGCGTTTCCAAGGCGAATGATCGCTCATCATTTCGGTGCATTAAACCTTTTCAGGGTGGCCAAAGGAAGGAAGTATTAGGAAGAACCTCGTGCATGTTCCATTAAGACCAAATCTTGGTTTCTTCTGCTTCTCTTTCTCATATCTATATTGACCTCATCTCTAATCTCATATCTAAGAATTGACAAAATAACTATCTCGCCTTCTCAAATCGTTTAAACTGGTACGAACGATTTTTTTAAAGTTCTTAGTCACCAAAGATGCCACTTATAAACGATATCCGTAGTACCACTGAAAATGTTCATGAAATTCAGAACTATTTTATTCAATCTTTCAAAAATTTATATTACTTAAAATTCATTAGGAAGATAGTTCGGTTATTCAGGCAGTAGTTACCACAAATGAATAAGCAAAAACAAATTGTGCTTCTAACTAATCTAATAAAATTCACGAAGTCAGTCCAATATAAAACGAGGTTCTTAGTTACTTTTAATTTTGCATGTATCTCTTGACAATTATTCTATTTTTACGCGGGAGATTTTTCTTGATGAATATCCATCATTCCTGCCACATTGCAGGATTCCTCTAATTATTTCTTTTCGCTAACGATCAACACTTTCTGATCGATATATTACTGGTCCAAGCCACGGCTGGTCAAGGGAAGACAAGAACCCTGGCCAAAAGGGCACGTCAGCAAATCCTTCGCGCGCCCCAAGTCCTCTCATATAAATTCTTCGCACACTAATTTTCCTTTACTTTAGCTGCCATCTCTATGCTTTCTTATCCTGAGCGTGCTACTTGGAGCGGTTCCCCATACCTGTTTTATCCGTCATCTTTAGCAGGCAAGTTAATTATGGAAATATGCAAAAATATAAAATCTATTTAAAAATATAAATGCGGAGCACGTGGTGATGATGGGTCGAAAAATGCCACTAAGAATTCAATACGATTAAATATAGGCAAAAACGTACAATAGCATTCAGCAATTCCAAAATTTGTATTCCTTATGATTGAACTGCTGTTTTATCACAGAAAGTAATCCTTATTGATTGACAATGTATTCTACGTTAATCGCGCTCTTTCTAATAAGGCTTTTGGTAAGCCAGGCCATTAAATCTAAGAATGCCATCGCAAACGCGTAGAATGAAAAGAGAAAATTAATTGAAAACACATAGTGATTAAAGTTCCCGAATATAATTATGTGAAAGGAATGCCATAAGACATGAATTTAATTGCAATAAGTGCCCCGAAATGTATTTTATCACTGATATTATTTTTCATGATATGATATTGTTAAAATTATTGGTCGAGCAAATGTATTCTGACGCTCACATTTAATGTAGTATTGTTACCGACAATAATTTTGGATTAACACTCGGCACCATCATCTAGTGATCTTTGATGTTACTTTGAAGAAATAAGAATCACAGTTAAGTGTTTTCAAATTATTTATATTAAAGTTATGGAGACATGTACATGAAAATTACATAATAGTTTTGGTATCATAACAGATTATGGTATTTCTCTAATTTACTTGGGTAAACATTATCTGCTTCTGCTTTTTATCCAGATGCTTCAGCAACATCTTTTATAAAAATTTACAACTCAATTTACTCTCTTTCATAACAAATTGAGAAAGGATTATACTTTATATGCACCTTTCACTTTTCAATTTCTCAGGATTTTATACCTATATGTATGCTCTTTAGTTTAATTGTTTTTCTGTAGTGTCCAGGTGAATAGATCGCTAGGCTACTGACCAGAGTAAAAAGGTTCGATTTTGGGTGGAACCTCTGATAACACATTCAGTTTCACCCAAGGGTGTATAGTATGATTTTTGGGCACCAGATCACCCTGAGAAAAAGACTAGTAGCACGCAGAGAAAGAAACGGGTCCCCTTTATCAACATGTAATCCATGCGTGGATTTCTCAGTCCACAGTACTGAGTACTTAGGTGAGTACTACCTTTCTACCCAACTAAATCAACTTCCTGATTCATTACTACCGCTAAATGTAGTATTTCGGTAATTCACATCATTCTTGTTGAAAAAAATTCTTCCTGCGAAATAATGTATGAACCCTGACTATTACGTTTTCCATTCACCAAAATTTCACCGCGCTAAGATAAGTTCACATTCTCTCTGAATTTTACTGCAGTCTTCCTGAATAATTTAATTTTTAAATCCCATTTTTGTTAATTTATTATTTATTCAAACCAAGGACTATTTTGAGACAACCGGCATCATTTCAACATGTTGACGTTACCGATGCGCACATTTCGGTGTCGATAGCATTTACTAATTTAGTCGTTGTCCCAGTAGTAGGAAACAACTCTCTCTTTTTTTTAAGGATACATCTTAAAAATCTAATTATCCATTTAAAAATTTCATATTTAAGTTGGTGAAACAAAACCTCTGACATTATTGATATTATAATACAGATTCATTCACATAACTCTTTACATTACCCCACCGATAACTGTACTTTCCCCATGCCGGACCAAGTAAAAAAATATAATTACTTGGGGTGAAAATGAAAAGGTAATTTACATTCTTCGTTAAGCTCACTAAATTACTAATTTTGTAAGTTTGAATGCGATCAAGGTTTTAATATACCTAATATTTTTCACTGTTTGAGAGTATTTGAAGATATGGTATAACATTATGGGGAGCCATTGGTTCTAAAAAAATGTATGTACTAAAAATAAATGAAGAAAAATCATAGAAGAATTTCTGAGGCTAGATCAAAGAATGCAAATATTCTAGATGGAAGAGATATCTTTCAGCAATTGGGAATTCTACCGGTTGCGAGGCTATATAGATATGTCATAGGAATATAGGAAACTATTTTAAGACAAATATAAAATACCTAAGGAACAGAAAAAAGGAATTACCGCTAAGGAAAAATTTTAAGCATATAATTAAAAATATCATACGGATCAATGTAGAAGAAAATTGGAGGTAACTTTTCCTCTAATATTTAATCAAACACCTAAGGAGTATGGATATTTCAGTCAGTAAATGCTGTGAAAAGGGAAAAAATAATGTTTATTACATGGAACGAACTAGGGCTTCGAAAAAAACTTTACAAAGGATATACTGGATAACTGCAACATTTTAAAACTATCTTATTCGTTTATGTTGCACCTTTTGACAATCCAGAACCAACTGGCTTAGCAGGACCAGAATGGCTATTCAATTTGTATATCTCTCATATTACATTAGCACTGTACATGATGAAGATAGTCTGTGAATGTTTTGTTGTATTTAAATGCTCTATTGTACATGATGAGTAATGAATTACACATATAGAGTAGAAGTGGATCTCTTTTGGTGACCATCTCTGATGAGTCACTCTCAATCTAGACAGAGAGGAGTAGTCTACTTTTAGTTATACAAAAGAAAAGAGAGGAGAAAATTTATGTCACAGTCTCAGGCCACTAGACATCTTAAAAGAATTTTCTGCGGGATAATACACGCACTTTCATCAATATCTCCAAGGATTATTCATGTCCGCGGGCTCAAGATTAACCATCATAACCGAGGGAGAAGGAGGCGAGGATCGTCAAGCGTTGTGCTTAAGAACCCATCGGATAACTTTGGCCTAGGAATTAACACTCTGGGATGGTATGATTTCCGGCACCGGTAGCCTCCTCTCACCGCCTTATCTCTTACGCACCTAATCCGACGGCAGTTACAGGCAGATACGAGAGTACATGCTTGCTCCCTAATAAATTCTGGAGTCTTAAAGCGTGCCCTCCCCGGGCTAGCTTTCGGGGATTCCCTTCCTCTGCCATTATTTAAGTCGTTAACGAAGGAATTTCCGCTCTTGACTTTCCCGCACTGCCTCAAAAACCACGCCGTATCCACTCCCGCAAGTCCAAATTGAATCGCATGTAAATTGTATTTTGCCGCTCCACCCACGAATTCGCATAATTCCCGCATACGCAAGTTTCTCCCTCGCCGAATTTCTACTCTTATGCCTCCCTTATGTGGTTTGCAAATTTTCAAAGCAATTACCGACATGGTATTTTTATGAGCTCATAAACATGCATTTTATACCATTAAAAAAAATAATTTTTCCGTATATCCTTTGACACTTAAATATTTCAAAATGAAATTTGATTCGTGTTTTTCTTGACTCGATAAAAATGAAATTTGACAAGATACAGCTTTTTGTATGTGAATCCTCATCATCATAATTCCCTGAAATCTACCCACGAGGTCCTAAATAGCAGTGGTCTATCAGACCTCTTTGTAATGAGCAATTTTTCTAATACTACAGACGGAGCATCCTGCGTCTTACCAAAAGTTAACAAGATTCGACTTAATATGTGTTGAATTTAACTTTAAAAATGCAAGATTTTTCGCAAAATATCGTCGAAAATTGCTACTTTAAAGACTTTTCTCCCTTTGAAACTAACACCAAATGACACGAAAGAATATCTACTATGCCATCGAGCAAAATAAAGAGTTTCTATGCTCAATGCAAAGGTCTTGAAATCGCTTCACTTCCTGGTGCAAAGAGGAACCATGAAGATGAGGCGTCGTCCCGAAATTCGCGGATGGGCCCAGGCGAAGGCAAGGGCCTGAAAGGACGGGAACCCTTTTAGTTGAAGCGTCAAAGGGAGCAGGGAAACTTCAGGGAAGATTCCGACCAGTAGGTCTTCACAGGGAAATGGAATGAGAGAGGATAATCAGGATTGATTGAGAGTGACTCCATGTAACTTAACAACAAAGCGGAACTCGTGCTTCATGGAGCCTCAGCATGCATTAAACGGAAGTTCAGGACACCAACAAAATCAACTCAACTGGGATGAAATAAAAAGTACTGATTTGATGGCACGAAGGAGTGAATACTGTAGCTAGGTAGCCTCACGAAAAGTCCAGAGATCGGCTGTTATCAAGCTCAGTTACTCCAAATAATGCTAGTTGTCCCGAAGAACTAGTTAGGGCTTTAATTGTATACGCCCCCTTTTTTATGGCTTGGTGTAGTACCATCTAAACTTTTTTATTGGGAACCATTTCACACGTTTCATAGGATTTCTGTGCCACCTATATCTAAAATTACGAAGGATTTTGCGGAAAAGCTGAACTCTCTTGTGAAAAGCAATAGACTCGCACTTTAAACTTCTCTTAGGCGTATCAACGAATAACTCCGCGTACTGGGTTATTTGGATATAAACGCGCGAGATGCATTAAATTTATTTCTGAACTAAATTTATGTCAAATTATTCATCGAATGACATTTCGATATTAAGAACGATGAAGTTCCTCCCAAACGTTGATGCAGCTAATGAATTACGTTTGAAGTACTTCCTAAGACAATGTCTTTGTCCTGCAATCGAGAATGGGGCCTCAATTACATAACTGAGGCATGGAATCCACGCAAAACGTGGAGCAACAGTGAGGATATCCGATGGCTGCATGCCGCTTTCTCTCAGCTCCCGTGGCTTCCTCGGGGAAAATGGGAAGTTACTTTGGGTAAACTCTCTCGGCGGCCCGATGGAGCTCTAGAGAATACCATTCGCACTCACCGAAATGGATGACTGAGTCGCTGGGGAAATGGAAAAGCAAAAAACCCACGGCGGCCACGTTCTCTTTCGTCATTTATACTCCAGGAGCGGTGAATCTGCACACAAACAAACACGCGCACGCATTGACGCATTGCAGAGAGCAGAACACCTCGGTGAGCAAACGGGGTTGACACAGAGCATGGAATCGGTGCGTTAACCATAATTGGGATCCAAATAGTAGCTTAGCTGACAAACAGCTCTTTCTTCTCATATCCTTCCTCCTCTATTGCTAGCTTTATTTCCCCCTCTCACATCCTTATATGGACTTGATGATTTAATCAGTTCTCATATTCACTATCGTTCTCCATATTGTATTTTTTTGTTCATGTGATTCCATTTTAAGTGATTAATGAAAAACAAATACGCTAATACGATGAGATTCGGTATATAATGGCCACGTTACTTCCAAGTTCTCGCCTTGAAAGTGAATTCCAAATTTCCCGATTTCTCCCCTTTAATTTTTCAAAGCTTTCAGATTCACCATGTGCAAGAATCAACACACTACTCGTATGTTGATTCTTTCACATTGTTCGCTGAGTTTTCAGAAAAATATTTCTGGCAACCAGTGTATTGATTTTTCCATATTGTTTCGTCTGTCACTCTTGGGGTCTTCATCGACCAAAAACTAACGAATTGTTGTGTAAGTTCCATTTATTATAGAATTGGTAGTATGTGTGTGCATGTACGTTGATATATGGATACGAGTATGTGTGCCAGCGGCTACGCCCGGCTTCGCCGGACCAATTTATCTGTACAGCTTTGATTGAATTTAATTCATATTTTAGGCCTTTATAAGTACATGTTTGAGTTGGAAATATTGTGTACGTAAAAATATAAATAATTTTGAATACAATAAAATATATTAAATGGCATAAACCATAATTATGAAATACTTTCATAGCGAAAAACATTAATGTTTGTAATTTGATCATTTATGTAATAGTTTTATATGCAGCATAATTTAATCATTTAAAATTTTATGTGTAATATTTGTAGTTTCACCATTTGGTGCACATATAAACAAAACATTGTTCGATTAAACACGTGCACACGATACGCATAGATGACCAGGAGAGAACCAGGCATTATTTGAATATGTATTGGGTATTTTCATTATTTGTCGTTACGATTTGTTGACAGTTATTTTAAATACAAGATTCACCGGAAATAATTGTAATCTTCTAAGCTGAAAGGGGATGTCAGTTGTTACAACGGGAATTTTTGAGATAGTGAATTCTTCCCTTTTTCCAGAACCAGTTATTATTCTGGCGGTGATGATGTTTGTTTCCTTTTACGGTTTTTAGAAGTGTGTCACTGCACACATTTGTTGCGTTTAAATTCGTCGCATTTAAATTGCGTAAATTTCTCATTCAAATGAGTGGGGCACCAGCTTACAATGTTATATTATGTATCGTTAAACCTAAAATGTAAAACGAGCTTTAGAATGTTGCTGGATAACTCACAGAATCTTTGTAATACACCACAATACCTAAATACCTATAAGTCACCAGGTACGCCTTCTAATATCACATAAAAAATAGTGTTTATATCTTCATTCATAAGAGCAAAGACATTCGTAATTTTTGAAACTTTTGCACTCCTGGGAAATATACTCAATAAGCTCAAATTTATTTTGAAATCTTGAAAATATTTCTTAATTATACTATAAATGTACTAATACAAAGGTATTTTCTTCAAGTCTCAAAAGTTTAATAAAAAAATGATGCGCTTGAAGGTAAAAGTTTCAACAAACAATCCGAGACTTTCAAAATTTGAAGGGACTGTTTACACTATGGAAGAAGTGTCTGCTCAGCTGTGGGCAAATATTATGATGAAGTTTTAAATAAATGGCATTACAGCTGGATAAGGTATGAGAGAGTTAAATTGTTTTTTCACACTGAGGCAAATGAATAGAAATTTTTGATTCTGTTTGACACGTCTTGATACAAATCAAGCATGTCATATTTTAATGTGTGTGTTTTTACCCTATTTAGGCAAACAACATGCAGCCCTTACTCCGAACAATCTTAGCGTGATGTATCCTAAAAGAAACAAAAAAATAATTTTCAAATTTCTATATACTAGTAAGATATAGTATATGTATATACAGAATCCGAGGATGATGGTTTTACCATCGAAACGTCAACCGTATTTGCGAGTGTCCTTTCTCAGAGTTTCTAAGTTATGCTTTCAATCAGTTTTTATACATATATTTGTGTCTTCGCTGAATAGCGTTCGTTTACAGAAGATTCGTGATATATATTATATTTTCTTGAGGGTGACAATCAATGGCCATCGTCCTATCTATAATAGGTAGTTTCTGGAGGATATGTATTCAAAAACTATTATGTATTATCAATTCCGTAGATTTATCTTTTCTTAATAATTCTTCGTTCAATTAACATTCCTAAGTATCTTCATCTCTCTTAAATCAATCTTAATAAATTTATATATATGATTTTCTAATAATTTCTCAATTATTTTTACTTGTTCATCCTCGTAAAAAGGCACGTTGAGACTACTACATTAAAACAATTTTCAATTAAATGAACTCTTCATCCATAACTTGCCGGGTGGTACTTTTTCGCTTTCTGACACCCCGGGACGGATAATAGGATATTTAGGGAAACGTTAGACGTTGATTTGTGCGATACACTGCGAGCGTAAAATTTATCATCTACTTGCGGAGGCACGTTACTTATAACTAACAACTTCTAGGCGCACGTCTTGCTCATGGATTAGAATGAGTTTTATGAGTTTAAAAACATTGGGAACAACCATTTTCGTGCGTTACTAATTTTGACCCATGACTTTGTACCACATTGCAACTAAAACATTCGATCCTTTCCCTCACAATTCAATAGCAGCAGCTTTTCTATTTATCATGGCCACAATTCGTTCCAGAACTCATATGGAAATATACAAGAAGCTACGACCAAGACTTAACAATGGTTGGTATGGTGAAATTAATTTTTTGAGCTGAAAACCCACAATTAATGACACAAAAATCATTTCCCTTCAAAACCTGCCCGTTTTCCACGAAATCCGTAATTTCCATTCTAAAGGAATGGAAATTACGCGAGAAATCTAATTCCTTTCGCGGAGCGACTCGCCGAATTTTTGTCCCCGTCGGAATGCGCCCGGGAAGCGGTCACCACGTCCCCAAGTGGTACCAAGCCGAATTGTAGCGAAACAAAACACTGGCACCGCCCGTCCTACCTCGCCGACCCCTCCACTCACTCCACTACTTCTCGCCTCCTCCTTCTACTCGTCCTTCCCCGCCACCCACATTACCTTTAAGCTCTGCTCTGTCCACTCCCCTTCGGACCTTTGCGTTTTCATCCCCTTTTGTTCTCTTAATTATTCATGTATTTGCCGCCAGGGTCGTTTTGGGGAGTGTTTTCAGGGGGATTTGAGAAGAGAGAGGGCGCCCCACCAGTCTCTCCCTCTCACTCCCAAGCACCCCTACGTAGACGCCCTCATCCACACCCCCTTACCCCCATTACTTTCCTAAACCTGCATGAACACCTCATACAACTACCCAAAGAAGCACGCCAGGGATAGGAACAGTATTATGAGCCTGATTCATTGAGTAACAACCTGATTGCTCTCTTCCTGAAACGAGAGACTGAGCGACCGTTTACCGCGAAAGAACAAAGAAGTTTCTATTAAATGAAATAGAAATCATATTTTTATAAAATAAACTTACAATAAAGAAATCATAAAAATTAAATTCTACTAGTTTTGCACGCGATTTATTGTTGAAATTAGTGAATTTACAATTCATATACATGTATTTCATTTGCACAGTCATTTATTATTCGCGTAGAAAGTAAATCCGGAGTTTATTTTGCTAAAGCTATCTATCTCCATAACCTTTAGTATTTTGATTCGATTGGGATATTTTTTTGATTATTGACAATCTACCGAACCTCACATGTGGTTCCGACCCCTTTAATTTTTCCGTTAAGACTCCAAATAATGTGTTCGGAAAGAAAAGAAGCCTATTTTCAGATTATGGCCGGAACATGAATGAAGAAAATGGTATGTAGTTTCAACTTTGGGAGTTCTCTCGGAAACTGTTTGGTCTCCTACGCTGGGGTTCTCACGTCCTTTCAAGTGAGAAGACTTTTATCGCAGGGATTCCTTGCGACTAAGGTTTCGTTCTCTGAACTTGTGGTGAAGAGGCCACCGCAGAAACTTTCTTCAACCATTTAATCGGTCGGACGAGCCTCGCATCGAGACATCAGAGTCTTCGCTAGAAAGGATGCGGAGGAGGTCAACCTGGTGCAGTCAATTCAAAGTGTGCGAGGGACCCGAGCCGCGAGAGTCAAGTGGTGCAGCTCTTGGTGCATGTAAACGGAGGCAGGGGCGAGGGAATTTCCCCATGGTGGAGTGGTATGGCCCGGCTTACCCGGGTGGGTCATCGAGCGGGTACCGACCGGCGTTTCTCCCGTCCGGTTCCCTTGATTAGCAGGCCCTCGACAGGCTAGGGCTACCGCCCGCATACTCTCATCCGTCCCATTTTTACAATTCATCTGCATCCACATAATACCCCACCGGCTACCGATCAAGTATGCATCTGGGAGGGATTTGACACCGGGCATTCAAAATACCGCTTTAAGGTAAGTACCTCTTTCTATTCCTTCCTTTAAATGCTTTGTGGTTAAATACCAGCAACTTATTTAGCACATATTTTTGGAAAACGGTATTTTTCCCCTACTTTCATAAGAAAATCTCTCCTATCCCTCAAAGATTCTCTAATGCGCATTCTTCCCTTTCGATAAGTTTCCTCTGCTTCATATTATTCACCAGAGGCGATACCCAGTACTGCGAAATACACCCTCATTAGTCAACATATCCCTTGGCTAGAAGCAAACTGAAAACGTGTTCTGATAAAACACGATGTTATGCGTAATAGTGCGGCGAAAACCTTGAGTGAAATCTCTAGGGAACTCAAAGACGCAAAGAGGGATAAAACTCGCCACAAGAAAGTTTTAATTTGCGTGAAAGTTTAAACAAAACGTAAGTACAATATGGCAAATTCCAGTGAGGAATATGAAAATGAGTAACAAAATTATTATCATTTCAAACCAATAGATTGCACCATTTATTCTTGCTGTATTCTAGTTCTATTTCCAATTAGAAAAAAATGAAAGTTTTTAAATGACAAAATAATTCCAAATACCTCATTTAAAAATTTCCTCTACCACAGCACTGTACAAAACAGAGCTTATGCGGTTCTTTTTTAGTACTAAAATAAGAGTTTATCAACTGGAGCAGATGCAAAACAGTTTAAATACCTTGAGAGTGTTTCGAATCAAAGTTGTCAAAATATTAGGGTCATAAGGAGAGTGATTGCGTTGGCCAAAGAAGCTTCCGAAAGGAACATATAATCGATGACAGAGAAGTTATAATAGGATGTTAAGAAAATATTCGTGAAAATGTTAATATTCAGCGCTTCTTTTCTTAATGTGAAAATAATGTCTCACACCCAATTTATATCCACTATTTGGGAATGCAGCACCAGTTATCGCCTCCTTTTTATTTCCATCACTTTCATAAATAATTTATATTATCTATTTTGTAAATAACATTCCCACAAACGTCTTCTATGGAGGACCTATATTTCACCAAAAATGTCGTTCGTATAGCCTATATTCTGTACTTTCTAAGTTGCGCTATGACAAACAATTTAAGGGAAAAATGTTCTCACGTCTAAAACATTTTTTCCTGTATATTATTACCCCAATAAAGCCGGCTTCATTGTGGTAAAAATATAGAGAAAAAAGTTTATATATCTTTGAATATATATATAATTATATACTCATGCATATATATATATACACACTTTTTTGGAAAACCCACAAACGTGTAATGTAAATTCACTGATAGTCATAACAAACACAGAAACCAAAACACACAAAAGAGGGACTCACTGGTTCTCGAATTTTCGGTGGTCCAACCACCTTTCTCAAGAGGAATTAGGAACAGAACAAACTGTGTTTGTTATGACTATCAGTGAATTTACATGCATATATATAGGTATATAAAGGTATATCTACAAGCACTGGTACCTTTATATCATTCGTTTAGGTTCAACATTTTCATTTAAGTGCATAATTTTACTATATTCAGGAATTACGTGCCAAAATATCATCTGTGTTTTTTTTGATGAGACATAATTTCATTTTTTATTTTGCATCTGAAAAAATTTTTATTGTTAAGCTCAACATATCGTTAGATTTTTGTGTAACATGATCCAGCTATGGCCCAGATAAGGGACATTACGGGTGAAGTTATATTTCTTTATTTATCTTTTTTTACCCTTATTCTAAATGAATATTCACACACGTGCATTAAATAAGAATATACTGTAATTACGTTGTTCTTCTGCTACTGTAAAGAATCTTTAACAAGAAAGCCTGTGAGGGAAGGTTGGAAGGGACTAAGCTAGCGAGTGAATGTTGTTCCATGAGTGTTAATATCTATGCAAGAGATTTCATTCACCTGCCTCGGCGAGGACTCAACCCCTGGGAAGGGCACGAGGAACATCTTCCTCCTTACTTATAAGTCCTGAGTGTTTGCCTAAATAAACTCTTGTAAGCATGGCATGCTGGTTTATTCTCATGGCTAGCAGAAAGGGAAAACTGTGAGAAAGGTCTGGCTTTGTCCTCCGCAAGTGTTAATGGGTTTCCAACGTGTCTCTAACGTATTTCTCCCGCGAAAAGGGAGCGTCAACTTGAATGTATTCATTTCCGTTGATTACCATTATCGATAAGGTAACCAAAATGAAAAGAGAAATTCTTGGTTACTTTCCATTGTTTCCATACACCGCACGCCATTCTCTTAATGACCTTGAGCTGCTGGTTTTTACGGGGTAAGCACAATTATAGGTTGCCATTTAGAAAAAAAATAACAAAAGAGGGGAATATGGCTCAATATTCTCATTTTATTTTTTTTTAATGTGGCGTCGCTTTACCGATTTTATCGATTAATGTTGCCCACCTGTATTTATTAACGAGGAGTATTTAATAAATAACGGGAATTTGAATTATTTGGAAATAATTTTATTTATTCGTCTATGTATCAATATTATATACCCCTCGAAGCAGTCCCCAATAGATATTATACCACTTATGCCACTTTTTCCATTCCTCAAAACACCTCTGGATCTCAATCTTTGATATAGCTTTTAGCTCCCTTTGCGATGTGTTTTTAATCTCATCGATGCATTTAAAACTATTGCTCCTTGAGGCTCCGTTTATTTTTGGGGACAGAAAAAACACTATGGGGAATTTATGGCAAATATTGAGGCTGGGATATCATTGCAGTGATGTTTTTAGCCGAAATTTCACGCCAATAAGCTGTGAGCGGTGTGAGCAGATTCACTATCGCAATATTTCAAATGTCATGAATCGTTTCGCCTCCAATACGAGAGTTTTTTTGTATCGTCACGCAAATTTAACTTGTGAGTAGTACTCTTTATTAATCATTTGACCTTGTGGAAAGAACTAATTATGCACCGTGCGATATTACGAAATTTCCGTTACTTTTTGAAAAAAACTCGTCCTTTTCGTCCATTTCTAGTATGTGCACGAGCAGTATGCCTTCTGTCCTCACACCCTTGCGCTCCCTCTCTGTCCTCCCTTCGATTGCCTGCAGCCCTCTTCTCGAGAGATTGGGAGGGCGCGGGAGGTAGGGGGGAGGCGTCGAGAGTGATGGAGGGTCGGAGGCCATTAAGTGAGAGGGCTTGAAAGCATTTTATCTGCGAGAGAAAAAATAATAAATCCCGGAGGAGGAAGAAGGAGGACTAATGAGAGTACCCATCTCCCGAGGGCGGGGGGGGTCCGTCGCCTCAAGGCGGCCCTTTTAAGAGTTTCGCTCTCACTCTTAATGCCTTTTAAGTCACACTGAGCCCCCTTACCAAAAGAATTAGGTCTCCCCTCTGCCTCATGGTGAAAGGACACATAGCTCTTTAAAATCTATATCGCATCTCGGCCGAGCGTGGTCCATCACCAGGCTGTAATTGGCTGAGTGCCATACCGGCAGAACAGTTAAAGAGAGGACACCTCTCACTCATTCAACACTTTACCACGACGACTAAATGAAGGTGTTCAACCCAATTTTTTTCACCCCATCGAGTTATAAAGAGAGCTCATGCCGAGAGAGATCTTTTTTTGCCAGTGGAGAAAGAGGAGTCACCTAATTTAAATCTACCCAAGCATTTTAAGATAGGATAAAAGGAAAATTATTAGCTTAAGGCAGAATTAACCTACCATTTTAAAAAGGGTCAGCCTAATTAAAATCCGCGTTATCACCCTATCGCATATCATAAGAAGAGAATGCCTTGCGAGAACAAACGTGGCGTCAGGTGGGTGACGTAACGTTCAGGGGGGGGAGCGTGGGAACAGAGATGATCCGTGGAATTATCCTCGCTAAATACATCCAAATGAAGAGGCAGAGAAGTGTTTATTGATCAGTCCATAATTTTCGCCATCACAACATTCATATGGTTAAGTATCATTGGGTTCAAATGCAAGGAAAAGAGGATGGGGAAGGTGCGGTGGGGGAGAGGAGAGGTAGAAAACTGAAGCGAGGGAAGCAGGGAAATGAGGGAGAGTGCACGGCAACAGAGACGAAGGACGATTGTGCTGGTTTTAAAAAATTTTCAGTCCATACTACTAATGAAATCTCATTGCTGTGAGGCAATCGCTTCTATGCATACGAAAATATTTTTTTAAGGCAGTTAGGAATAATTATTGTCTTTCTTATATCCACTTTAAAAGGTTTACTATGTTTTTATTTCAAAATACGACTACTTCGCATCAAAATTTCATGATTCCATGTCCCTAAACTCTTCTTATTTTATTATAAAGTATTTTATTTGAGTACCGTAACTGTTTTATAAAAGTTTATGTTTTGATAATGTCGGCTACCCTTTCGTCTCCTGACATAGATCGTTGATTCGAATCCAAGCTAGCACGAACATTGAATTCATTCTCCGCCTAAACAGACCACAATAAGAAATGCGAGTACAAACCAAATTTTATGAAATGGGCATCAATGTAAAAATTCATTAATTTACTACTATTTTCCTAATGCATTCCAACTTATTTATAGCAGCAAATGAGGCCAAAGTAATGATGTCGTCTACTAGGGACAAGTTAATTAGCTAAGTTGAAAACATTTGGCATTTATTTGACAAATAAATGGAAATTTGGTTATACTATATTGTACTATTGTTTGAATGTGAGATGTGTGAAATAACTAATATTGAACCAAACTGGAAATGCCTATGGTAGCTAATGCGGAAATCATAGTGTACTTCGAGCCTAACCTTATAAAGCGAAGAAAATATTTTTGTGCCGTATGCCTTTTCCCATAATCTTAGTCGATTATCCCTTAAATTCGGACATCGGAAAGTCAATAACAGAATTTACACATAACTTGTCGCAATATCATTTCTAGTTTCCAATTTTCGGATGATAATATGTGTTAGAAAGAAGTTAGATGCCAATGGCACGCGTGCCGAGAGAAAGACCGTCGGGAGGTGCGGATAGCCATCATGGTACCTCACGACAGCATTAGTACAGCACCCTGTTGCAAAGCTCTCGGCGGTCAACTTGTAGCTCATGCATGCGCAGCTGAAGGACAACTACCGGCCCACACAGCATGCCCTTGTAGGTAGTGAGGTAGGTCGCCATTGTCGCACAGGAGCAGCTCTAAGCTCATCCTCATCTCCAATGATGGCCCGTCCAACTCAGGTCCACTAATTAGACGGCCAAGTTCATGGGCCGACATGAGCCGCCTCACCGTGGGCCTCACCGTGAGAATGGGCGGACTCTCACAGCCTGCACCGGACTATGACACTACGGCGGCGTCGGCCGGCCGCTGAGCGCGGAGATGTCGATTATTTTTTTAATGACTATTTATTAACAGCACTCCGTTTTCAAGAGGCCAGTAATTTCTCTAAGCATGATTGTTTTCTTTAATTAAAAGGAAATTGATAATAGTTACTACAAAGGCCGCGATCACGAAAATGCAAAATGAAATTAGGCAGTAATCTACCTAAAACGTCTACTGCATCCGGAACACCGAAATGGAAAGTGTAGACTCGATTGAATACATAAGGAGGGATCGAGATGGTGCGGTGGCTACCGTACCGTACCAGTACCACTCAGAGGGCCCAGGTTCAAATCCCGGCTTAAAAACTACGAGTGTATTTGCCAAGAAAAATTTGCGTCATTTTCATTTCATTTCTTTAATATAATCTTCTTGTTGGTTAAAAAATATTTTGAGGAAAGCAGCAGTGGTCTCCGTCAAATACATTTTACGGCTTAGGATAGAATGAAACCGAATTAATTGGATGGGACATCTAAAACGACTAGTTGAAAAAATTATTAACTGTCCTCAAGGACGTTTTTATTCTCAAAGTCCTTTCTCAAAGCCATTTTAATTAGGAGGAGTTGAAAGTGGGAACCTTCAAAGACCGGTCCATTAATCGCACTTGACGGACTTGTTTCGGACGATCGTGCGTTAGAACAAAATCGATCGAGAAAAGAGGTGGAGAAGTGAGGCATGGACGTATTAAACGAAACTGCTGGAAAATTATTAGAATTTCATGACTCAACTTTTTTAAGCCATATGTGGTGATAAAAGTAGGTTTCGTTCGAGCTATTGAATGTCAACAATAAATCATGTGAGCAAATTATTTGCTTTTATGAAGTAAATTTCTACTCTCAAAACTTAGAGAAAAGAAAATATACGCAGTTATGGAGTAATTTCTTTTCCTAGAGATATCATTCTGTACTTCATGATAAATAGTGCCCCTCAACCGTAGGGTCTTGATAAAGTTTGCCCGGGTTGGGCAGCGGCAGGATGGTTAGAATGAACGGCGGGGAGAGGGTGGGGTGTGCTGGCCTGGAGAGCAGTCGGGGCGCTGTTCTTCGGGTGCAAAGGGAAGAGTGAGTGGAGAGAAGGGGCGGTTGAAGGCGTTTGCGATGGCATCGCCGTCTAGTGTGGGGGGGGGAGTGGAAAAGGGAAAAGTGGAGGATTTCGCTGTAGGGGAGGAATGCGGGCGATAATGCATTGAGGAGACGGCAGGAGAGAGAGACCGGGAATGGCTGAGGCGGCAAATGGTCGAAGGTGGGGTCTGATAATAAACGCTTTGGAAGGGGGGATGAGTGGCCCCTGGGGAATTGACAACAAAAAACGAAACGGCGAAGAGCTGGGGAGGAGTCGGCGAATGAATGCCAATGAACGACGTTTTTTGTCGGTTTATAAGAGCCCAAGGGAGGAGGAGAGCGTGGATGGGATGAGGGAGAGGATGCTTGTGTGCTGTTTGTCGAACAAGTAGGACGTAATTTCCACCCCCGACAGAGCGACTCCGTGGGCCGACCGTAGGACTGAGATAATCTACCTCGGTGAGTAGTTGAGATTGAGAATAAGTTTGCAGAAGAAGAAGAGACAGCGGCATGGGGAAAGAATAACTGTCGGAGAGCTAGGAAGGCGATGGGAAGGGGGAAATGATGATTAGGTGTGGATGGAGACAGGAATCGTGTTCTCGAGGGAATGGGCAGGGGGCGGGGGGGAAGCGTGGTGTGTAGTTGCCCCCTCGCCTCGCCGCGAAGGAAGGGCGCGTTCTAAACCCACGCACCAAACGGGCATGGCGTGCACACATGTATCAACCCGAACTCCGTTTTTCCTGCGCGCTCCCCTTCATCTCACGAGAGTATTCTATAAAATCGAGGCTGTAAGATTATTGAAATACGCCTTCTTCCAGGATTGCATAAATAGACTTTCAGCATACATTGTTGCAAACTACGTAACTATTTCACTTGCATGTATGCAGGATTGTGAAGACCTCAAAGTGCCTCATGTTGAAAAGTACATGGATTCGTAAATGAGAACCTATATGGAATACATTTCCAGAGGACTGATAATCCTCATCCTATTGAAATATATTTGGAGAAAGTAGAGAGAGAGAGAGAGATAACACAGAGAATTATTTTAAATATTTCACACATGGACATTCCGGGTTTCGGATATCTGTGAATAGCACTTCATATCTCGAACACTATTTGTAGCACCCTCGTCGTGTTTCCAACGCTTTAATGGAAATTTGCCAAGACTTTTTATGTGATAGTAAGACCAAATTATACTTCGAGTTCCCGAGACGTGATGCAGATGGAGGTATTCATCTTCCTACACCACAGTGTCGTTGCGTTTGATGGGCGAGAGTTTCGTCGCAAGCCTTGGATGTGCCGGAAACATCAATTCAAAAGATAAGGAAAGTTATCCTTGGGCTCTGACACGACGGGTTTTACCAGGGAGAGGACGGAAAATATATATCGGAAGGGGCAGGAGGATCAGTGGAGTGCATGCTAGAAATAAGACGCAGTTTCGTCTTTCTGCCACAGGTGGAGAAGACGCTGTCCGTCCAAGTCAACGAAGCGGTGATTCTCAGAAGGAGAGAGGCTTCAAGCGCTATCAGTTGGTAGATTGAATTTTGAGCACCCTAGAAGGCAGCGCAAACACCTACTGAATTATATATATGTTTACGATTTTTAAAAATCTTTTTAGCCACCGTGTTCTTTGAGCCCTCCTCCGTTTTCCCAAGGCCGCCGTTTTTTTCATATAGCAGTCTACACCCTTTACGTAAGAGCTTAAGAAAACATTCTAAGTAGGGTCCTCGTAGGTCATCTAATTGGAGCTCTTCGAGCTATCCAACCAGCATGAATCGTGGATTGACGAATATATATGACGAATTGCGGTGTTAACGGAGCTAGGAAATCAAGAAAATTTATTAGATCCTGAACCAACAAATCCATGGAATCGGGAAAACTCCAGGATATGCCGGGATTACACAACTTCTGGGTTCAATCCCGAAATTGGAATCGGAAATTGGAAAGGAATGCTCATGAAAAATCCCCGAGTCAAACATCATCATCTTCAATTCAGGGATTAATTTTCCATGCGATGCACTCTTTTGCTTGACGACAAACTTCTCTGAAGTGTGGCCACAAATATATATTTGGGGCGAGTTATGAATGGTGACTGATAGTATTAAAACGCTTTTAGTCGAGCAAATGCATTACAGGGAAATTAAGGAGTGCTAAAAGTTAAAATTTTCTATCCTATTTTATCATTTGTTGATTTTCGGCGTTGATAGAGAGATTACTTGATACATAAAAGTATTGGGGAAATGTGATGAAAAGGCTAAAGATAAATGTTATGTTTCACTCATTTAGAATAAGCTGATAATATTTACGAACCTCACGAGTTGGATTGATTGCCGAATTGAATCGTTCGCAGCGTAGAGGAGTTAGATCCGTAAAAATTTGCGATGAAAAACTGAGTCGTGTATCAAAATTATTACGTCAGCTAGGTTGGAAATCACTCACCGAGTGAAGGTTAAATTACAGCTTGAATCTCTTGCATAAGTTGGAAAAATGAATCTCAAGCAATGATGTTAAAAATATATTTTTAGCCCCTACGAACTACGGTCGGATAGATCGCCTTAATAAAATTAGAGCAATCAAGATCAAGTAAAGAACAGATATAATTTAGACATGGTTTTTTTCCACGAACGATAAGGGATCCGAATAATGTTGCCCAAACATACTTGTGGGGAAGGGTGAATTGGGGCCAAAGTAGTCTTCTGTGTAATCATCCCCCACCACACACCTCAGCCTTTCCTCCCAGAGTAGTATGTAATGTAATATAACAATTAAGTTCTAAATCTTTATTGGAATGTGAAATCCATTACCATTATTGAGTGGCAACTAGTCTCATTTCTCAATTGCTTATCTCATGAAGTTTCATCAAAATTAATTCAAGAAAAGAAACATCCTCAAATCCCTTCCTACCTGCATACCAGCTACAGAACGAGTGCATTATACTTTTTTTCTCGGTGGTGTTAATGATGCTCACTTCTGCATGAAATTAATCTGATATGAGAGACTACCTATCGTAAAAAAAGCATCAACATTGCAAAATCATTCACACGATAAATCCTATTCAACGATATAAAGTATTGTCACAATTAAAGAACACATCCTATCACGTTAATGACAAGACAATGAAGATCATTTAATAAACGATCAATTACCTGGATTTTTTTCAACAGAAAGCAGATGGCTTTCAATTTCAACCTCATTCCCATTTCCGCCTCTCTCCCAAAATCATATCAATCAAATAAAATCAATCAAAGAAAATAACAGGAATTACTATTGGTTACATAGAGGTACTTTTTAATGTGTCGGTAATTTTCTATAGCAAGCTTTCTTCCCAGAAAAAAAAACAAATATATTCTATCGCTAGAAATAACCATTCCAGGGATACTTAGGGAATGGATACTTAGGGATAGGGAATGAAAGATATTTTTAACTAATGTGAAATTTAATAATCATTTTCAGAATGTGCCAAAAAGTGACATCGTAGCTCGAAGTTGTGAAAAATCGAAATATTAGGAAGAAAAAATATGAAAACTTCAGAAGAAGCACTTTATGTCCACGTTAGCTTGAATTATAAGAATATTATGACCTTTCCCCTTCCCATTTTGTACGTTTAATTCCATGACTGACGATATTCAATCAGAATGTATGAAACATATTTCAATTTGCGGTACAGATCTTGGCATTATTTTTAAAACTAATTTATTAAAACACCTGTATAAACTTTATCGGGAAAAGTTAAAGAAAAACTGATTTATTTCAGATAATGCTAAAGTGCCCCGTAATTATTCAAATTGCATCCTTTGAGTGTCGACATTCTTTTGTCAGCGGATTTTCAATAACACTAAGGCTCCCTGGCAGGTGGATTTCTGAAGGCCTGTGAAAGTTACGCGTGCAAGATTCTTTGACGGCAATTTGGGTCTCATTGTGATGTCCTCTAAGGGAGGATTTCACTTGTGGAAATAGGAAGCAGCCTACTGGTGCCAAATTGGGACTTTAAGGTGGTTGGGGAATCGTCGTGATGCAGTTGCAGAAGTCCTTCGCAAGCAGACACTCGAATCTTTGTCGTCCATCAAGACCTTCGGGACGAGTTTAGCACAGATCTTTTGCATTACCAAATTTTCAGTGATAATGGTGTGCATTGTCATCTTATCAACGCCAACACGACCGACGGTCATGCTCACACTTAACTAACGTTCTGCATTCGACACTTCACGCAAAAATCATGAAAAAATATTAACAATAACCTTGTACTTTATTGGGTATTTGGAAAACTGGTATGCATAAGAAGAATTGAACCTAATTTCGAATATGTGAGAAATTACATTCTACAAATCGTGTGCGTGGCAGGGGGTGATCACATCCAGACAACTTCCGAACCAAAATACTTTTCCTTCCTAGGTCAGTTAGAGTACGTTATTCTGATTCCTAATCTTTCGTGTGAAAAATGATATCTTAAGTCTATCTTTTCTTCACTTGATCTCTCTAATTTTATTGACATAATCTCTACTACCATAGTATTATGGAGCTAATAATAAAATTTCAACGTCATCTCATGAGAGTCATCCTTCCAATTAATGCATAAGATTAAATCTGTAATATAACCTTCGCTCCGTGAGTGATTCCGACCATATCTCTAATAATAGTCATGCGTTACTAAGTCATAATAATGTTTTAAAAATCTAGTCCCTTTAAACTACACGCGATCCAACTCGGCAAACAATTCAACTTCATGAGAAACCCATAAAACCATAAACACAGTAATCAACCCGAAGGTCCGTTTAGTAGGTGATGGTAGAGCTCACCCATGTACCAAGCCCGACGGCGTGTGGATATTCACACATCAAGGTAGGGGGGCCAGTTCCTTTCCCTGTGCCGGTTATGGTTTTCCAGGAAGATCTGGTACCCGAAAAATCAACTAGCTTGGGTGGAGCTGCAGGTGCCCAAAGTGCCTTGCCCATGAATCGAACCCGGGACCCTCCGGTCAGTAGTCCAACGCTCTACCCACTAGACCACTACGACCCGCGAGAAGGCGGAAGCTCCACCCAAGCTAGTTGATTTTTCGGGTACCAGGTCTTCCTGGGAAACCATAACCGGCATAGGGAAAGGAACTGGCCCCCCTACCCTGATGTGTGAATATTCGCACGCCGTCGGGCTTGGTACATGGATGAGCTCTACCATCACCTACTAAACCGACCTTCGGGTTGATTACTGTGTTTATGGAGAAACCCATAAGCTAGCAGAATATTTTTAATGAGGATTAACGAGCGAAATAATACAATTCTCTTTAATCTTTTCATCACACTTCCTCAATATCTTCTCATAAATCCTAATTTCCTGTTAGCATATCGACATATTCCCAGTATCTGTTTCATCCAGAAGAGGTCGTGAGTAGGGTAATGCCTAAATATAAAATCTAGTCTAGACTTTCTGCTTCGATATTTCTGATGCAGTAGGCGTTGGGGAATGACCTGGTCTCTTTCCAGAAAGTCATCACTACGCACTGTTTTACGTTTAGATCCTAATTTGCAAGTGTAGCATCAGCGTTGCTTGGCATTTAGGTAATTTGCTAAAGTTGCTTTATCCTCAGAATTACGAATATCTCTGAAAACCTTTTATCGTCGGTAGATAAACGCATCTTACTATACATCACTGAATTAATGTTGTTAGCGTAACTTTAACGATAGATGCAGATGCTGTAGTTTGGGATGGAATCTCTCCTAATCCAAAAATTCACCCACAACTTAGTGTACCAAATTGTATGCAAGATTTTCACATTGCTCTCCACTTCATTTTGCAATTGATATTTGGCCTTTATTTTGGAATTAGATGGAGATGGTGTAAATCCATTCATCACTAAGAAACGCAAACGTCAGGTACATATTCATTGTTAACGAGAGTATTCTACGTGCCTCCAGCCTACATATTCATTCCGGAAAATTTTATTCAATGCACAGTTTTCCGTACGTGGACTATGATCCCAGCCATGAGCTATAGTCTCGCAAATCCCTTAGTTTCGACGATACATAGAGGGGAACGGGATATAATAAAAATGATTTCTTGGAATAACTCGTGCAAAGAACGGGCAAGTCCGGCTATTGCATGCATAATGTATTCAAAGGTGCGTCGCCTCCCTCTTCCCCCAAGCTCTCTTTCGCTCTCTCTCTCTCTCTCTCTCTCTCTCTCGCTCCTTCGTCCCAACCCTCCTCGGCCCTCACCCTCCACTTCCCTTCCTCGGCTGTTTGACCCCAGAAGCCGGTTTTTGCACCAAGGATCGAATGGACGAAACTTCTCTGCCAAATGACGAACATGGGGCCCAAATCGGAGATGTGTGCAGGTCATAAAAACATTGTAGCAAAAAATGTTTACAACGCTAATTACATATACATTAGAAGTTTTGTAACAAATAACAAAGTCACCCTTGAGAATGGTGCACTAGATATTTCAAGTGCGAACCTACGCTGAATAAATAATTATGCATATACATGATTAAGTAATAATATAAGGTAAATGTATTTATACAAGTAAAAAAAGGGAGACCTAATACTTCATAGAGTATTTAGGTGAGTAAAGTAAATTTTGAACAAAAATTATGAATCATTTTTGGCTGTAAAGTAGTTTATGGTAATAACATGTTGCTGACATTCGTGGTGCAGTGTTTTCTTGAAGAATGACGGTGGTGAAGTCCTTCAGGGAAACACGACACGGATAGTCTATCCTAATCCATCAAAAACCTACCTCTAACACTGCTGTTTTTAATTACTTGTTTTATTATCGATTGCCTATAAATTTATGGTAGTCATTCGACGGTCCAGGGTATTACGAACTGATGCACGTCTAAACTCTGCCTAAATTAACCATAAATACCCTCAAACAACATGGTATTACAGAAAATCAGTTTTAACACTTTCAACATCTAATAATTCCATCAGAAATGTTTATTTTTTCTCCCTTTCTCACCAAACGTTATTCTATGTACGCCATACTCATCGGAGTCCATATTTCCTCTCAGTATTTGAATCAGGTAGTCTTGCCGTTCACAAATTTCTCCCAACGTCTTCTCCTCCTTCACCAAATTTGTGCTTCTTATTTGTTGACTTTTTATCCTAGGTTTTGTTTATTGAATTCTTCACCGTACAAATTCATCAAAGACTCAAATTTGCTCTCATCCCCTTTCCTCATCACAAAAGTGTCCGGACTTAGACGATCCTAATAATAAACCTCTTATTAAAAATTTCCTTTAGATCTTCACTTTAAGTCCCCAAAATTAAAACTTTTATATTCAAAGGATATGAGGCCATATAAAATAGGGATATCTAAAGCCAAAAACGATGCTACACCAAAATTAAAAAAGGAAATGAAGGTTAATATGGATTACACATGAGATGATTAACAGGATAAAGAAGAGAAAAGGGGAAAGTTATGAACACAGAATCAGGATGAAGAAATAAATACAAAGAGATGAAAAAATAAACTGAGGCGGAAAACAAAGAGAGCAACAGAAGCGAGGTGGAAGACGCTGCGCGAGGATGTGAAGAGCCTACAGAAGAAAGGCAAAATGGTTCGCTGCACAGGAAGGTTAAAAAACGGTGAAAAGGCAAGAATGAAAAACTTCACAATCTCAAAGATACACCCGGAAAAGTATTAATTTATCCAGTAAAGTCTTGGAAGAGAAAAAAAGAAAACATACAGGATACATTTACTAAGTGTATCAAATCAGCAAGATTAGATATAGAAAGGGAAAATTATATAGAGTACATTTAGAAGGTTTAGGTTCAGAAAACCTTGATTGCAAAAGAGAAATATCATGGAGAAAATTGAAAAAATAAGGGTGTGGACGGAAAACATCCAAGTATCTAGCAATTTTTATCAACAATTAAGGAAATAATTCATTTTAGATGGAATAATGACAACATATTAGCCTACTTAGAATTTTAAAAAGGAAAATGCTTTACCCCACCACATTTGAACGGTCGGATGAAATTATTCTGATTTCTGGTAAAAATAACATCAAAATTGTAAATATATCTATTCTACACTAAATCTCTCTCATTTTATTTACATGATCTAGTACAGTTACATAAGTCCGATGGGGCTAACGATGCACTTTCAACTTCATCGCTAAAGAGACATCCTTCAAATTCGTGCTAGAGATTTGATCTGTTTTTGTTTAAGCACCACTCGATTGAGTGATTCCCAACCTATCTCTAGTATGTTGGATACGATATTCAGTTTATTAAAACAAAGTTTTAAAAATCGTGTAGCTCCTCTTTGCTGCACTCGATCTTATTCCACAATCAATCCAACTTCATGGGTATCCCATATACTGGCAGAATATTTTAAAAGGCCTTAATGGCGGCATATAGCATTGCCCTTTAACCTTCCCGTTGGTTAAGGTGTCTTGCATCATTATTTTTGTGCCCTTACGATGACTTAAGTTTTTTTTCACGTGCGATCTCAAAATTTTCTACATTTGTCGATTTTAAATGTATTCTTTATTTCAAATGAAAATTTCTTCGTCGACCTAAAGTTTTTCTTAGCCCACAGCTGTTCCATCTTGATTCGTATTTTCCTATACGTTTTTCTAGGAAGTTACGTCTCCTTATTCTGTCTAATTAAATCTAAGAAACACTTCCTTGTAGTTTCAGCATTGTGCATATTCGTAACTAGTACTTGCAGGTTTCTCTTAAGATAATCGGATAATTCTATGAAGTTTCCTTTCCCAAAAAAGTATAGAATATCACGATCAGGATAAATATGAACACTTCTATTAGGATGTAACAAAACTTCTGCAGTCTATGTATTAATACAAAGATATGTCTTCTTCCAAAGGTGTCATTTTGGACTTTAAGAAAATAAATAAATAGCATAGGGAGAACAGAGAATCGGAAAAAAATGAGCTAAAAATGGGCACACTCGGTTAAGTTTTTATTATTAAGTTTATAATTATCAATAAAGTATGCCTTTGTGAAATTACTAACAGGCAGGGCTAGTAGGTAACTAAGATACGAGTATTTCTTGATTAGACCGGTACGTGGGTAACGTATAGTTTAGCTATTTTTACGAAATCCCAATATAACAGATTTTCATCCTAAGTACGTCCATCTGTCCCAATGGGCACAAAGCTTTAGAATGAAGTACGTTAAAGCTTTCCAAACTTATTCGCGATCACATATGTTCTTTAAGAGTTATAATCATTAAAAGTACTCACAATAAATAGTAAAGGTACATTATAATGTTTTCATATGCATACATTATGCTGTAATCAATACATTATAATGTAATTAAATATTACAATGTTTTATTTCAATTTAATAAACGCGTAGAAATTCACCGACATAAATTGGTTCAGTGTGTTTATGTGTACATTCATAAAAAATCAAAAGTGATTCTAAGTACTCTATAGCTGAAACAATGCCTTAAAGATTAAAGGAATGCATAACTCGCAGGATAGAACCAAATAAATCCACATCTCCCGTTTTTCCCATATCAAAGTTTTATCGGAGCATTTATTAAAATCCTTTCTCATCGTCCCTGTAATCAACTTCCTCCTCCTTATGAAAGCCTATTTATCTGGTGTAATTCTTCCCCTTACGTACCTACTACTTTGACCATTTCGGTCCAAAACATTTTCGATATCGGTCAATTGTGCCATCTGCTTTACTTTTTATCCTCCTTTTTTAACATTCAGCTTATCCTTTCTCTTGTTTCTCTGTAAAACCGCATTATCTTTGTTTTATTTACCTTTATCTTTATCTCACGTCTATAGCACTGACTTTCCAATGAATCCTGCAATGCTTGCAACCCTTTGGCTGACTGAGGAAATAAAGGTTTTTCATCAGCAAACCGAACTACTTCCATGAACTGTCCACCGAATTTCATTCCATTCTCCATCTTCTCGTTTCTCTTCAACCATTTACTGCCGTGGTTTCCACTATACTATTATTTTTTCAATCGCGAATGGACAACTCCTTTGCGAATAAAAAATAACATTATAATAGAAACCACGGCAGTAAATAGAATTCACTAAAAAAATTATCTTAGCGTTTCAAGGCAACAATTTCAGAGTGTGAAAATCATTCGCCGTGACCGTTCTGAAATTGTTGCATTGAAATACATGTTAGCGGATGACTCCGTTAAAAAAGTTACTGTTGCAGCATCTCCCGCAATTTCTTGAAATTTATCTTAGCGTTGTTCCACCGACGTGCCACCTTTGCCTATAGGAATAGGTGGAGAATCTGAACATTGCATATTAACGTGCTAAAGCTATTAAGCACAATTTGGTGATAAACAACAGCAGATAGATTAGCCGCGGAAAAATAGAAAGAATTATTAATGCCAAAATGCAGAGAAATCGAAATGTCCGGGAAGCAAGATTCATAAAATAAAGCACGCATATGAACGGTAGATGTCATTAACTATTCATTAGTATCAATTAAGGCTTTCTTCGAGAATAAATATAAACGTTTATTGGTGACAAAGAATGTGTGTAGCGTAGAGGAACTAGATTTGTAAAACGTTGCAATGATAAAATGTGTAGCAAATCAAACTTTTTCGATTTTGGAATCACTTACGGAGCGAAGACCAAATTACAGATTAAATCTCTCGCATAAATTGGAAGGATGTGTATTTAGCGATGACGATGAAAATTTATTAATAGACCCATAGTTCTACGGTATAAGAGATCATGCAAGTAAAGTTATAGAAATTAAGTGTAGAACAGATAGATTTAAGATGTAATTTTTCGTACGAACAACAAAAGATCAGATTAAGTCCGTTCCCCGTCGGGGGCTGGGGAGAATTTTCTGTCAAAAGTAGTCTAGGGTGTAATAAACTCTTGGAACAAACCCTAGCGGTGGCTTTTAATGGTTATCTAGGTAAGAATGTGTATAAGGTTCAACGTTTTTGTCAAAAAATAAAGTGAATTTTGAAAATGCAGGTTCCCAGCAAAGGAATTCTGCCAAATTAACGGCTGAAAACGTCATAGAGCGAAGTCATTCATGAAATAACTTCGACGGCGAATTAAAGTATTCAACAACATTCCTCGAAACAGATCTCTAATGAGTCAGTCTTCCAATTCCAAATCTACAGTTATGAATCTAATAGTCTCCGAGGAGTACGTGCGTAGGATTGTTACTATATAAGAAAATTATCCGTTACAGTGTCTCAAACCGAGTATATATATTATTCAAGGAGAGTCAAACTCTACCTCTGTTGTACATATAACAGTTGTTGCACCGGAGAACATAGCATTATCCGCAATTGAACGAGTGTGTCCATGCTTTCAACTTTATTTGGACTCTTTGAAATCCTCAGGAAGGAGACCTTAACCTGCGCGGGTACAACGCAGCAGCGATCGCAAAAATCAAAGTCACTTTTCTCCCTCCGGTCATCATTGAAAGGTGGAGGAGAACAAGTGAAACTGCTATTTAACCCACTAAATACATGAATAAAATCTACAATAGACTATATCTATACCATGTTAGAGAATCATTACCTACCACTGAGGATCATTTAACGAATTACACTTTTTTGAGAGTAGTTTTAAAGGGTTTCCAAAACTTTAAAGAAGGAAGCGTAATCTAAATAAAATATTCATATTGTCATGATATTTTTCAAAATGGAAACTGTAAATTACCTGCATCGGCTTGGTAGAAGGAAAATACATATTTATATTACATAGTATCATGTACTCGTTAATTATTTGGAGAGTGACAGGATTATCACGGAGGAATGTTTAAACTATCACTGGAGAGAGAAGCTGTACATAAGAAGAGGGTAACACGGCAGTGAGACATGCAGTGTGGCGTTTAGCCGCGGCTGATGACTGTGAACAACGGAATGTGAGAGCGGATTGGGAGGTGTACGATCGGAGACAAAGAAGAGATTAAAGTTTGACGCTCGGGAAGAAAAGTTCGCTACGACAGTTCTTACATGTGATCAACAAACGTAGGTCTGTGCAGAACAGCAAGGTGTAAAGAGAAAGTGAAATGATCCTCGACGACGACTCGGCCATGACATCAAATCCCCCAAACTCCCAATACGGCTGCTGAAAATCAGCGGTGCCTGGCGACGAATGCTGTGCCGGACTTTGAAAGTGGGGAGCCTAAGCCACCAATATCAGATGGAGTACTCATAATTTAGTTGTGATTATATATTTACAGTGATTTAGAGGAACAAATATATGCCATTTAGCATCAAACATTTACACCGATACTACTCTGATATCACTATGGAGTAGTTGATAATACGCTGGTCGTTAATTAATTCTTTATAAAAACCAAGAGATAGCGCTCGTAGTAATGAGAAAGATTTGCTTTTGGTAAGGCTCATGTCTCACTAGACTGCTGTTAAAGTTTCAGCTATATTCATCATGTGGTTTCACTTTCACATTCGATTGAAGGACCTACATTTTGTTTATTTAGAGAAATGGAAGAAATGGAATTGAGGAATGGAATGGAAAAGTAGAACTTCTGCTTACAAGGCTTAACACCGAAAGAGACCAAAGCCAAGTTGGATGAAGTTCAAGGAAAATTTGCTCCTGTATTCACAGCTGTTTACAATTGGGTAAATAAGTTTGAACTTGGACGTACATCCACAAATGACGTGATATCACTGTTCGGTACCTCCAGTGGAAGTGACTTCCTCCGAAATGATTGACAAAATCAACGATATTGTTTTGAGTGCACGACGAATCAAATTTCGTGAAATAGCAGAGAGCACAGGCATATCATATAGGTACAGTGTTTTCAATTTTGAACATATGATTTGGTGTGGAAAATATTTTGTCTAGATGGGTGCTTCGTTCGCTCTCAGTGGAGAATAAAGTCTAACGAGTTTCTGCCTCAATATATGACTGTGCAAAACATAGGTTCACTGGTACACTTCTGAGACAAAGGAGCAGCAGAAAGAGTGGGTTTCTAAAGGCAATCTCGTTCTGAGGAAGCCGAAGGCGGCGAAATCGACCGATAAGATGATGACCACTGTTTTTTGCGATACATTATTGATTATCTGCAACAATTACTTCCGAAGGAGACAAACGCTGCTAAATAATTAGTTTAAAAAATCCACCCAAAATAGTGTTTTTCTCCTTTTTCTAAGGATTAATTAAACGACCACCGTATTCATGTCAGTATTAGAAATTCACATCAACACTTATATAAAAAAACAAAGGTTATGCGATTTTCCAGAAAGAAAAAGGCTAAGCTAAATATTAAAATAGGCGGGGAAAAATAGAGCAGGTAGAACAGTTTACATATCTCGGAAGTGTTTTGGACCAATACGGTCAAAGTGGTAGGGACGTAAGGAGAAGAATTGCGCTAGGCAATGAGGCTTTCTCAAGGAGGAGGGAGTTGATGACGGGGACATTGAGTAGGCATGTTAAGAAAATACTTGTAAAAACTCTTATATGGAGCGTAGCTATGTACGGCGCGGAAACGTGGTCACTGAAGCAGGAGGATAGACGTAGATTGGAGGCTTTTGAAATGTGGGTGTGGAGAAGAATGGAGAAGGTGAAATGAACCGAAAGGAAAACAAATGAGGAAGTACTGGAGATGGCGGGTGAGGAGAGGGGTTTGTTGAGAGAAATCCTACGGAGGTAGGAAAAATGGATGAAAGGCGTATTGAGCGGTAGTGGAATGTTGAAGAAGGTAATAGAGGGGAGAATGTTGGCCAAGCGAGGAAAGGGCAGGAACAGGATAGGGATGTTGGACGAGATGAAGGGAGGAAAGAAGTACACAGAGATGAAGAGGGGCCTGATGTAGATTAGATTGCTGGATTGGGTTTTATTTGGACTACACAATGTTTATTTGATAGTTGTGTCCATCCAAAAAATCTACCTTAACCGGTAGATTACCTATTAATAATAATCAAAGAAATAATTTTAAAAGAAGTTCATGTAGGCACATGAAAACCGATAAGCACTGCAAACTACGTACCACTGTAACAAAGGTTTCCCCCGCACTAAAGTTTTTTTTAAAGATTTTTCTTGAGTTAAATTTCTTACGCAATTCTTGCATTATAAATTCTCGCGTGTCCCAAACAACAGACGTAATCACACTTCCAATCTAAACACTGTCGATGATATGGAGTCGAGATGACGTATTAGCTCGCATTTTCCCCTACTTTCGACGAATCTCTTTTTGATTAAAGATTCATGAGACGATCGGAAAATCGTGCGGAGGGCACCTCTCGGTTAGCAAGTCTAATATCTCCCGAGAAAGGTGAGACGTCCGCCCCTCCCCTGCAGTCGGGGTAATCCGACACCGCGTGACACGCATAAGTATACTAACCGCCGCGAGGTTATTTTTCCGACCAGCACGTCCACTCCAGGGGGGCGAGGGCTGAAGGCGGAGGAGGGGGTAAGAGTACAGGGGGTATTAAAGCTGTGTGCTTGCTACCCCATGGGATGCCAGCTGTAGTACCAAAAGTATTGAATATATCCATGAAGTCGGACAATGAATTGTCTTGCAAATTCTTGAGATTATACGGAAAATGTTAGTCAGTGCACAGTAATTATGCATATTTGTTTGACAGAGAAATATATTAGGACAATATTTAAAAAAAAGTCAAAAATAAAATACCATTGCAGCAGTGAATATTTTAGTCATACTTTAATTTGAGAACTTTATTCCGTTATTATATTCATTGAATTCATGAGAAAGGTTTTTGTTTTATTTTTTTTTAAGAAGACAGGACAACGGATGCGCATGACCATCGCTATCTAAGGCTCGCATAAGGATCACCTCGTTCAGTGAAAGTGGGAGGGAAATGTCTCAGTCTAGAAATCTCCGGAGGTGTTTCATGATTGTTATTAAAATTCACCGGATGCTAGTTCAGAAGTGTTGGCAACCCTTGCGCGTACGCCATTATGCGGGTGATCTTTGAGGAGAAAATTCGCTCGAAAAATCGCCCCTACGGTATGAAAATAAAACCATGAGATGGATTGAGAGAGGAAGTGTCGTCGATTGGGCCGGGAGGGAAGGGGGTTTTGCATGTCCTCTCGCGGACGCGCGCCTCGGTCGCCCGCGAGCGCCATAAAGTAAGAAAAATCGCCGATCCGTTGGTTCGCGCGACTCTCCTTACTCCCTCTCGTCACCCACCCTCCCTCCTATCGCTGCCGACAGATCCTCCAAACGTTCGGGGTAAGGGAAACTATCCTCCCACCCACCAGCTCAACCCTTAACCCCTAACTGGAGAGGAAAACAGGCCGACTCGACCCCTTCTACCGCAAAACTTTCTTCTCGGAAGGGATCGGGATGGTACGGTGGCTAGCATACAGGTTTCCCACCGAAAAGGTCCGGGTTTTAATCCTGGAGATAACAAATATTTTTCGGTGGTATCCTGATTCCTACTTTGAGGTGCTTTGTGGGGAGCACTTTGAGTGAGTTCGACGTCCGTCGGATGGGACGTTTAACTGTGGACCCCTTGGCCCCTTTCGTTAAAGAGTAGGGTAATGCCGACGCCGGGTTTCTCTCCACCTTTCCTTTCCCATCCATCCCTAATGGCGCAAATGGCCTTAGCACTACTACTACTTTCTTCTCAGCTCCTTTTCCTGCACCTCTGCCCCTCTTCCTCTCTCCTATTCACCCTTTTATTATTATTTTTTTATGTTAGTTCAGAACGAAGGACTGGCCCCCGAAACGATTGATGCTCTGGATAGTGCTGATGCCTTGTACCAGCCTGTATCCATAACGTATGTTTATTTTTTGCCTGATATCCAATTTTATGATGGTTTATTTGAAGCACGTATTGTTTTCTTCCTCTTATTTTCACGTATACCTATATGAATGGATGACTATCTAATTTAGAGTCTTGCCACCTTGTTAAAGAGTCGCGGGGAAGGCATCCATCTTTCTCGAGCGAGAGAGCGGAATATGCGGATGATTTAGGTTCAAACTATTTTATTAGGTATTATAAAAAAACTTCTCATTCGTAAATAAGCAGGGCTTAACTACGCCACAGTCACCGCAGGGGCACTCCTAAAAGATTTTTTCAGCAGTTTTATCTATTGTAACCTCAAGATGCACGAGCAGTTTTGATGAGTTGAGAACAAATCTCTTTCTACCCGACCATTCAAAAAGTCTTTAATCTAGTCCGAGATATTTTTATCTGTGCAATAGGCTTCTTTTAATGAGCTTTGTGAGTAATTTTTTCGGAGGTACTGTGTCGAATGTTTTTTTTAAATCTAGCAAACTGCGTCCACTGGAACAGCACTTTCTCCCGGAACAAGGATATCATGAAAAAAAGGCCCTAACTAGATCTCACAGGATTTACCCTTTCGGAAACCGTGCTAGCTTTTCATCAATAACTTTAGACTAGCAAGGTGTCTCACTATAGAAATAGAAATTATATATTCTACGACCTTTCATCTACATATACATAATACCCCGCAAGTCGCTGCAAGGGTGTGTGGTGGGGGTGTTAAGGTCACCACCCGTAAAAGGGAGCAAAACCACATGCAAAATCAACACATCCATGCAAACCTATACTCACAGTCGCGTTTACATTCATGCAAAATCCTTTCAACTTACACGCATGCAAATACATATAATATCAACTGACAAACAATTCCACAATAGGACGCAGTAAAAAATTTATCCAATAGTGTGCAAGCTAGAGAAGCATTTGGGAAGTAAGAAGCGAAATTCCACTACCACATCGACATGAAGCATACAACGGTCTCCTCCCCCAAAGACAACGGTAGTAAATATGAACCAACGCTGCAGGTAGCGGGAGGGTCCCCCCGAAGAGAGAGGCGAAGAATGGGAGGTGAAACTTAAAAAGAGACAAAACAGAGCAAGCAATACTGTAAAGAGCACTATATTATTTAAAGGCATTCTAATGAGTGAATGCGGAAGGAAAGGCTTTTGACAACAAAACACACGAGGCTAAAGATCATGCATGCAATTGAGTAGAACTAATTTTTCCCTATACCCTGAGGGTGGCAAGTGGAATTTTGGCTATCTATAACCCTGCAGTGCTATTCCTTGTTGTTCGTAGGAAGAAGGAGTCCTATAGTCTGCTAGTTCTGACATATATTTCCCGAATTTTATGTACATGATCTAAGCCACCAATGTATGTTGAAGTGCAAATAATTTGCGAGACCTCGGTGCTGAAATATGCGGATCTGAATTCATTTAGTAGGTTCAATCTAGTATTGGATCTTCTTTCTTCTAATGATTCCCACCCCAACTCCAGAAGCATTTCAGTGACGCTTTTCGTTTTATCATAAGAGTTTTTAACAAAACGGGCTGGCCGGCGTTAAACTTTCTCAAATTCCCGAATGAGGCCTTTTTCACTCGGATCCCATAAGCTACATGGATATTCTAAATAAGACCTTACAAGGGCATGGTAACAACGTTCCTTGACCTTGGAGCCACTTCTGCCGACAAAGCGTCTAATAAATCCCAATTTTTTATATGCTTGCCCGCAGACTACATATGTGTGTCCCCCAAGATGCCTTTAATACATAGGTATTTTACCACAAAACTACTTCTAGGCCAAATCCAGCCAACAAATCCCTTGATCTTTTGAAGAAATTTACACCGGATTCAAGGTTTAATAACGATCTCAATTGCATGATGCGGATGTGAGAGATATAGTTCTGTAATTTCTCGGTTCATCCTAGTCTCAGTTTCAAAATATACGTGTTAAATTAGCTGTTTTTAAGTACTGGGAATCTTTTGATTTACTAGGGACTTTTGAAATATGATTTCGAGATACAGCGCAAGTTCCGAGATTTGTTCCTTAAATATACTATACGACCTGGTTGTTGATCAAGCGCGGAGGATTTGTTCAGTATTATAATATTTTTCAGAAAACGTCCTCGCTCGGTTCGCAATTGCTCAGTTCCTCCCTGTTTCGTTTTTCAACATTCAGCCAACTCAGTCACCTCTCACGTCCGCCGGGCACGCAACCTGCGACCCCTCCCTCGCGGGACTTCCCCATGGGCCCTATTCAATCCATGCCTTCCCAAGCCATCCTCGTCAACGGACATTATCCCTAGGGAGCTCAAAATGCCGTCCTATCACTCGCGCAGGGCATGCCTACCTAAATCCTCTCCCTCCCGAACACACGCCTCGCCCTCGTGGATTCAATCTGGGGCTTCAAAGAACTTCTGCGGACAGCTTTACCCGCCGCAGAGTCAACGAGTGAAGAAGTGACTGAAGTCACTAGGAGATGGAACATTTAAAGTTTTTTTTCATGATTTTTTATTTTCGATTTTTGTGTGCTTGGTAATTTTGAGCACTTTTTTAACAGAATAAAAGATTCATGGAAGCCGCCTCGGTGGGGGTGGTGCATGGACTCCCCCCCCTCTCGATCAGCCACTGCCTTCACTCCGCCTTGAGGCGGAAAATAGCCAGTCCCTTTCACTATGGTCTCCCTCGGAGGCCAACACCCGTTCCCCTCCATCGAGAAACCCTTTTTTTTACGCCTCGAGGGCTCAAACCTCTCTTCACTCCCCTCCCAAAACTTCCTTCTTAACGCCCAGGCCCCTGAAGAGGGTGGAATATAGTAGGTGGCTCCACCCGTCTCCCTTCCTGACGTAGCCCGGGAGGAAGAGTGATGCCCCTCCCGGCTCCTCCAAGCGAGCGAGTCGCCCTACGTGCACCCTCCGAGGGCGAAGCGCGTGACGGGTGGAGCGATACGTGAAAAAGCGCTCGCGCCAACTTCGGAGATGAACGCGCAAGAGATTGGAGCGCGCGCGAGCCGTGTCCTCCACGCTGCCCTGGAGCCTCGGCTACCCAAAAAAGTAATCTGGTCGAGAGATACTAAAAAAATGGTTTCTCCTAATATACCTATCATCCGATGGAAGTGTTAATAATGATTGAACTTTCCAAATTAGTGTTTCAATAAATTGCCCTTCTAAAAATTGTTTAACATGGAGTTTTCGTATTTTTAGTAAAACCAACAACATTTAAATAGTAAGATGAAATGTCCAATATTTTTACAACATATAATAGATCGCGGGTCGCGGTGGTCTAGCGGGTAGAGCGTTGGACTGCTGACCAGAGGGTCCCGGGTTCGATTCCCGGGCAAGGCACTTTGGGCACCTGCAGCTCCACCCAAGCTAGTTGATTTTTCGGGTACCAGATCTTCCTGGGAAACCATAACCGGCACAGGGAAAGGAACTAGCCCCCCCTACCCTGATGTGTGAATATTCACACGCCGTCGGGCTTGGTACATGGGTGAGCTCTACCATCACCTACTAAACCGACCTTCGGGTTGATTACTGTGTTTATGGTTTTTTTATAATAGATCATGGCAATATATTCAATTTAATGGAAAAGATTCACGCCTACCTGCAACTATAGCATTTTCATAGGAAATAGAATTTGAAAGAGTGTGATAGGGGGGAGGATGCTAGGCAAACGATTAAGAGTAGGAAAAGTATATTGGACGGAATGAAGGGAGACAGACTATGTGAGCAATTAAAGAGGTGCTTATTATAGTGCTGAGTGTCCAGTTGTATCCATTAAGTAATGTAGTGATGTCCAGTCTGTATCGTTTAAAAACTTCTTAACCGTGTACTACCAAATAATATCAATGCTATATTTTCGTTTTTGCGACATGAAGAGGGATCTGGCATCTTAACTGAAATGAAATGTGTTCGATGATTGTTGGTCGGCTTATTAGTTTGAAGTTTGAGCATTTTGATGTTTATCAACTTGCAAAGAACCAAATCGCGTTTCATGCGGAGGGCGTTTTAGATTTCCGTGCATATACAGGGGGTCACCTCGGCTGCACCTCACCGTGTAGTTAAGACTTCCGCAACACCTACATACATTTGTTCATAGTGCTCCTCAGTGCTTACTTTGACGGGAGGAATAAATCGTTGGCAAGCAAAATAATATGCTTCCTTGTAGCCTTGGGTAGTTTTTTTCCGCGTGGCAGATTCATTCATAGTTTACCTCCATGCCTGTCTCAAGTCCAAGTCAGTCTCTTGGTTTCTTCATACTGCCTTCCTTATTCAGACATCGTATGAACAATGCCGGTCAGAAAAGTTTCCGACCTAACAAAGATACAAGACATCTTTTCTGAAATTTTCTTCGGTCGGCAACTATTCATACCACCCACGTAAATCTTTCTACTTCGTCTTCTCTTCCCCTCTATCATTTCCTCAATCAGAGACTTCAGCAAGTACTCATTCCTCATACAATGTCCTAAACAATTAACTATCCTTTTCTCAATATTTCCACAAACTATCTCATCCAAATGTTTGTAGTCTCTCCTCATTCTTCACTCTATTCTCCCGTCTGATTCCATCCACATTCCTTGACATCAACATTTCGAAGGCCTCTGTTCTTTTTACTTCATCTTTCCGCAAAGTCTATGTCTCTGCTTCATAGAACATCATACCTCAGATGTAATTTTTTTACCAATTTCTTTCTCAATTTCTTTATCAAAGGTACATTAGTTTCTTCTTCTTATGGTATCATCCTTTTACTTTATCTATTTTTTATCTCATTTCCTTGGCACAGGACATTTCTTCAGTGATGGCAATTCCCCAATGCCTAAAGCTCTGAGGAACTACAACTATTACCTAACACGGGGATTCCGGATTGTTATTTTTTCATTGCACAGATTACGATCCCACGCTCTATTCGTACATTCTACAAATAAATTATAGAACTTAATTTAAAGTTTAAAATACCTTTAAACTAAAACGTATTTTCCTAAGCTCTGTGGATAAATGATTGGCCAATGAAAAGATACAAAGTATTCCGCCAGAGTAACATTTTATATTTTCAATCAACTCCGAAGAGGATCTATTTTCTCTAATGGAGATTCCAGATTGTTTTACTTCCATACATAGTTTATGATGCTAAATTATGTCGGTGTTATTCAACCGCGGAATAAACTGCCTTTAAAACTGAACAGATCTGAGTAATCAAGACATTCAGCCCTGAAACGAGTTGGACATAGAACCGTCGACAGAAATGCTTGGTTTCACCCGGTGGGGAACTCAAGTAGACTTCATGAGAAAGCATCAGGTCTTTTCATAAAGAAGAATATCACGGATAAACTAATAGCATATAGTTATGTAGATGAAAATTACGTACATAGAATAACATTGCAATCAATTTCACAATCAAACGTCATTAACTGAGCCTCGAAATATGGAAGACTGTAACATTTAACTAATTTGTTCAATGTTCACGTAAATTGATCTTTCCATTTAGCTGTGAATGCTATGGAAATAATGTTCTGGCTTTACAGATTTCACTTGAATGTAACAATACAGCAGCAGAATGTATAGCTATAATAGGAGTGAAAGTTCACAAACTAACTCGTCCCGACTCAACATCATTATTGCTAAGAGTTAGCTTCAAATAACGAAAATATATTTTAATCAAAAGTTTTGTGAAAACTTTGGAAACCCATTCCTGAAAGCGCAAATATTCCGATTCATTTTAACATCTGCAAGCCTAAATTTAAATAATAAGCGGCAGTAAAATAACGCTGTATAGTGAATTTTACTAATGCATGAATTTTCCAACTTTACATGAGTTAAATGAATATGTATTAGGCCATTTTCCTAACTTATACTCTGTTGGGTTTACATTAAAATTAATATGTTCTACGCTAGCACAATTTAAAGTACATAAAATCTAATTCATTTCAGGTGTTACCCACATTTAGGGTACAGTTTGGACGGTCCGTAAGGACTAGCTACTCCTAATTATTGATATACATACGATATATCTATAACGTATCAGAAAGGCCTTTTCAGTCCAGACTCTGACCTGAAGAAAGCCTCGGAGTAGGCCTAAAGCTCAAATAATCTAAAATGTGAGTGTCCTTCATCACTCAATCACATTCAAAATATACTATAATCGATATATATATTCTGATAATTATATATATAATTATATATATAATTATATATATATAATTATATATATAATTATATATATAATTATATATATAATTATATATGTAATATAATTATATATAATATAATTATATATATATATATAATTATATATATATAATTATATAATTTCTATATCCGTGCATTCTTATTTTCAGCCTGCCTTCATGGTGAATAGAAATAGCACCTCCTTCCTTCGCCCGATCCGCTAATCCAACGTTTGCTTACCCCCGTTTATCTTTCTTGAACTTAACACACATTCAGTATTTACTCTATCCACATTCTTTTGCCTTTTTCGGTCATGCCACAGTAACTTCTTGTCTTCGCTTACCCTTTTCGAAACTTAAGCCTTTGTCTTCCTCTCAGATGAACTTGTTATTTCCACTCTCTCCCACATCTTAAAAGCCTCCAATCTTGGCCCATCCCCTTGCCTTCAAGACCAATTTTCACGCCCATATTAAATCCTTTACTTATCTTTTCTTCACACTTTACGCAGTGTATCTGACACCATTTACGTAACTCCTTCTTTAAAACTATTCTTTTGCAAACAAAATAATTGCTCTAATTCTCCCACTGCCTAAAGCCTCTTCTTCTCTAAGTTACCGCCCAAATGCATGAACTCTGCCACCTGCTCTAGCGTAATCCCTCGCTCTACTTTGATATTTAACTTAGATGTCGTAATTTATAGAATCTCATTACCAATATACTACATTCATACGGTTAATCTTTATTCAAAGGATCTCTCATATTTCCTTGAAAGCACTCGGTAAGAGCTGCAATCCCTTGTTTGACTCACCACTGCTTGGGCATCTGAAAATCTGTCTTAATAGTCCTGTCACCCACTCTTATTATTTCCAACTCAAGTCCTTCCCATCTTATCTTCAGCATATACGTTAAAAACTTTCTTTGATAAACAGAACCCCTGCTTCAAATCCTCTGCCAATTACTGCTCATCTCAATTTTCTTCTCACTGCTCATCCCAATTTGACTTTAAGCACTTGAAGTGTAAAAATGTCCTGAAATGTTTGTTCAGATGAAAACAAACTAGTAACTTGATTGTTTATTCTCAATCCTCTTAGTTTTGAAGTTTGTGCAAATGAAAAATATTCGAATAATCTTACTTTTGGTCCGTTTCTGCATTGTAATAAATTTTATGCCAGGAAGTATTTTCTTATTACGATATTGTTTCATTCAGATGTACATGTTTTCACATTTGTAAATATAACATGTAAAGTGAAAATGACGTAAAAATCCCTTACAAAGTTCAGCACTCTGCTTCCTGTTTTCATTCCATTAAGTAAGAAGCATTCAATTCGCCTGAACTAGAAGTGTGACCGGATTTGGGAAAGATTTTTCGTAGCAAGCATTTTGTTCGGTCGCAGCGGGGTTTGTTTCAACCGAAGGTTCCTTGAAGCGCAAGACGAGCTTAAAAAGGCCGGTAAGGTGCCCAAAGACTCATTCGAAACAACCCCCTCGGAAGGCATATGACGCATAGCATGGCATACCTCTGTGACACCCACCAAGTGTTTACGGTAAGCACTTGGAACTCATCGGTGATTTAATACAAAACATGAACATTTAATCCCTCCAACTAATGGAGCGTAATTGCGTTATGAGTATGTATTAAAGTAATTCTCCATGAAACACATTTGAATTCCGAGATATTTTTATGGAAATTTTCGTTTTTGTCAGCCTTTCAATCTATTCACATTTATTTCAATAAAGATATATCAATGTATATTAGTCTCAGTAAGAATTCAGATTGATGATTTCACTTCAGTCTTTATTTGAGGTTTAAATTCTTATAAACACTGGTCATCTTGAAGAACCAAAGGTTTTGTACTTTCCCATATAATAGGGAGTTCTATCATAACGTAAATTTCAGCTATTTGAGCCTATTTTTAAGTTAGGATGCGAAAATATTTTATTCTCTCATTTATGTATTTCTCCCACTGCATCAATCCCGGCAACTATGAAAATCGCAGATAATTTATTGTTTTTGTTGAAAAATATTTATAATTTAAATTCCGCAATAAGTGATGACGTGGAAAACGCGAAATAATGCACATGAATCATGCCATGGTGGTAATCCAAACCACGATCTTTCAAATTAATAGCATTCAAGGTTCCTTATCACTTGCGATCTTTAGCTTGGACACTTTTAACTGAGGAAATACGAAGAAGGAAGGCTTGGGAAGACCTGGAGATGAAAGCGAATGCTAGAATGAAATTACGTGTGAAGCTGATTAATTCAGTTAGATTTTCGAAAGATCAAGCTTTAATTAACCGCTCATCCAATTCATTGCCAAGCTCATTACGGAATAAGGGTGAGGGAATTAAGGGATGAAGAGAAATGGGAAAGAAGCGGAAGTAACGAGATTCTCATGAAATTACTTGAAAAGGTTAAAATTAAGCATTAAAGGAGGAGAGTATTAACAAAAGCACATTGAACGATCCGATTATTTGAGCTGTATTGTTGACAAAATTTGGAGCGGTAGCAAGGGAAAATGGATAGAGATTGCATTAGTGAAAAAGGCATTGAAAAGATGCAATTAACGAAAAGGAGATATTGTTAAAGACATAAAAAAAGATTAAAGAGAATTCGTAGAGAAGAACAAAATTGCGTTCAATATAGCGTTGTATGTAAACTTGATCTTTTGATGTAGAGATAAGAGTCGAGTACGGAAATGACTGGACAAGGGGAATGGCAAATAAATTTAATGTATATCTGGGAGACAGAGGAAGAGATGGAGCTATTGATGGAATTGAATTGGATGCCAGTCGAAAGGTAATAGGATGTAGAGGCTTGGGACAGAAGGTGCCAAGTCAAGCGCCGGAGAAGAATGAATGGAAGAGGTATTGTAGAAAGCATTACCGGAAGAAGTAGGCAAAAAAGATCTATAAGAAGAAAAGAGCGTGAGGCAAAAGGTTTTTATAGTTTTTGAAAGCCTTTTAAAAAAACCGAAGACGTAATGTAAATTTTTCCGAGGAAACTCCAAAGGTAACCAATAGGTAGGAAGCATTCTGAATGTGCAAAAAGTGAAGGTCAAGTTATCCATTGCTTAAAATCGCCTTTGCTTTGTTTAATTCTTTGTTTAATTGCTTAAAATTGCCACAGTAAGACCCATGAACATACGCGTAATTGAAGGAAATTTATAGGGTAAGAAAAACAAAAGACGGCCAGGGATGAGTTTTAAGAAAGAAGTTGATATGAAGTGTAGTTGTTGAGGTGATACACATTAATTCACGGATTAAAAATCCACAATGATAAAAACCATTGGCGATAGCAGCTTCCAACTGGGATGTTTCCAATGACTTTTCCCGCGCAGCACGCTATAGTGATGTTGGTTGTTTGAGCAGAATCTTGTTTCCGTTTACGTTGGCGTGTGAGGAAATTGAAGGGTGGTCCTGAAGAGCGTAAGGAACTTGATGGAAGTAAGAATGAATGATGTGGAGAGAAAAAAAAGGATTGGAGACCGGCAGTGGTGTGAGACCGGCACAGTAAGACCCTTATGTGTCTTATGTGAAATCTCGCATCGGTCACTCATCGTCGAATGACACAGCTTCCAGTTGGCTTCAGAGCAACCGTTTACCCGGAATTCTAACCCGGTGTCGATTTCCTCGACCTTCTCTAATTTTGGTTTTTAAAATGAAGTGTTTTATTAAAGTTTAACCGTTTCATAATCAAATATGATGGTTGTGATGGCAGTAACTCCGTTTTTAAAATGTAGATATCAAAACTTGCGTAACCCCAAAACCCTGGAAACATATTCCCAAATATTTTAGCTTAAGAAGCACCTGGATTTGATAAAATGGTTGATGGTCTCTGGGGTATTTTGCTCTTCTATCAAATCCTGTAAAACGAAGCGCGGAACTCCACACGGATTTCCCAGAAAGAGAACGAACACTCGATTTCCCCTGACGATGGGTTCAAACCGAAGAAGCTGGGGAAAAAATTCCTCAGAATTGTCCTTGACAAACACTTCACTTTCCAAAAACATTTCGATGGAGTCCCTCCTAAGGGAGTTCTCTGACCCAATTCTCCAACCCACCGTTTCCGCAGAACTAATCTTTAAACCCAATCATCGGCAATGTTGACCCCTTCTGGTCATCAAATCTTCCGCCTCAAGAGGTTCCAATCGTCCGGCAATTCAAGGAAAAATCACCGAGATCTGCCCTCTCGACCTTTTGTGTGCCCATGACACTGACACCCTCCTCGGACTTTTTAAACGTTTACTGATCCACAACTTACCAGTAGATCTCCTTCACTCTCTCCGCAAAACTTTACGAAAACAATTATTACCCACATCCAAGCATTAGAAACAGCCACGTTCTAACCTCTAAAACAAAACTTATCATGTGCCTGTTGTTGGAACCTGAGAACCGGTAACTCCTTTGACTCCTACCTTGAACTGGCCTGTGAAAGACATATTTCCGTGCAAGCCAAAATGCCGACGGGGATGAAGCGAAGGCGAAAGAGATCGAGCGATGAGTTAAATGGCACGCCCGTGGCTCCGTTTTCTGTGTGGAAAGCGGCGCTTTGAATTATTAGGTTGGCCTCGCGTGCCGCGGTGTTAAAAGGAGGTCCATCGTCGGAAAAGAAGGCGAGGGTGCTGGGCAGGCGGTCTGGCGCTGGGGAGTGTGTTGTGGAATCGGGTTATTATAATGGGGTGAGAGGAGGCAGCGCCTATAGACTCCCGAGAATAGACCCAGGGAGATGTCGGAAGGAGGGAGCGGGGGTCCCTGCTTTACGGTCGTGGTGGATAGGCGCCCACAACGACGCGTAAAATGAATTGAAGACATATTCAGCTCCCCCCTCAGCCCCGTTTGCCACTCTCGGGGACTCCAGACCGAGGGCTCGGCTCGGCTGTTTCATTCCCTCCTGTGCGCTCCTTATTTTACGCCTCCCGAACCCCCTTTTTATATTTATACGCTCGCATAAAGAGGGCGGCGGCGTGAGAGCGGAGGGCTTGCTGGTTGTTTCGCATATCCGCGTGAATGACTACATCCGCGTGGCATTTACGCGCGGGTGTTGGCCGCGGATAAGGTTCAGGCAGAGGGAGGGCTTGGGCTATATACCCGTATGTTTATTTATTTATTTGCACGTATAGGCGCACCAATATCCGCGTTAGGGTTCACGAAGCGTGGAGAAGTCGGGCGGTAGGGTAGGAGTTTTTATGACGCGCCGTCCGCGGAGTGTGAAAGATAGCCACGTTGATGCAGGGGACTCCGGGGTCAACAAGCGTGTCCCGATGCAAGAAGAGGGGTTTACCTACGATGAAACAGAGAGGAATTCAGCTCTCTACCGCCGGGTTCGACTTCAAGGAGTATTTGGTTTCCAATCCACAATCTAGATTATCCAATAACTTTCGAGTGTCATGTAAATGTTTATCCACTACAAAATCCCAAAAGTTAATGATTTAAAAAAATTCATTGAGAAACTGATCGTGATAATTAAAAGAAATTGATTGAATAATAAGTATAAATATAAATGTGAAGCATCTCTTTTCACAGTTGCCTCTCAACCTCGATGGAACTCTCCTGCAAAGGTATCACTTAGGTGAGAAGAACTAGGACAGGAACTAGACGTAAATGTGTGTGACGGTGGAAGTGGAAAAGCAAAGTGAGATGCTGGAAGGGCGGACGAAGTAAGATGAGTCAGACAGAGGGGATTTCCCAGACTGAGGACGAGAAAGGAAGAATGAAAGTCAACAATTCTCCGGACAAAATTGAAAATGAATTCTCTCCAACAGCGTGAGATGTCAATCGGGACTTTACGAGATGGTACACGCACAGTCGTTGGATGAACACGAAAAATTACTCAGAGCGGAAGAAACAATGTAAAAAATTGTACTTAATGAAAAACGTTTTCAAAATAGTAATAAAAAATATTTAATAGTGGCACATTGAGACTATACGGACCCTCCTCTCAACTAACCCCTCGTCAATCAAATAGACTAAAAGAGGAGAGAATTCCGAGAATATTTCTTCGTTTCAGTTCGGAAAGGAGGGGAAAAATTGAAACAGAACTAATTGATGAAATAATTAACTGTCAGTTAACTGACAGTTATTTATTTCATCACACTGAGCAGTGGTCGATATATTACTTTTTCCTCGGAGTTTTTCATTTGAGGATGGGATAGGAAATAGTACATAAATACTATCGTCACTCCCGGTATTAAAAAGAAAACTCTGAGGAAAAAGTTATATATCGGCCACACCTCTAATTCTATCAATTTGGCGCTGAACCCCAAGTCTAGTCCCTTGAAAGTCGTAAGCACGAGTGCGTGCGTGTTTGTGAGTGTGTTTGCATGAATGAGCCTGACTGTGCCGACCATCCCTCCTTTCCTCCTCCTTTTGCACTCCCTTTGGCTCTTCCTCGCCATGCTCAATCATTTGCATAGTAATCTCGCCGTGAGCAAATTCGTCGCCCAAGTGGAACCCCCAGCGGGACAGGCTCTCTCGCACGAGGAGGGGTGTGCGTGTTAGACGCTCGGAAGAGCGTGGAAGGGAAAGGAATGTTACACGTTTCCAGGGAAGATTAAACACGGGAGCAATGACGGTCCAAGGGAGCCGAAAGCGATTGGGAAAACGGAAAGAAAGTGGATGATCTGATGGGTTTTATGTAAGGGTTGGGGTAGGATTTCGAGACGGTGAAGCGCGTTTAGAAGTTTAAAAGGGTTTAGGAAGGTATTTCGATAAGGACACGTTTTGAAATGTTTCTACCGGTGACATAGTAGAATAGTGGGATGAAGATGAAGTTTTAAAACATTTTAGATTTTACTCTTCGACATCGGGCGGCAAGTAAGGTTTACATTGATAACTTAGGTAAATTAGACGCCAGCTAGCTTCAGAATGAGGCCTAAATACTGCCAATAGAATACTGTATCATAGTTTGGAAATATATCCATAACATTATTCAGGGAAGAAGTGTGGATAGCAAATATATTGGGAATGATTCATCTACATCTACATAATACCCCGCAAGCCGCCGCAAGGGCGTGTGGCGGGGGGTGTTAGGTCACCACCCAAAAAAGGAAAAAAGAAATACCACATTACTGTAAACAGCAATACATTACTTAATGGCATGCGAGAAGGGTTTTGACACAACTCACAGGAGGTTAGTGAAAGTGCATGCAATTGAGTTTAACTAATTGTTACCTAGACGCCGAGGGTGGCAAAGTGGCATTTTTGTTATCTCCGAGTGTGACCCTACAGTTGTTATCCCGTATTGTCCGTGGGAAGAAGGAGTCCTTGAGTCTGCTAGTCCTGGCATATATTTCCCGAATTTTGTACACATGATCCAAGCGACCTATATATGTTGGAGCGCGAATAATTTTCGAGACCTCGGTGCTGAAACATGCGGATCTGAATTTATTTAGTAAGTTTAACCTAGCATTGAGTCGCCTTTCTTCCAATGATTCCCATCCCAACTCCATAAGCATTTCAGTGACGCTTTTCGTTTTATCGTAACAGTTTTCCACGAAACGAGCTGCCCGGCGTTGGACCTTCTCAATTTCCCGAATGAGGCCTTTTTCACACGGATCCCATACGCTACATGCATATTCTAAATGGGGCCTTACAAGAGCGTGATAACAACGTTCCTTGACCTTGGAGTCACTTCTGCCGACAATGCGTCTAATAAATCCTAATTTTTTATATGCTTGCCCGCAGACTTTACGTATATGGGTCCCCCAAGTTAAGTCTTTAGTGAATGTAACCCCTAGGTATTTCACCGTATCAACTACTTCAAGGTCAACTCCAGCTAATTTGTAAACTAATCCCGTGGATCTTTTAAAGAAATTTACCACCGAACATTTATTAAGATTTAAAGGCAATCCCCATTTTGAACACCATTCATTAATGCTATTTAAATCACGTGCTAGAGTTAAACGATCCTCATCCCCAGATATCTCCCGATAAATCACTGTGTCATCCGCGAACATCCTTATCTTACTTTTCACGTCGCGGTTCAGATCGTTAACAAAAATCAAGAATAGTAACGGTCCGATAACACTTCCCTGAGGAACCCCCGAGGTTACTCGTAAGCTGGTAGAACTAGCGCCGTCAAGGACTACCCTCTATTCCCGGTCTAAAAGGAAGTCTTCAACCCAATTTATTGCCCCCTTGTGTATACCTGCGCCCTTTAATTTATGGATGAGTTTACAAAAATTCAAGCCAATCCCCCGCCATTCGACCAACTTTCCTCCCACCTGGTCGGATATTTAATGTTAACATACAAGAACGAACGGGAAAAAACCATATTCTTAACTAAGTGGTAATTTTAATAAAATTATCATTTGTATGATAATGAAAATCATACAAATTAATAAATGAAACAAACAGCATGTGATCGACTCCTAAAGGTTATTTCTTTTTTAATACCACAAAAGAAAATCTGAGACTGGTCACATACCTCTGCTACGTAGCACATACTCTTATCTATAAATATATAATTAGACTGATTACTTCGGCATCATTCTTCACATGTTTTTTAAAACATTTTCATTATATTGCTCAATCACCTTTTTCTCATACACGGGTACTGTAACTGCATTTTTCCTTCTTTATTAGCCAGCGAGCCACCCTAGTACAATATATTGCTTTCAATGTCTGTATTTTTGAGTACTCTCTAAAATGAATTTATTGAACTATTAATTCAAAGTAAATTTAAAAATTTAAAATTTCGTCTAAATAGATACTATACTATATATAAAAAATATTGCCTATCTTAGAAATGGTAAACGGACCAATTTTTCGCTGTTTTCTTCGGGGATGGGATCTGCCGATCTGTGGGTCACAGGAGGTCGAGGGTAGCGGATATATATATATATATAAGGATTGGGATTGGGGAACCTCTGGAGCGGGACGATCTTCCGCAGGGAGGGAGACATCAACTGAATGATCGCAGACATAAGAGGTACACTGGGTTATAGCCATTCTCCTTATATTTCTCAAAGCTTTCCCATTCGGTGGCGTTTTTATTTCCCTAAGTCATGAGCCAATGCAATGTAATGGCTGTACGAAAAGCGTACGGAAATATTTTTCCCTTGGGGACATGTTTTCATTTTACGGTCGTCTAGGCAAATGGCTCATTAACCAACAGTTGTGAAGGGGCATCCACCTATCGAATGTGGCCGTACTCAAGCAGACGTTTTGAAGGGATGGAACAAAAACTGTGAATACAAAATCACTGGTAAATGTTTATTTTTTTCTGCCCAAGATGCTAAAAAATAAATGTTCCGGAAAATGCCCGTAGTAGACTGAACCAAGATTTACACTAATGGATGATCCTGCGCAAAATCAACCAGCCTTCATTATTATCTCGATGATAATTAATAATTTCATTGCGAAGTATAAAACACTGTCACTGTGGGATTATCTCAAGAAGTAGCAAGACTAAGTTAAAAATGTAATAGGAGGGATTATATAGAACGGTTCACCCATCAGGGAAGCGTTCTGGGCTATGGGCTATGACTGAAGGTTAATCTTTACCTGTTAACCAAAAAGATCTACAGAGCGCCGAGGAAACCTTCAATAAGACGATATCATAAATTATTAAATATAGGCTATGGACTTCAACAGAATTAATTCAAAATAGAATCTGATTTCGGATAACCCCTGTGATAACATATTTATTTTTTCTGTAAACGCTCCGCCTCCTTGTTTGACAGATCATCAGGATAAAGTGAAGAGCAAAAGTAGAGAGAAAACAACCCGTTAGTTTAGAGGAATGCCTAAAATAAATTCCAAAATGAATAATGGAGCTTTAATAATACCTTACCCACATTATTTTAAGCTCAAAATAAAAACGTGCCATTTCGAAGAAAATGTGACATCGGTTCAACCTTCATTTACGATAGCAAAATGAATGACTTATGAAATGATTCAAAATTTGAAGTGAAATGATATCCATCATTTCGCAATGCACCTTTCCGAGGGCACTTGCAGGCAGCCACCAGTCCAGGAGCGTTTGCTGCTCTTCATTGGGGACGTGACCGCGTGGACTGAATCTGAAAGCCTCCACCGTCGAAGAAGTCATTTCATCGAAGCCAGTCGTACTCAATCCTCCTCCAGAAGGTTAGGCTCTGATCCTCTTCCACGTCACTGTGGAACACCTTTTTCATTCCTTTCGGGGGAACAGCGAAAGATTGGCAATTTTTCCATTTTCGCATTTATATTCAGCCTAGGCTTTTCACTTTCCCTTGATACGAGAGGTCGGAATTAATAGTAATGCTATAAAAAGGCTCGTGAAAAATTACAACTGAAATTGAAAGACTGCTATTTTTTGTCCTTGGACACCACATGATCGATACTCACAAACATGTAAATGTATATATGTATATATATATATATGTATATATATATATATATATATATATATAAAGACGTGCACACGTGTTTGTGAGTGGGTTTATTCCTCTTCACATCTCGCTCACCAGTCAGACAGGCCACAGACGATCCTTTTTCTCCAAAGGCAAAACTTTTGTCCCCGTCGCAGCCAGAAATACAGATGATATCTCAGATTCATTGTTTCAAGGTTTTTTTCACTGGACCATAGTTGGGTACAATGCCACGCCCGTCCGATTCCATCGATTAATTTAAAACGACAGACAGAGATGAATCTCTGAATCGTTAGGTTACGTATTTGATATATATATATTGAAATATGCTATACTCTTTACTGGTCGTTTCAAATGAAAAATATTTGGGACGATTTCCTATTTAGGAATAGAAATTTTTTAGGGAAAATATAATACCTGCGAGACCATCAGTATTGCTAAGAAAGGTGTAGTGTTCCGGTGTATATCAGCCATTTTGCGTAATGTCATCTCATGTTTAATCATAATTACTAGTGTTCATTATTATAATTATTAATAGAATGTTGCTATTTTTCTCCATGTACTCGATCAAATACAATATTTTCAAACCACGATAACTATTCCCTCAGAATCCTGGTTTCATTTGTTAATGAAGTATACTATGAATGGTAATCTTTTCATGCTCACCATTTTAATTTTTAGTTCATAATCAACGATATACCGAAAATATTCTAAAGCTTGGGTTTGCATATTTATCATAAAGTTGCATATAAATACTTATTAATAATATATTTTCTTCATTGACATTAAATATCGTTGATTAGTGCCTACCGAGTACCGTGAATGGAAGGTGGAATAATTTCAATCATTCGCCTGCACAAAAAAAATAAATACGGAAATGGTTGAAGGGAATTTATCCTGGGATTTATAAGACTTACGATATAAGTGTATATATTTACAAGCTATATTTCTAAATGAATTCGTGAAATTGGTTTGAAGGGTTAGCGAAGAACACAATTTGAGCATAAATACGATTATTAAGTACCTGGCATACTTGAACTTCCACCTGAACATCTTTCCACAAGTTAAACCGAGCAATCCAAAGGAACCTCTGCCGCTTTCCTCCAAACGATATCGTGTGAAAACTCCAAAATTTACAAAAAAATTAAGCAAGACTCAAAAAACCATTAAATATACTCACGTCAACGCCATTTTATCCACTAACTTTTGTGTTGTTTCCATTCGCGGGCAGGGTAACAGTTTTTATACAAGTGAATTCCAATTTTTTACCCAAAATAGCACTTAACAAACTCTACAAGAGTCGTCAAAGATATTATTTTACTGTTGCATCAAATGATTAGAGCATTCAATGTTTTCGGCCCTTGCTATACCGACGCTATTGGATCATCCGTCGCGAAAGGTTACCGACCTTATCGGTTCGGTTTGACACATTTTCTCCAGCAAGTCACGAACGAGGCCGAATCATAGTTATCCTCTATTCACTATTCATATGGAGCTTACATGCTTTCTGAAAGGTCTCCTTTTATAGCCAAAAATTTCGTCCGACTCCCGGGGAGATTCATTCAGCGCACTGACACATCACGACACATCTAGGCGGCAAAAACACGGAGAGTTATGCAAGGGTGTCAGATAGCATCGTTGAACAGTGAGGAATATCTTGTTATGTAACCACGCAGCTCTAAGGAATGTTAACTCATGAATACGCTAATTCAATACAATGAGGCCACGCCGGAAACTATTACACCATTTCACCAGGGTATTGCCCTGGGAACGTCTTCCAGGGCGACCAGAGTTCATGAGTCGTGGGGAAACATCAAAACAGGGCATCGACCACTTCACAAAGCAGAGATTGCAAGGCATCAGTTGTGCAATTTTCACCACGTGTATTGCCAACGGGTATCTTGAGTCCGAGGGGTATTCGTGAGAAGAAGAAAAAGATTTTACAAGAAATATTTCGGAACTCTTCAAATTTTCGTCGAACTACTCGAATAGGTATCTCGATGAAATGATTTTATAGTTTACTTCGCTGCTAAACGTGTTAAAACTTAAATAACGGGTGACATTTGGCAAGGTTTACATATAACATTTATAAACACCGGAAGTTATAACATAATAACGTAAAGTGCGACATCCTGCAAAAGAAACCTTAGGCAGACACGACAAAATCAGTCGTGAGACGGTAGGCAGAAGTCATACCGCGAAGACGATTCTTAGGGCGAATGACCGGTCGTACATGTGGTTTCTTCTCATATCCCACTCCCTGCATCAACAGTCGATTTCTCAACCTTTAAGACCGAGAGGTTTGCCGGCCATACTGACCAGAGATTGAAGCGATACTGCGCTATCTAGCCTTTCAGAGCGAAGAACATGGAAAAAGCCACGCATTGAGTAGGCGCCTGTTGACCAACTCGCTCACACCTCTTCAAGATCGAAAGAGGATGTCTGGAGGCAGGATATGTCGGCAATGGAGGCAGTGGGAGGGTGGGAGGGGCGTAGGAAAACGATTGTGTGTTCTTCCAACGCCCTGTCTCATCGTACGTTGATATCCCTTCAATCTGGGGGCGGCCATCCTAACTTCAAAGGATTCGGTCCCTGGTCGAGGGTGACGGAGAATCCTGCGTATTTCCCTATCCATCACTCTGAATGCCTGAATTATTGTGTCGGGGACGCCAGTGCGGGTGGGGGGTCGAGCGATTTTTGAATTCGAATACTGAATTACGATGCATTTTGTGTGATGCAAAAATTCCACATTTTGATGCAGATGTACGATACCGTATGGCATAATCTCGCATGAAATAGCATTAAATCGAATATCGCATGAAATCAAATGATAACCCATCATCACTATTTCAATCTTAAGATTTGTTTCCATTCTTCTCCACTCCATTCTCCTCCATTCAGGGCCTTTTACCTCACTCCGTGATATCTTTTCTCTTTTCCGTCTTCTTAATTTTTTCTATTTACTCGTCTTTTCGTCTTCCTCTAGGGACCATTCTGTCACTTCTCTCTCCCCGTAGGTTTCCAACAAACGCATTGTGCCTAAATATGTGTCCCAACTACCTAGCACTTCTTTATCATAGACTTGTGCATATAGTATAGTATGGTCCATTACTTTTCTGCTCGTTTGTATACTTTCACATTCCTCCCTTTGCCTGTTCATTTAATCTACAGCATTCCGTCCAGCACATTGTTTACAAGGATTCTCTTATTCTTCGCTGGTCCACGTTTCCCATGTTACATGACTCTGATCCGCAGAGTGTAATTCCTAATAGAAGCCTTTTGACGAACTGCTTCCTTGATTGCAACTTCTCGTTCATTGAACAAATTAGTCATCTCGTCTTAGGTTGTACTATTCTTCGCTTGATGTCGATCGACTTCTTCATGTGAATTATTTTTACCCTTTGAAATTGTTGCATTTTAATGCACAATGGAGGATGAATACATTAAAGTAACTATCATGGTATCTCCCACAATTATTTGAATCCTATTGTGATATTCTTTATCCTCCCGTACTTAGTTTATTTTTATATCCTTCCATCGTGTTTACGTGCTAGTCTCATTCATCCTCTCTGTTGCTCCTTCGAAGGTCGCGATGAACTTTTCCATTGCTTGCTTTCCCTCCAGTATCGTCATGATTCATCTTGGTTCCTATGTCACTTTATTCCACTTCTTGTACCGCAGTCCATGTCCATGTTGTCTTTGCTAATTATTTCTGCGCCTGAGTAGCTCTTACGTTGCTTCAATTGGTTCTTGTATCTCATCCAGACTAAGACATAGGCAATTTGGTGTCTTCCCCTGTCCCCTGGAATCTTCCTTGTGCATCTTTTTCTCCGACGTTTTTTATTTATTTATTTTACTTATAATTACCCTGCAATCCATTGCCAGAGTGTGTGGCAGGGGGTGAATACACACCAGAATAATTTTACCCGAACATGGCCCTACCGCGGTCGAACAACGTTATTATGATCCCCTATCGTTTGTGAAAAAAATGACATCTTAAATCTATCTGTTCTTCACTTAATCTCTCTAATTTTATCAGATATCTCTTACCGTAGTACAATGGGGGTAATAATAAATATTCAACATCACTGCTAAAGAGACTTCCTTCCAATTCATGCAAGAGTCTCAATCTGCAATTTAAACTTCGCTTCCGTGAATGATTCCCAGTCTAGCTGCTCTAATATTTTGCAAATGCTACTAAGTTTATCATAACAACACTTTACAAATTTAGCTCTTCTACGCTGTACGCGATCCAATTCTTCAATTACTTCAACTTCGTGAGGATCCCATATACTTGGACCATATTCTTAATGAGGCCTAACCAGTGACATAACATTTCTATTTGACCTTTTCATCACATCTACCCAATACTCTTCTAATAAATCCTAATTTTTGTCACCTTGTCCACATATTCTCCGTATGTGTTTCACCCAGGAGATGTCGTGAATGAGGGAAACGCCTTGGTATTTAATTGAGTCTACACATTCCATTTCGGTGTTCCCAATGCAGTAGGCGTTCGGGTGAGAATTGCTCTTTTTCCAAAAATTTATGACTACGCACTTTTTTAAGTTTAATTCTAATTGTCAAGTATCGCACCAGCATTGTATAGCAGTAAGGTCATCTGACAAAGCTACTGTGTCCTCAGGATCACGGATATCATGGTAAACCACTGCATCGTCGGCATATAAACGTATCTTACTGTATGTGGTTAACGTAAAGTAGGCACAAAAGAGGTCCGATGATACTTCTCTGGGGAACCCCTGAAGTAACTTCTACTGTATTTGAGCTAAGCTCATCTATCACTACTCTTTGTACTCGGCCATTCAAAAAGTCTTTAATCCAACCCCGGATATTTTTATCTATGCCAAATGCTTCTAGCTTTGCGAATAATTTACTTGGAGATACTTTTGTCGAATGATTTCTTAAAATCCATAAAACTCGAATCCACTGGAACATTTCTCTCTCCCAAAATAAGAATATCGTGAACAAAGAGCGCAAGTTGTGTCTCGCAGGATTAACCCTTCGGGAAAACGTGTTGATTTGTCATTAATAAATCCTGATTATCGAGGTGACTCACGATCGAACTAGCAATTATATGTTCCATAACTTTGCACGAAATGGATATGAGGGCAATAGGTCAGTAGTTGCTCGGTTCTTCCTTTTCTCCCTTTTTAAATTTTGGTGTTACTTTAGCCGGTTTTCAATTTCTGGGATCTACCAGCGACTTTTAAGTATTATTTCTTGATGCGGCGGAATTTCCGAAGCTAGATCCTTAAATGTGCGATCAGATATTTCATCGGGCCCGGAGGATTAATTAGGCTTAATATTTTTCAGCAATTATATGAGATTTCAATTTCAACGATCAGGTCCACCTTCCCTTTGTGGACCGCAAAACGTCTTCCAGCTGCTCGTAACATCTTTTATTTCCTCTTCTGAGTAGCTGCATGCAAGCTTGTATACGAGGACTATCGGGAAAGAATCCGGCCATGCAATATTTTGAGAGAAGTAGCCTACCTAGAACAATGAGGCCTTAGTCTCCTTCGAAGTATTTTTTTTGGGACCTCGCACCCCAGCGTCTCTTTCGCTTTTTAAAACAATAGGCAACGTCCTATTACGGAATGGTCATTAGCTGCCTCGTCACTCTCTCATTATCTCGGCAACCGACTGTTGGTGAGACCGGGATTTTTTTCAGAACCATAGCCTTCGACCCATGGGTCATCTCCAGTTTTGATCTCTATTAGAAAACTTGGGTCATCGTTTGAGGCCCCGTCCTCAGTCCCCCCCGTATCTGCAGCACGAAATTCTTGATACTGACGAGATAAAAGTGAATGCGACGAAGCAGCTGATGACCATTCCGAAAAAGGATTTTGCCGATTCTTTTGAAAGGTATAAGAGAGACTGGGATGAGTGTGTGAGATCCCAAGGAAAGCGCTTCGAAGATGACTAAGGCCTAATTGTTCTAGGTAGGCTGTTTTTTCCAAAATATTGCATGGCCGGATACTTTCCGGACAGGCCTCGCGCATCTTCACTAGACTGTGCCCGCATCCCTCTAACTTTATCATCATCATCATTTCATTGTACTGCTGGCACGATTTCACTTTTCTTGTTCACTCCTGCAATCTTCTGGTTGTCACCTGAGAATGTCACTCAGTCAGTAGCCGTCGCTCCAAAAGTCGTCAGCCGCGAAACACTTAATCTCGCTCACACCCAGGATGTCTATCCTCTGTCTGTTCACCTCCGTATCAACATTTCCCAGATTTCTGAACAATCCTCAAGACATAACATCCCACACCCATGTCCTACATTTTCCCAACTTGACTGATGCTCTCCTAACAGTAGTCAGCCTCTGGAGATGCGATTGGGGGACCACTTTACCTCATTAACATTTTACCGGGAGGAATGTGACCACGTCCTTTTTAAATGCATGGCTGCATTTTACAGAGAGATTAGTGTTGTGGTTTCCATCTTCTCTCACATCTCAGGACTGCGGCAGATTCTGTGACTTTCACTCTTTCCAACATCTGAGGCAATTCATATCAGACCCATCACTTAGATATGCGCCTAACAGAAACATGATTATTCATTTGTAAAACTATTACATTCCATCAATAGTAGTTTTTGGAATAGTGCCCACTTTTCTCGTTTTCTAATTCTGGAAGATATTTCTCATTTTTCCAGAAGATGCCGAAAAGTGTTGATGAAAAAGTTTGGCCTCCAGCATGGCAGTCGAACTCACTATTCCTGCGCTAACTCTAGCCTCCTCGAATAATATGGCATATAGTATTACATGGATGACGTCGCATAATACCTAATATAGTATTGTCGCACAAGTTGTTGAATGATATTTATTATTAAATAATATCGCAATTCGAGCCATGGCATGAAAGGGGCTCTCAAAATTGCATGACGTTATTAAATGACTGTAGCATATCACAATTATAAATTAAAATATCGCACACTCTAAAAAGGGAATGGACACCTTGAAAACCGGTTAGCATCGACTCAGGAGCTCTTAAACTTGAACCTAAGAATCGTTACGTAATTCGGAGTTTACATCATTCGTGAAAACTGTTCACGTCGCGCCTTACGAACTTATCGCATTATGCAAACAATGAACCATTGTTTGCATAATGCGATGAGTATTCATCAGTATTCATGAGTGTTCATATTTTATGTAAAACTAGTTAAGTTGCCCCGTCGAATGCAAACGGGTACCTAACTTCTCCATTACTTACTTTACAATCATGGCTAGTACTCTTGCGCCACGAGTGACCAGAAATTAAAGTATTCTTGCCAATAAAGTAAACGGATTACGTGGATTATGCACTAAAGAAAGAGAAGAATTTAATACATTTTCTAAATTCATTCCGAGCATTAAAAAAGTAACGCCATTGTCCATCATTTTCCACCGTTGGTTCAAAAACATGAAAGCATAAATAATTTGACTGAGTGTTCCCATTGGTCGGCGTAAGACAAGAGAAATGCTTGCCAAACGGTTGAACGTGAGACATAATTTAACGAGTTAATGTGAACGGCTCTATTATTTGGGTATCCGCCAAGTGTGAGGCCTTAGGTGTAGTTCTAATAATCAATATAAACCATAGGCTCCCTAAGCAGGCATCTCTCCTGAAAGCCCTGCAGCACAAGGCGCCAGAGCAAGGGGATCAAGGGGACAGGGATGGGGGCGGAAGGTCATGGCGAACGGCAGGGAAAGGGAGTAAGGGAGGGGGGACAGAGGGAGACAGGGGAGGGCTGCAAAGAGTGGGAGTGAGTCACGCCGGCGCACACACGCCCGCGGGAAAGAAGATTACCTTTTTAATTAACTGACGGCAACTCGACACGGTTCATTAGGCGACACTGATACTACTCACTGGTTCTTTAATTAATACGTTGTTTCGTTTCACTTGGCAAACAACAACAGGAACTATATCTGGGCGCCAAGCTGTAAATTTGTAACTTGCCACTGCCAGCGTGTTCAATTAGCGTTCGATTATCAGCAATTGAAACGGAGTGAAAATAAACGCTGTCTAATGACCAACCTCAAAATATGCTATGCAAGAAATGTTCCCCGGCAACTCCCGTAAAGCATCACGCATATCGAGGGGAGAGGGGTTTTTAGGGCTACGTGTTTAAGAGTTATGTGGAATTAAATTTAGATTATAATTTTGAACACAAAGTCCACTCACCATAGGAACATATCATCTCTTTGCACTTGTTATTTTTTGGTGCCACTTGGCGAAGGATTACTCACAAAATAAATAACGGAAGAGGTGTAAAATAATACAGAACAAACACATTTTATCACCTAAAGAACTCCTCATTTCAAAAATTCTCTAGCCTTTTCTCTTTGCGGGGAGGGGATCTCTTGAGATTACCCACAGGGGTCGAGTTTGCCAGGGGAAAGGTGAGCGGGGGATACAGGAGAATCTTCGGGGCAGAAAATTCTTTATTTCTACCACATTATCTGGAAGAAAGGGAAGTGAAGAGGGACCTAGGGGGGAATGAGTACCATGAGAGATATGTAGAGTGGAATTGGTAAGGGATGAGGGAGAAGAAGGGTTTTTAATGGGCAATGGAAGGGGAGAGGGGGTCTAGAGAGGGCATCTACTCTAAATCCCTGAAAAGCACGTAAAATGAATTCATCGGAGGGAGAATCCCAACCAATTAGCGCATGTATAAGCGCATACATGTTGACGCTAAACAAAGTTTTAAGGAAAAGTTAGAATACTCGGAAGATAACTGAACGATCTATGGATCCAGATATTTAGGAAACCTCAAAACTTAAGGTTTGAAAACATGCGCCCGTATACGGATGGAGGCTGATGGGTTGCTTCCCCCTCGCATCATTCTTATATCGTTAATATAAACATGTGTGGGATGATTTACTTGAATATAAATATCTAGTTTCGATTTAACTCATAAACAAGGTCTGTCCCAAAAGTAATATGATTTATTTTTTCCCCGATGGACGGACGGACTGGCGGCGGTTTCTCGGGCTGTTTTCGAGGGAGGGGAGTCTCAGAAAAAGCTGGAGGCCGGTGGTGGTTGGCTCCCAGCTTTTGCGGAGTGCGGATCGTTCGTTTTCGAAACCTCTATAATGTGACCTGGTTATGCTCCGTCATGAACCGGTTATTGGAACAGCGCCACGCCATCAAATTTCGTATGAAACTGGGCAAAACCGGGGAAGAGGCTCAGGACATGCTCAAGGCAGCTCATGGTGATAACACCATGAATATATCCCGTGTGTTTGAGTGGCACAGGTTGTTTCGGGAGGGTAGAGAAGATGTTGAACACGCCGACCGTTCAGGACACCCATTGACCTCAAAAAAGGGACAAAAATCTTCCAAGAGTGAAGGTTTTGTTGGAAAGAGATCGCCGATTAAGTATCCACATGGTTTTTGATAAACTTGGAATCCCGAAATGTGATGTCATCAAATTGTTAGCGAAAACATGGGCATGAGAAAGGTGTGTGCGAAGTTGGTACCGCTAGTGCTCTCGGACGAACAAAAGGAAACTCGCACGTGGATCTGCCAAGAGCTTCCTGAGCATTGGAGTGAGGATCCAAATGTTTTAGATAGTGTCCCACCACACTTCTTACTCTTTTCCCACCTCAAATACGTGCTGAAAGCGTTACAGCAGGTCGTGACGAGGGAGCTTAGCAGGAATCCGAGCGACACCTTTCAGAAGGCGTACGAGGCGTAGAAAACCGGGGGCCAGCGGTGTGTAGACGCACAAGGGTGCTACTTCGAAGACTTTTGAGTGAATGTATCAATTCTGGCCACACATTTTTTTAGTCGAATAAATTTCTACTACTTTTGGGACAGACTTCGTTTGCATAGTGTTAATAACAGTATCTCAAAGATTTTACCGTAAGAGAAGCTATGGCAATTGGCGACATGAAGATTGACGCATTTGACTGATTAAACTTCCGGGTTCACCCTTAAATGTTAAGTAAAATAAAATGAAAACGGGAATGACACATAAAGTGTTCTGGATGTATGAAGTAGTTATGACAAGGAACACCAATGAAAAATTTTAATGAAGAATTTGGTACCCCTCACCATTCTTATATGGCGCAGAGAACTGAACAAGAACCAAGGGTATACAGTAATGCTTTGGACATAAGCTGCGGAATAAGAAATTTGACAATTAAATCGACGGATATGAATTTTAAATATCCAATTTTGGAATACGACAGGAAGATCCACACATGAGGTGAAGAGAAAAAAGTGCAACATGTTCTACCCACACTGAAAAAGTCATCAGGGGAAAGAACGATGGTAGCTCTGAATGCATGGAAAAAAGGAATGAGAAGAGAATGTGCATAATACTAATAAATGAGAAAGTATTGGGGAATGCACTTATATCCAAAAGGTTTGAACAGGGATAGCCAACTCCGAAGCGGAATTCGGAGTGGTGGGAGGAGAACTGGGCTCCCTTTCCTTCCTGCCCCACCGCCTATCTCTTTCTCTCACGCTGACACCACAAGACGGCCCGTGGCAGGGTGGCCCTCTGGCGACATTGGTCTCCCCCTCCCTGGCTCTCTCTGCCGAGAAGTGAAAGGAAAAGGGAAAGCGTTTCTTCTCTGGAGAAATCCAGAAAGTACGTGCAAGGTTTTAGACATCTGACCGCCCTCATATCTCTCTCCCCCATGTTCCCTTTGTTCCGTTTTCACAGAACCCGTCCCTCCTACCTTATGAAGACTTCCCAAATGTCGACAACCTCCACTCCCAAACACCTAAGAATTCAATTAAATTTTACTACTAAAAAAAACAATTGTTGGAATTTCCTCTCACCAGGAGCCCCTATTTCCTCTCCATAAGAGCCAAAGAAAGTGAATGCAGAGCATTTTGATTGGGGATGTGCCGTTGAAAACTGTGATACAGAGGAGGAAAGTGTTAGAAATAGGATACGGATGTTGGAGGGAATGAAGGGAGGAAGGAAGAATGTGGAACTAAAGAGGCGCTTATTGTAATGCCGGACACACCTTTTTGGTGGCTCGCAGGGTATTTATGTGGATGCAGATGTCAGGTTGTTTTAAGCCATACATAGAAATATAACGGTGGTTAGTCTGTGTCCATCCAACATTTACTTTAACGGTAAACCATTGAATGGAAGACCCTTAAATTGGTGATACATTTGTTTCAGTTCGGAGTAATTTTAAATGGCACATTCAGCTGGTTCCGCCCATGGATGTATTCTTCAGTGGTATTCGGATTTACGTTTAAAGGTTGTCTATAGCGATTAGGAATGTCTTCAAATTTAAGGTGGCATATGAGAAGAAACGCTTGGGCCATGTGACGTACTGTCTTTCGAAACATTAGAAATAATCGCAATTAAGTTTCAAAGGTTGGAATTTTCAAGCATAGTAAGACAGTCCCAAAAGAGCAATTTTTTAAAAATCTCCGGTGACCTCGGGACTCGTTTCGATTCGAATGCACTTTGCTGAACTCAGAAAGAGTTAACGAATAGTTGGTTAACGTATACGTAAAAAGGTCATCCAAAAACACAATCGTTTGTGACAACTTTTATTTCGGATTAAGAGCATGGAGATACATGATCGCCATGACGCAAAGAAACCGATAAAGTTATATAAATGTGTAACTCTTATAGAGGAAATACTGAATCGTCCAAAAGCTCGGACGACTCTTAACTTCTCTTGCCCGACTTACAATTAGTCCGATTCCGGAGAAACCTTCCCACCCCATTATTCTCAGGAGTCTTCCCTGGACGGTCCCTCGTCCACTTTCTTTTCGAGGGGGTCCAGGAGGGACGGGTGGTAAGGGGGTCGTGGGGTGGTGGCTGGGGGGTGGCTGGAGTGCTTCATTCGTCCGGCAGACGGAGTCTGCTTGCCGCGCTCGGCAAGAGAGAGGGGGAAGGGAGGGTGGGCGACTCGCCTCCACGAATGGGCAATAATGACCCTCGGGGAGATCTTAATATCCTCCCACTCGCCAACCGCCCATCCGCTGCCATAATCTTTAGCGAAATGAGAAGTACCCCTTGTCCGCGTCTTCCCCCACATCCCTTCTCCGACTCCTGCTCCATTCAAGACGGCACTCCAAGCTCGAGGAGGAGAAAATGGGAAGACGGATTAATAGTGAAATTGGCGGCAGCGAGACTCCTCTGCCCTCTCCTTTCTCCAGTGGAATCTCTCTAGGGACATGATCTCCAAATGCCTTCCGGTGATGGAGGGGCCAAAGGGAAGGAGGGGGAAACTTAAATCCAAATGTCATATCCGGGGGGCGATTCTTCAACCACCCGCGGAGAGACCGCACTCCTTTCCCGAGGAAAAATGTATTTCGTACTATCTCTCGACAGGGGTGAACCCCCATCAAATGACCCTCTTGACAAATACATCAGCACGAAATGTGAAATAGTAATTGTATGATCTCGAACACCCGTGACTCCGTACTCAAAATTATGCCAATGCCTTTTTTACAATGCCACGACGTTACAAAAAAGGCCAGACCATAAAGAGAAGACTTTAAAAGGTATCATAGAAGGAAAATAGTTAATCGTTCGCACTTCATTAGCATTTTAAAAGTGATACAAATCATTTGCTTTCAATAGTCATAAAATAACTTATTCATTTATTAAAGAAGGAAATTCACTTGTACTGCTAACAACGAATCGGAGGGCCAAAGAAGGCGATGAAGGCTTCGGATGGACAAAGAAAACTGAGAGCCTTCGTCTAGTGGGGCCCTTATTGGCGTATGTTGTAATTTTTAAAAACAGCGTAAATAGCTTTATTGGTCATAAGGATTATTATTGGTTTCTACCGGTTTAAGTAGGTCTTGGATGGTCACCAACTATACAAGAGTGCAACGATACATTTCTCTAACTCTCCCTACAAAACACAACCTGACATTCCATACCACAATAAACTTCTTCGATTCCGTCTACTTCTTTTTTTCCTTATTTTCGTCCAAAATGGCTGTCCTATTCCTGTCCCATCCTCACTTGCCTGACGAGTCTTAAAGCTATGCCATTCTTTCAAATCTAAAAAATTGTGAAAAATGTATATGATTATATTTCTGCAGATGATCTGAAAATTAGCATCCCTCTTATAACCACAAACAAAATATTCAATACACTGATATGAATTTTAAGCATGAATCTAGGAAAATATTTTCTTGTTAAAACAAGTTCACGCGAAATCAAGAGAAATGTTTGCATTGAGACTTTCAATTTAGATTGCTCTGCAAGCACTGCTCTGCTTTTATTTCATCTAGAAAAATTACAAGTTAATTTACCCATCATCTCTGATTTGAAAATAAAAATTATTTAATTAAATACTTGACAAAATTAGCTTCATGCATCCTCCCCCGAAGAATAGATTTTAATGTCGAGACGGTTGAATTACGTATGTCATGAATCACGTATCTAACACGGATCTCTTTTGGCCAATCAGTAGAGCACCCAGTTCACAGATACAGCGTGTGGTGCCCACAGAAGTCGGCGAGGATGCCCACTCGCGAATTAATATTATTATTGTCTAAATGCCCCGTCACCGTGACCTTGAAGTGGTCCGCAAGTGATGTTGCTCGAAAGATTAATGTCTACCCAGTGGATTCGCGCGATTTCAAACGCAAGGCTCTCTTGTCAGCGACCGAACACTTTGCCCACCGGGGAACCACGCCCATTTTAAATTATTACGACGGCTATATCAAAAAGTGGCTATTCAAAAATTATATCTGGAAATGGAGAGGAGGGAGAAGGGTAGAACTTCTCGGAGTGACCGATGAGGGGAGCAGAGCGAGGAGTAAGAACTAGGGGAGGTCGGTGGGAAGGGAAGCCAGCGTAAAATTGCCTGCAGGTCCGCTGGAAAAACGCTGATATTTCCCGGCATATGAGAGCCTTGATCAGAGAAGAGGGTGATGAGAAATGAAATCGGAACATTTAATGCAAAGGCGAAACTCTTGAAGTTGATTTTAATACTTAATAGTGTCAAATTTGTTGACACCTGTAATATTCGTGCGTAATTTGTCAAGTTTGTATGAAAAATCAATTTGGTGTCCATGATTTCATTCTTTAAAAATGATAAAAATTTCAAATGAAATCTCAAAGGTTACCAATTGCCGTCACCTGATTAATCGCATTCTGTACTTCATTCTAATGAGAACGTGATGAAGTAATGAGTTAAAAACATTTTCTTTGGACAATGCAAGACAGTTAAGCCCCCATGTCGAGACGGCTCTTAGTTGCGCCATTTCAGCAACCCATTTTACGCTCCCCCTGGCGTCCTCCCCGTCTTGATAGCGCACTATCATATCCTGAAGTCTTTAGACATTCACCGGCGTATCAAGAATAGTAATAGAGTTGAAAACTTTTCTTTACTAGGCATCCATTTCCTGGAAGGCACATTGTCTGCGATGGTTTTTTGCCTCTTTAAGAGAAAGGAGGTCCTGCCAGACATTGAATGCCAAAGCGAGGGAATGGTTAAACCCTTCAAATAGTAAAAAACAGCGTACTTTTCCATAGAGATCCGTGGAAACGTACACTCTTACTTCCTTTTTTATGGAAAAATACAACTACCACTACGTAAGGCCTGAAATCATAAATCTAAGGTTTATCTACGCGCGCCGGTGACTGCTTTTACTCGTAGACTGCGGAAATGATTGTACCTTACTAGATAATATTCCTCTCTCCATCAACTGCCACTAATTAAGACTTCTAACTTATACGCCTCTAGTTGAGTATCCAATCAAGCAGGGCGGCGTATCACACTATTTTCCAAGAATTATTAAACTGGAAATTTTCAAATAAAAATACTTGAATTTCAGTCATTCTTCAACGTCTATCGAGAATTTTGAAGTGACACTTCCTTCGGTGTTGTGAATACGCCTGGTAGAAAAACCGAAAAAGTGAGTCGGAAGTCTAACTTCTTTTTGTTCATTTCCGTGATTGCGACTGTATTACTGTTTTCCTGGTATACAAAAACGTGTAATATATACATGAAAACAGGAGTAAATTTTACAGCTTTTAAGACAAACAAGTGCAATCATAACTGTATTCTTACATACATAATATTTGAACTTGCTGCAACAAAAATCAATCTTGCACGTTTGAGTGAAATAAAGTGTTGATAATTAATAAAAATATGTTTCAGTATGAAGCTTATTATATTAGTAGCAAATTGATAATTTTCCTAATTTTACAATTTCATTGAGTTTTATTGTGTTCAAAGGCTTGTTACGTGATTTATTTTTCGGCTGTTATATTTGTAAAGTTTCCCGACGTTATGCTTTGAGAATCGCACTCCGTGCATCTTATATTTCAACATGTGTATCGGAGCACTTTGGCGCTTTATAAGATCGCAGATTTCAAGGTAAATCAGGTTTCCCTATTAGCTCAACTGGTAGAGCATCCGCCCGGAAAGTGGAAGGTCCGTGGTTCAAATCCCGGATAGGGAAATATTTTTACTTTCGTGATCTGCTCAAAAACCGCCTTCCCCACATGTCCTGTCTTCGCCTATTATGTGTTTTCCTATCCCCTTTCCTTATACCTATTTCTGTTTGAATGAATATATATATATATATATATAATCTTGAAAATGACGCACTCCGGTGACGCACAAACTCACAAACACTAGGTTAATATTTATTAACCTAGTGTTTGTGTGTTTATATATATATATATGTTATTGTGTATTATGATTGTGTATTATATATGATATGAATCCATCTTTCCAATCAGTCATTGTCCTATTCTTTACTCGAAAACACCATATGCTTTCCATTGCACATCCTTTGGTTATTATTCCGCTTCTAATCCAATTATGGAAGATAGCGACTGTGCACACCTGTTCATTACGTTAAACTCCAGACAAAGGACAAGCATGCGAAGTAATCAGATACCTCAAAAAACACGAGGAACCTGGCGATTCCTTTCAAGAAAATATTTGTCTGTTAGGTTATTTCTTCGTAATACCCTGAGATGGACGCGGAAAATGAACGATTTGAGGAGCAAATCAACTTGCAAATGTAGCACACAAAAACTTACTCGAAAACAAACTGAAATAAACACCGTTTACATAATGCACTACAAGATATTAAATTGGAGAAAAAATAAAGCTATAAAATACCTCATGGAGTTGTATTTCTCGGTTATTTCATTTTACAGTCAACTTGATGCGAGAATCGACACCAAATTTCATCAAAGAGTTAACAACGGTGTTAATTAACGATGCTACTGGAACGGTAATCTGGTATGGTAAATTTCGAAACGTCTCTAATTTTCAGTAGGGTTGGATCTGACGTTAACATGATTTCTTCAGATGAACTGAAAAAGACGAGGCACGTGATGACTCTCAGATAATCCGGCGTACAGAAAGTACCTTGATATGTGGTCTTACGCTCTCTGAATCACCGTCTGAGGACACCTCGCAGAAAAATGGAACTAATTCGCCAATTTATGTCCTTTAAATGCTGACATTTTTCATCTACGCTCCCTCTTTCAGGTTGTAGAACCTAACCTCAAAGTAAAGTCATCTAATAAAGTAAAAACCTCACAGAAATTGGTCGAGTGTTATATAAATCGTGTTCTTTTCCCGTGGAAGCATAATTTGACTCTGCTAAGGATACATTACACCGTAAACGCTACTCATTTCAAAGTCTGGGGTAGATGTTTGGAAACAAGGAACATACTCCCTATAAGTTTTGGATAGACTTTGAGATTAAGCGTAGCAATAACCTACTATGTATTTAAGACTACTTACAGCAATAAAATTGGATGGTTACATATTTTACGGGGAATTAGCAAATAATTTGTAAAATATGTATTCACAAATTTCTTACCAAGCCTTAAAAAGGAAATAATTTTTGGAAACTTCCTCTTTCGTGTAAGATACCCCTAGTGCTTCTCAGATTACCGTGATCTGCCTTGTCAACTGTCTCATTCAAATAAATAGAATTACATCAACAGCAGATTATTCTGAGATGGTTCGGGGCATTAAAAATGAATACCCACAAGTATCTTTATAACGACGACATGGTAGCGCTTGATACCCGTAGTGAGGTCTTAGGGTAAATCTAAAAACCTACGAAGCAATTCTTTCCTGAGAAAAGAAATCCATTTATCCTTAAAGCTGAGACCTAATAGGGGTTAACTAGATAAGGATGTGGACCTTTTGAATAGAATAAAAAAACAGAAATCACTCTGTATTGGACTTACCATGAGAATAACACGTCAGAAACATCCAAAGAGCCGCATTAAATATACGTTTTACATTAAAATGAATTGTGGGGAATATGCATGTCTACGTGCAAATCTTACTCTGCCAAAATGGAATGTAGCAGGGGTTGTTAGTTATCAGTTAGAATAATTGTGGATAATGGAATTCTATATTATTATATTTTCGGGAAGTTCCAATTGTGATACCCGATATTTCCTACTTTTAAGTTACGAATAACTAAACAGTATGTTACAAATTTTGTGACCAAAAAGGATTTCTAATCAGGAATCGGCAGTCCCTTTACTTCAACTTTTCGCCTAGGCGTCGCCCAACAAACTTACGCGGGGCCCAAATTATACCCTCTATTCTCTTCAAAGACAATGCTTCCACGCCGTAGGTTACTCAGTTATATATTAAAGTTAGCAAAAAAGGTAGGCTAGTTAAAGGCAGCCATGTGTGAGGAATACAGAGCAATAAGTTTGATTTCTCGCGCATTTCATGTGATCAGTAATGAGACAATGGAGAGAAGAGAAAATGATTATTGAGGAATGATCAATTTGGATTCGGAAAGGGGAGAAGTGCTCTGGATGACCTAGATACAATCCAATAAAATTGGGCTGTATTTCTTTGTTTCTTAGATTTCGAGGAGTTCGCTGAAGGAAATAGGGGGGGGGGAGTTAATGGATGTAATGCAGGAAATAGGAGTCGTGATAGAATCATTTCCCCTTACGGGTATGTTTTTATCTCTGATAGATCACAGATGATGGCAATATTGAGTAGAGGTGTCATTCACTTTGGTAAATCTCACTTTGGGGATAGAATGGTCGAATTAAGGCCTTTCACAGCAATTTCAAACTCCGGGATTGCTCAAGTCACAGAGAGAAGCTTCCAGCTAATGGTAAATCAATAGAGAGTTAGTGTCACTCAAATACAGAGTATTGTATTGGATGACCTTAGAGCATGAAGATGGTATGAGTTTATCATTTCGGCTGACGGTAATTAATATGGCACCTATACTTTTGTACCCCAGAACTTATTACCATTCATTCTCAATCTATCAATAGGAACCGACACCAATCTAATTCTAATTCTTTTACGTTGATTGAAGTATCCATTCTGCCGAAAATAACCCCAGGTTGTACAGAATGAATCAATATGATATTTGAATTTGATAATATAAACTATTATTTTGAGTTATGGTGCCACCTCAAAAATACTCTTAAGGAAGGCAACGAGAAACCACCTCAATGATTATACCGAAGATTTTTATGATAGACATTATAGAGAACATGAGTCCTAGCAACCACGGCCACATCGGCCATGTATCTCAACAAGCGGTGGAGGGAAGGTTTCCGGGGTCGTTATCTCACGAAATCCTTGCAAAGGAAAGTCGACAGCAGTAGCAGAGAAGGCGCAGGAAAAAAATACCAAAATAGTTAGAACTAGAAGAAATTGATGAATAGAGGAACTTCGTATTTTAGAACAATGTTGAGGACAGGAAAATTGATATGAAATGGAAGTATAAAAAATGGAAACGGAAAATATAGAAATTTTAGGTATTTGCGAGGTGAGATGGAAGGAAAGCGGGTATTCCTGGGGTGATATTAATATAGTAATATACAACGGAGGGGACGAGAGCCAACGGGGGGTTGCGATAATATTGAATAAAAAGGTAGGAAGAAGCGTAGTCAACATAGAACAAGCAACGGATACAATATTACTAGAAGAGCAAAAGCAGAACCAACGAACTTAGTCATTATATAGCTGTACATGCCACCATTCAATTACAAGGAGAAAGAAGTCGATAGGATATACGATCAGTTCGAAGACATAATCGCGTGTGTTTCTGCATGGAAACATTTGAGAATGATGAGAGATTGGAATGCGATGTTAGACAAAGGAAGAAATGGTGATGAGGTGAAGAACTACGGTCTAGGTACGAGGAATGACCGCGGGAAGAAAGTAATTGAATTGCAGGAAATAGGTCTAAGCCCTCATCAACACTTGGTTTAGACGGCACAAAAGGCGTAATATATACAAAAAATGTTAGGTGGCTCATAAAGGCATCAGTTAGGTTGCATTATGGTTAGACACAGATATAGGAAAAGCATAATCAATTCGTACATTTTCCCTTGATCGGATGAGTACTCTGATCACAATTTCGTAGCCATGAAGTGTAGCGTCCATTCAAAAAGATAAGGCAGAGAAGGCGGGTTATAAAAATGAATGTAGAAATACTAACTCAGTTGAAAAAGAAGAAGTAACAATAGACTGTTCAGAAAATCTCATGAGTGAGCAAAAGAAACCGATTAATATCGAGGAAAACTGGGAATATATGAGGGAAATTCATAAAGTAAGAGCCGCTTGCTTATATTTAAATATTAGCGCTTTAAAACACAGTTTTACTCCTACAGCGCCATCTACTGATTCATTGAGAAGCTATAGCAGTATTTGTTTTGTTTCATAAGTCTTTCGCTTGTCCGTGCATGCAAACAACAATTTCCGCGATAATCGCTGATCCCGCCAGCTGTGAAGTGCGTTCTGTCAAACGATTCTTGTATGCAAAAGGATTGTCAGCTTCTGAAATTCATCGGGAGTTATACCTAGATTAAGGACCTATGAGTGAAGGAAAGGTAGGACAATGGTGCCGTGATTTTAAAAATGGACGAACAATTGTCCATGACGAAGAGTGAAGTGGAAGGGCTAGTATCCTGACCGTTGAGATTGTTTCGCAAGTGGAACAAAAACTGCGTTGTGATCGTCGATTGATTAATGGCCTGGCTGAACAATTTTCTCAACTTGGACGCACTGCTGTCCACAATATTGTCACGGAAAACCTCGGATACCACAAATTGTGTGCAAGGTGGGTACCGAAAATGCTCACCGACCACCACAAAGAGCATAAAATGTCCAGTGGACGAGAGTTTTTGGGTCGTTACCAATAAGATGGAGATGATGAGACCTTGCACCTAGCGACTACTTCCTGTTCTAGCACGGAAAACAGTGGCTCGGTGGGCAACGTTTCGAAACCGAAGAGGAACTCAAGAACGGCGTTGTCAATTGGTACAACTCTCAGGCGGCGAGCTTCTCTGCAGAGGGGTTAAAGCAGCTGGTACAGAGGTACGAAAAATGCTTAGACGTGAACAGCGATTATGTAGAGAAGTGAAGCAGATTTGTAGCAAACGAAAAATGCCGATTATTATATTTTTATTATATTAAACGTGGCATTTATTATATTTTTCGTATGAACAAACGTCCCTTACTTTATGAGAATGCTTAAAAAAATGTGATATCGAAGGACATAAAAGAAAGTATAGGAACGGAAAATAGGAAAAGAACCAGGAAAGTATGGATCACGGATAATATGATTAGAAAATAAGATGAGAGAAGGAAATGATAAAATTTAAATTTATAATTAGGTAGAGGTTAAGTTAATATCGGGAAGTAAGAAGGCAAGATCTGTGCTAACAGTTAAAGATAAATGGGGTAAGATAATAGTTGAACCAGGAAAAATCCAAAAGAGATGGAAGGAATATATAGAAACACTGTATGGCAAAGAACTTAGGCCGACAAGGTTAGACATAGAAAAGGAACATGACGTAGAAGAAGATAGCTTAGGTCCAGGCTTACTCGACGATGAAATAGAAAGGGCATTAAAGGAGATGAAAGCAAATAAGGCCGTGGGGGTGGACAATATTCCTGTAGAAATGTTGAAATGGTTAGGGAAAGGTGGGAAGAAGGCCATATATGAACTGATTCGTAGTATCTATGAAGAAGGAATCTGGCCGGAAGATTTTGTGAGATCGGTGTTAGTTCCTATTCCAAAAAATGCAAAGGCTTCGTCATGTGAGGATTACAGAACAATAAGTTTGATATCCCACGCAGCTAAAGTTATTCTCAGGATCATCAACAAAAGGATAGAGAGTAAGGCAAATGATTACTTAGGGGATGATCAGTTTGGGTTCAGGAAAGGAAGAGGTACGCGTGATGCCATTGCAGTAATGAGATCACTAGTTGAGAGGAATATAGAATACAATCAGGACGTTTTTGCCTGTTTTGTAGATTTCGAAAAAGCGTTTGATAGAGTGAATTGGGAAAAATGAATGCCTGTATTGCAGAAAATAGGAATGGATTGGAGGGACAGGAGACTGATCCGCAACCTGTACATGTCTCAGACTGCTCAGGTGCGAGTGGGGAACGGAGAGTCCGGATGGGCAGTGTTAGGAAGAGGTGTAAGGCAGGGTTGCCCATTGTCACCGGTACTGTTCAGCGTATATGTAGAGGAAATGATTAAAGAGGCATGGGAAGAACTGGAGGTAGGAATGAAAGTCGGAGGGGAATTCGTAAAATCGGTTAGGTTTGCTGATGACCAAGCATTAGTTGCTCAGTCAGCCAAGGGGTTGCAAGCATTGTTGAGTGAATTGGAGGTTCAGTGCGATAAATATGGGATGAGAATCAATATTAATAAAACAAAGGTTATGCGATTTTCCAGAAATAAAAAGCCTAAGCTAAATATTAAAATAGGCGGGGAAAAAGTAGAGCAGGTAGAACAGTTTACATATCTCGGAAGTGTTTTGGACCAATACGGTCAAAGTAGTAGGTACGTAAGGAGAAGAATTGCGCTAGGCAAGGAGGCTTTCTCAAGGAGGAGGGAGTTGATGACGGGGACGTTGAGTAGGGATGTTAAGACAAGACTCGTAAAAACTCTGATATGGAGCGTAGCTATGTACGGCGCGGAAACGTGGTCACTGAACCTGGAGGATAGACGTAGACTGGAGGCTTTTGAAATGTGGGTGTGGAGAAGAATGGAGAAGCTGAAATGGACCGATAGGAAAACAAATGAGGAAGTACTAGAAATGGTGGGGGAGGAGAGGGGTTTGTTGAGAGAAATCCTATGGGGGCAGGAAAAATGGATGAAAGGCGTATTGAGCGGTAGTGGAATGTTGAAGAGGGTAATAGAGGGGAGAATGTTGGGCAAGCGAGGTAAGGGTAGGAACAGGATAGGGATGTTGGACGGGATGAAGGGAGGAAAGAAGTACACCGAGATGAAGAGGGACCTGATATAGATTAGTTTGCTAGATAGGGAGTCACAAAATGTTTATTTGATAGTTGTGCCCATCCAAAAACCTACCTTAACCGGTAGATTACCTAAAAAAAATTAGGTAGAATTAAGTAAAAAGAGTAAAATAAGAAATTGAAACGGGCAACAAATTGGATGTTAGAAAAACGAGGAAGGAGCAGAAATAGGATAGACTTGTTGGACGGACTGAAGGGAAGAAGAAGTACACGGAGATGAGAAGAGACGTTGTGGTAGGGTAGGATGTTAGATTGCCTTTTTTTAGGAGAAACAAAATCATTAATAGGTTGTTGTTTCCATCCAAAAGTTACGTTAACCGGTAGATTGTTTATAATAATTATTATACTCGAAAATTAGGAGGGCTACTACAAAATTCAATTATTTTGTGAAATCATAATAGAATCAATTATTCTATGTATAAAGTGCCAATGCCAGGAAAAGGTTTTGGCGCCTGTTACACATCAAAGCTCTGTATAACCTTTTATATATCAAACGTAAAAATTCCTTCAAAATCCAGGTGCCAATTGCGCATTTTTTTCTACTAAAAAAAGTGGTGGTGGCTGCACACACTAAGAAGATAAAAGAAAGTGATCCAGCGAAGATCTAGGGAGCTGCATTTCTTATTCATACTCTATCAATGCTGAATTTGCATATGGCGACATCAATATAAAAATCAGGAAAAATATACGATTCTTCAAATACCTTCTGATTGTGCAATGAAAATTGATTCCAGGCATCCTTTCATGAACGGTCACTCGATCACAACCTCGTGTCGTCATTCCTATATATATATATATCTGGCACCTACGGAAATATCAAACGTTCGGAGGGATTCAAAAAACCTTCAATTTATTCAAACCACGGTGAACTCAGGGCTTCAACAGTTGATCCCGCGAGCACGACGCAATCACGGCCGATGCACGTTCGGGGCCTGCATCGATGGAAATCAATGGAGGGCATGTCGAGAGTGGAACGCGTCTAGCTGTGCTGCTTCCGGCCATGCGGATGAGAGCGCCCCCAATCGCCCCACCAATTGCCCCGACCCCCGTCTCCCCCTTCATCCAGGGACCCCCTCATTGGCAAAAATTCACTCCTCCCCCCCATTGGCATTGCAAGGTCTCCGGTCCCAATCCCCCTCCCCTCGCCCCGCAAATCCCCATCCCCCGGCGCGTGTGCACCCTCCCGTGAACTCTCCCTCTTCCGTTCATTTCATTCCTCCGAATTCCATTTCTCAGTTATTATTTTTTCAAAAAGTGACCCCGCCAGGGATGATGAGCTATTGGGCCGTGGAATAAACTGGATTCCATCCGCGGACGACGACGCAATTACACCAGACTCCACCTATCTCCCCCCTCCCATGAAGGGCACCATAATCGCCCGTCCCTGTGGGGTGGGCGATTTCTCATTCACGACTCACTTATAGGTTTGGGGTTAAAAACTCTAGGGTTTAAAGCCGAGAAAGATTATTATTTCAGAGCGATCTCCCGTCTCCCGTGAAATGGACGTGAGAGATTTTTGAAACAGTTGAAAGGTATACGTGTACTTCCAACAATGCACAGATGAACTGTTAAAACATTGTTCATGAGACTTTCCAAATTTTAGACGCTAAGCAACAGATATTTATAAATTGCGAAAGTAGTTGCCAAACATCAAATAAAAAAGGAGAAAAGTAGGAAGGACGTTGAAGATTTTCATGTTAATCCCTATAGAAAAGTACACAAACATCTGACCAGAATAATGTAATTTCCTCGGGTGTATTGTCATTCTATTTTAATTTGTTACCTGTTTTGTGACTTGAATGTGGAATTCAATCTGTTATTTTTTTAGGCTTATAATATAAATTTGAACTAGACCCTAAATTAAATGCATTATCTCTTAATATCGGAATATATCTGTTCTGTTTCACCAAAGGCAATTTGTGAGAGAGAACTAAAAGGACGATTGAAAATATTTCCAATTACCCTGAATATAAGAGTTAAATTTCGAGACCTGTGCATTGATAATTGACCCGATTACGTCCATTTTGCCAACGTCCACATCCCAAATTTGAGACACAGGGAATTTACTGTGTTAATGAACATCCTTTTAAGTTATTATTCATTAAATGTTACGGAATATTTATTCTCACTGCATAATTTACAGCACTTTCGTCACTACTCACTTGTCATTTTCTAATCCATGTTAATTTCTCAGGGATAACTGATTTTCATACTGCATTTTAACACCTTTACCTGGGAATAGGTTAAGATTAAATTGTGCTCGATCACGCTTAGAACTCCTAATGAGAGACCTTAAAATCCTATCAAAGCCCACGAACCTTAGGAAACTATTCACTATGAAACATGTAGGTGCATTTTAGCAAACGATTACTACATAGTATGTCTACTGCGCAAGATGGAAGTTTGTACATTGAGAACCGAACACTGTTGGTTAATCATTTCTTCAATTCCTATCGTCACGATCCGACGTTATTTGTTGTTATTATGCCTTTCGATTAACGCCTTCGTAACCCGAGATGAGTTATAAATTGACTAGGAATAAGTACTCTTCTCCCAACTCCATCAATCGAATATGATAAAATAGACAGTCAATTAGAGTGAACATCGTTTAGATGAGCAAGGAACAAGAAAGAATAACGTTTTTTTGATAAATACTAAACCTAGGCATAAGAGTTTATTGAAGGTGGAAACATGATTCCACCCAAAAAAAAGGAAAGCGACTGAGGAATCCAAAGGACGAAGTAATGGACTTGGAAATTTTTTTTTACAGAAATGAAAAGAAAATCATTTAGAAAAATTCTGAATATAAAGTAGCTCATTAATTAAAAAAATAAACTGAAATTTTAAAAAATTTGATGAAAAGAAAATTAAGAAAAATATTGTTCATCAAGGAATTCACTTGCGGAAAGGGGCTTTTTTTCATTCAAACGTAAATAATCGTGGAACATTTAAGTTTTGCTTTTATTTAATTTTTTTTTCTTTGAACAACAGAAAAGCGTAGCTATACACTGAAAGTGAACGTGCCACTATCTCGGTATCAAACTATCAAGTTTGCAGTGGTGGGGTCAAAATACTCATCTACAACTATTTTAACACAATCCGTCGACAGTCGCCACGAGTGCGTTTGGTGGGGGATGTTAGACCACCGGCCATTCATGCACACATACATACGAGACCTCGTAATTTAAATATACACATAATACTAATGCATGCGCAAATATAGAGTTCAGACGTGCACGTAAATATCCATGCTCACATACACATTTACATCAATACAATATATAGATTAATAAATATATAAATCACGTAATAAATGATGCTCTAGAATAAATTATTAAATTTTGCTATTTAAATAAATATTTTCGGGTGTTTCGGTTCGATGTAACCATGAGAGAAGAAGAAAATTTTTAAACTATCGGTGGAGTTTATCTCTCTTATTGTAATCTGGTATTGGTATCTATCGAATCAACATTAAGTTATATTAATTTCATATCGGTGTCACCAGAAAACTAGTAGACTCTGTACCTTCGATTCTAAAAAGTATAGCCCTGCTTACTCTCCTCGTGAACCAATGTCTCTCCCAACGTAATCACTCCAACACACACGACACGCTTACTCTCTCCTCTTAGTAAATTAAAAAAAACATATTGTAGTTTTTTTATCAAACTTTCCCAGGGTCTCAATTAATTATTTTTCCCATGGGTCCCAAATACTCGACCTGTACTCCAGATGTGGCCAAACTAAAGCGAAGAAACACCTCTATATTACCTCTTCATTGAATTTTCCTAAGAGTCTGTAGACGTAACGTAGGTTATTAGTTCCTACCTTTGGTAGCTGGCAGCTAAATTCCGCACTCATAACTTTTTTACTCATAACATTCACTTTTAATGAAGCGTCGTTGTTTCCGCTGTACAAATAATCACTGAAATATAAGATTTTCACTTTGTACTGAGTTATTAAGGCTGGAGTAATCATCATACTTAATTTTAAAGATTAGTTTTAAAATTTCCCCTTCCATAATCAAAAGAGAAGAAACAAAATTACGTAGCAATTGTAAAGGCACGAATTTAAAATAAATTCCAATATGAAATAATCTGCAAAATACCAATCGAAAACATTTGAAACCAATAAAACTGTTCCATTAACTAATTGCTTAAGTTTTAATCAATAAACAAATGTATTGTGCAACTTGATTTTAATTATGAAATTATAACCCCCAGGCCTAAAAAATCCAGGATTAACGATTTAATCTCGACGGGAGAAAAAGCGAAGAATCATTGGTCAATGAAGTTCAGCAAGAAAAATAACATTCATTTATATAATTAATTCGTTAAGAATTTTAATAATATGGTTATCATCACAACAGGATTAAAAATTAGTTAATTCTTATTGAGGACAATATAATGAAGGCTAAATATTGCTAAATTACACGTTGGACAAGAAATTTCTCACGTTTTGGTTTCATTTTAGCAATAGTTTTTTTCAGGGGAATATGATTTTCGGAATATAAATGATTGGAAAATAACGGCTTTACTAATTTTACATCTTCCGTGGAAAATATTACAATTTGGGGCTATTAATTCCAATTCCTCTTAATTGCCAAGATTGTAACACGAAATGTCAATGTTATCAACGCGTGTAACTTGTCTCACGAAAGGTGCTACAATTTGCAGCATTCAAATTGATGAAATATCATTCCTGGTGATCTGTTGGTGTATTCCAACTTTCCGTTGTATCCCACACAACTGGCCTCCGCTCTCAAAAAGGGGCACCCGGCTGGTGACGTGCGCTGGATACGTATATTATGAAGAATTAAATACTCCAGTAGTACATTTTTAAAAGGGCGCAGGGTTGTATGACTTATTCTAATATATTTTTGTCACTCCTCCCTTCTCACCTGGTCGTGACCACGGACCTGACCGAGGGAAATCTGGCGGCGGCCGTGATTGATGAGTGGGGAGCGGGCGACAGCGTTGAAGCGATTGCTACAGTGGGTCCAGCAGACCGCGAAACTTCCCCTTTTTATTTAATTCGATAACATAGAGTCGAAAGGAAGTCGCGTTTAAAAATAATTGAAATTCTAAAATCATTATATCTAACGTTGACGCTTTGGCCGAATCCATCTTAGTCTCCGAAACAAACTAAAACTAACTCAACAGGACCATTTATGGAAGCCAACTCTGCGGTTATTATCCAACAAACCAACAACTGATTCCACTGCAATGAAGAAAAGGATAGTTTTTGTCGAATAATTATGTCTAATTCTGCCTGAGTCTAAACGAAACATTCGTCTGTAACTTCATTCTCTTTGTGGTAAGATCGGTGGACGATGGCGCGAAAAATAATTGAAGACTATGTTTGCGGCAGTAAAATGTGATGGGAAGAAACAATAACATTAACCCAGACTCAACATCACCAAAGCCTAGATAGATAATCTATAAATTACCTAGGAATGGGTCGCTTTCATTTGTGGTTAGAAGTAATTTTAGAATATTCCTTCTTAAAAGGAGGTTCAAAGTATACATACAAAATATTTAATAAATAACAGCGATTTAAAAACCGCAGTGAACTCTGCTCCATAAAATGTCATCAACGGGGGACAATAATAACTCAGCTGTACGTCCCACATAATTATAATATTAATTTTGACATTTGAAGCGTGGGTGTTTAAATATTTGAACAATTCAAAACTTAATTATCACGTTCTGACCGCATTAATGTTGGACGATGTTCTCTTCCACGCGTATTTCAGGGCATAACAGTGTCATCTATGCATTTTACCATCACCCTGCACATTTTTGGAATGAAAACAATTGGGAGTACGATATACATGAGGCGCTTAATATAATGTTAAAGATCGAGATACCGTTGCGAAAACATTCATTTTAGGTTCATACTTATTTCTCCAATGTACGCATGTGGAAGGTCGTTAAAATTTTGTAGACATTTATTTAAGATTAGCATTTCCCCATTTTTTCCCATGAGAAAAAAAACAAGCATCCTTCCCAATATTTAAACGTAAGTTTTGACCGCTTTCTTTCGTATCCCTATAACTTCGTTATTATTTTAAAATGAAGGGTTCTTCCACAAATGCCCGAGGAGAAAATATGAATAAGAACTCTTAAAAATACGTTTCCTTTTTGTGAATATAATTGTAAAAAACTTTCAACCATTAACATAAACTCTTAAATGAAATTTGCTCTCTTAACTTGCTCTTAACTAACTTCAACGCGAAAAAGAGTTTCAAAATTGAAAAATTTCTCTTGTTTCCTCGTATATAACAGTCTTTTATCTCAAAAATATACCTGAAAGTTTATCCAAGTCCTCCAAATGAACGCGTTTTTAATTCCGCTGCGGAAGAAGGAACATTAGAAGCCAATTTTCATTTCGTGTAAGAACTGACGTCATTGTTCGCAAAAACCTGAAGCGGAGAATTGATTAAAGTTGAGAACAGTAGACATAAGATTTTCGTTCTGAATGGATCAAATTCCCTCAATTCAAACACTTCATTGTAAAGCAAAGTATTAAAAAATATGAAAAATATATTTCTCTCTGTATTATTTCACAAAGTATAGGTTTTTCATTAATTCACGTAATCAAATTATCCGCTTTGTTGTCTGAGGTAACAGCAGTAGAATATTCCAGATGGAAATATAAAAACGTTTGATCTTTTGGTCTGCTAGCCAAGGCTTAAAAAAATTGGGATATTTAAGCCGCCGCAAGGTACGGAACCATAGTTTCGGGAGAGGGTTTGGTTCATTTCAACTCGACTACATTTTAGGTTTGAACACGCAGGTGGTAAAAACTTATGTCGTCGCCTAACCATAGATAAATTTCAAAGTAGACTTTCCCGTGAAATGTTTACAGCGAGGCGGATCTCGTTTGGCGAAGTAAAATAGAGCGACCCTCGGTGACAGTGAATTTTAATAGGTGGCAATCATGCACGATCGAGTTCCCCAGTGCACTGCGAGGTACGTCTAACCGAGTCGCCGATTTGCCCCGCCTCATTTCGTGCCCTCCCCCAGTCGACTTCCGTCCCGCCACGCTCGCCCTCTTTGCGGTGACTGAGTGCGGCCGAATCCATTGATTACACTAATGCCTAAATAACTCACCATCTATCTGAAAATAATTCCCGGTCAGAAAAAGATATTAAATTTCCATATTTACGTTTTTAACATGGCAGTGCACATATTAAGACTATTTTTTCCACAATGTGCAGTGGTATTTGATATAGGATTTTATTTTCCAAAATTGCATGTGCTTTCATAGGAATAAAATATACGCAAATTTTTAATAAACAGAGAAGAGTATTCTCCTTGTCTCTTTAATGCCAATTGTGCACAGTTAAAAATGTGAAGCATGGTTGTCAACATGTTTCATTTTAATAGCAGCTCATTGTAACGTCACTCGCAATTTTTTCGTAAATTACCCCCTTGGGAGGGTTAAATGGCGGTTTAATATGATGAGAGATGTGAATAAAGGGGGAATTTATCGTTCACTGAGGCAGTGCTCCGATAACAAGCCTGAAGGAAGTTTTACACGAGGAGAATGATGCTGCGTGGAATCATTCTAGTGATGCCCTAATGAGGTCCAATTTTAGTCATTTATCTACACTGGACGTATGCACAATAATACGATCGATTGCTCACTAATGTATCAACTTTCTAGCTCATTTGTCCTTTCGAAATTTCAATCTGAAAGCTCTTTAGGATGGATTCTTCTTTTGGATCAACACGGCTCGGTATCTGCAGTGGAGACTAAATCCATTAGCTTGTTTGTCTAAAATTATTTAGCGATTTTACAAAATAGCGCCTCGTTTAATGGCCAAACATCGACTGCTGTAAATTTTAGTTTACTTCAAATACTACCAATATGAATTTTTAGCCGTGCAACTTTATTTCACGCCATGTTACCATAATGCAGTTTGCGCGTTGTATTAATTGTTGATTCGTTTGTATTGCTCGTTGATCCAAAGGATCGTGCGATCATAAGTGAAATTTATTTTCTTTGCTTTTAATCGCAAGAGCATGCATGTCAAATTTATTCGTGGAAGATTCTGAATTAGACGGGGATTGATACTTGTTGATATGGAATACTGTGTATTGAGTTTTTTTTTGGGGCAAATGTTGTAATCATGGAAAACTCCGAAGTCAAGCAAACTACAATCAGGTAGTAGTCATGCATTCATCTTTATTCATTGAAGTGAAAATCGTCAGAAGAAAGTACGTCATATGATATTCCTCATAAGACCTTTTTCAATAACTGCCGTGAAATTAGTATACAAAAAATCCGGATAAAACACACTTCTGCAGGTAATATTAATTCATACATTTCCGGATGAACTTCATTAGGCTCAGTCAACGCAATGATTCAACAAATGGTTCAACAAATGGTTCACTGTAGTTCATGTTACACAGCGAGTCTGACCTGGCAATATAATTATTGCCATGTGAAAGTTTTAATATTGAAGATATTCAAATCCAAGATTTAATCAAGTGTTCGTTTAAAAACAAGTCTTAAGAGAAGGGCTTGCCAGCACTTGAGATCGGGAGGGGAATCATTCTGGGAGCGCTCATCAGAGACCACCCACGCGGTATGAGTGTGTGTATGCGTACAAGGGGAGGGGGTTGAGGAGAAGGTGGTGCATGGCATTCCGGCAGCATCAACACCAGCGCCGCTCGCATCGCCTGGCAATTCCTCCTACACGGCAAATACTTGACTCCTGAGATCGCCGCCACTGCCATCTAGCGAGCAAGCGTTGTGCCACTCACTCCCCTCGTTCGTGGTAATGGTGCCCTCCCTCACTTCGCCGGCTTCGAAAAGTTGTTGAATGCTCCCTTCCCGCCATGCCCTAATAAAATCCTTCCTCCATTCTTGTGCCCCGGTCTTTCGCCCGAAAAAAGGGCCCCATTCAATCCACCCACGTCCGTCTCCCCCCTCCCCTCTTTCCCAAATACCCCGCCCCCTGCAACCCTTGCCTTTGACAAACACCCGCCTTCCTCCTCCCTCGGCCAACAGTGACCCGCCACCGCCTCTCCAAACCCCCCCAGCGGCCCCGTACACTCCCCTTCTTACCCGGAGGGGGACGCCGGAAAGAATATTATATCGCTCTCCTCCCTTAGGTTCCATTCCGATGAAAGTGTCGAAGTTTTTTAATATCCCTCACCCTCTGGCCTTGTCTCCTCTCATCCACCTCTCCTTTTCTGCCTGTCCCCTTGACCTATCCGGATGGATCCCTCCTGCCATGAGGGTCACCGCCTCCCCGCTCGAGATCACCCCTCTTCCCCGAATGGCGAGGCCCCGTCAAATAATGGCTGCAGACGAAGTCTTCCGCGAGCACTGAGGCTTTAGAATTCACAAGGCTCTTAAATGACGGCTGAAATAGTGTTTACAAAATATTTTTGAAGGGAAATTCACATTTCAAAGAGAAAATACTTGTTTATGTGAAATGGTACTTAGGCGAGCTAAAATTACCATTGAAAATTTTCATCACAAACACTGGAGTTGATTGATACCCCAAAAGAGTAACCAATTTTAGCACTAAAGTTGTCTGTTCTTTAAGCAAAAAGTATGGAACAAGAAATCATTTAATTAAAAAACTAGTTAATCTAAAATGTTTAAATCAAATTATTTTGGAATATCCAGTCCTAGTATTAACCTAGTTGAGAGAGTTGATCACGTTTGAACGTGGCGAGTGACCCAAGCATGGTAATCAAGCCCCCAAAACAGTGACAAAAATTAATATTAATTATAAAAATAAAAGTTGCATGTAAATTACCGTAAAATATAGTCGCGTAGATCAAATTACGTAATTGACATAGCATTTACAGAAATAAGCTACAGAGATAGGGCAAATAAAATATACAACGGACTTACAACCTAAGCCCTTGGGAGAGGCAGGGATTTATAGCAACCATACATCAACTAACAGAGAATTCATTGGTCAGAATAGGAATTCCTTATGTGTTCCTTCCCAAAGTGATCAAACGGTAATTGACAAATGTAAAACAATTAATAGCACGATGATCTTCAATGAAAAAATTATATTTACGTTTCCAAAAAACATTGGATAAGTACGGCTTCTACAATACACTGTGGAGATAGGGATGGTGCCACGTCTAATTCACTGGCATCCACCCCAGAGGGCCTGGGATCGTATTCCGGATTCGTGATTGAATTATTCAGGGCATCCCGATCCCTACTCGGGTGCTGAATGGGGAGGGCACTTCATGTGGAGGACGCAGTCCATCGTCAGTAACTCCTGTGATCGCTCTGAAAGTGTCTTTTAGAGTATGCTATTGCAGACGCCGGGTTTCTCTGCACCCTTGCACCATTTCCCCATCGAATTGTCCCTTAAAAACCAGAGGGCAAATGACCTCAGCTGTAGGTTAGAGCTTCCCCCCTTTCTACTACATACTACTACAACTACCAATACATTGTGACTTACATTCGATTACTGAGCTATCTCCGTCAAACAATTCAGAGTTGTATTTTTCTCCAAAAATCGTATAAAATAAATTAGATGTTTGCACAGTTTTGGATTGGGTTTCAAGAAGTATAATTCTTGGAAGAAAAAACTATATTAATTGTTATGTAGCTTGGTCCTAAGGGAAGTGAAATACGTTTTGTCATGTGTTCTAATATCAACATGCTCCTTGACAGTGTCCCGAGAAGATAAACACGTACCTTAACATACACAGTAAGTTCTGAGGAAATGGGCTAATAGGAGAGGGAGACCAAAGCCATATATCGAAGTTAGAATTCATTATTGCAGCGAGAAAATTTCATAAACCCCTCTTGAACCCTAACAAAAAAGAGGAATTGGCTATGTATCCGTATAGTTACAGCAAAACGTGTCATATCATTGCATTAAATCTGTAAATTGTTCCTGTAAATTTGTATTCGTAGGGCTTTGGTATTCATGGATTCGTAAATATACATATACACTATTTGAAACACAATTTTTAAGTTTTCCTGATCCAAGTTTCTCGGGCACACTTTAGGCAGGGATGTGCTGCTCAATTTCGCTTGAATGTATTACAGATGAGAACGTCACTACCTATTTTGATGCTTAAGCTATCGAGGAAACGTAATTCACACTGAGATCTGCGGGTCTTTATGTAACCAAGTGCCCCGAAACTTTGGCGAAGAAATGGCGTTAGGGGGCTGTTTCACCCATCAAAGGAGAAATACACGACACACAAGAGGAAAGACAGTAGGTAGGCAATCATACAACATCATAAAGGATAGGACCAGTGCGTTTAATGGCACACATAGCTAGAAGCAGGAAACAAGCCATATTGTCCAAATACACAGTCAAAAACAAAATCCCTTCTATCCTTTCCTTTTGTATCCTCGCCCATTTCTCTTTAGGTGGGTACTCTACATAGCTCCCTAACGCCATCTCTTGGGCAAAGAATCGAGGCAGTTAATTGCAAAAACACCCCGTAGATTTCAATGTAACATTCGTGTTCTCAATACTTCAAATGGTTAAGAGGATCAGGCTGACAAGACGAAGATCCGTGTTTCAGGTCTAGGAAACTTTTTTGTGCTCTTGGTCTACTCAATTTCACCATTCCCATCATTCCTGTGTTCGTCTTTTAAATGCGCTTTTATCTCTTTTTCTTGCATCTATTTCCATGAGAATGAATATATATATATATATATATATATATATATATATATATATATATATATATATATATATAACTTTTGGACAGCACAATAGAACACAGAATAAAACAGATAACACGTAAAAAGACACTCACACTGTAGATGATTTAAGCTTTCGGCCTACTTCGAGGCCTTCTTCAGGTCAGACTGAGAGGTTTTGAGGGAAGAGTGCCTGGGGAGGGAGGGGGGGCGGAAGGTTTAGGGACTGTTGGAAAGGAAATTAAAGATGGCGGTTAAGGGTGGGAATTTTAAACGATCGGAAATATAGGATGTATGCGGATTCGCGAGTTCTCACCTCTATGTTGGTGGCTGAATCGGGTAGGGATTCTAGAACTGTTAGGGAAAAGCATTCGTCAAATGATAGGTTGTGTGAACTTGCGTGTAAAGGGATTCCTTCCCAACAGTCCCTAAACCTTCCGCCCCCCCTCCCCTCCCCGGGCACTCTTCCCTCAAAACCTCTCAGTCTGACCTGAAGAAGGCCTCGGAGTAGGCCGAAAGCTTAAATCATCTACAGTGTGAGTGTCCTTTTGCGTGTTATCTGTTTTATTCTGTGTTCTATTGTGCCGTCCAAAAGTTATATTGCTCTCGTGAGTACTTCCGCATCATCGATATATATATATATATATATATATATATATATATATATATATATATATATATATATATATATATATATATATATATATATATATATATATATATAAACATATTCAAACACCAAATCCTATATTCACTTACACAGGAATGGTACACGTTCGCCCTTTACACTTTCGATTGCCATTATTCCCTTAAATGCTGAGTGCACATCCAATGGCACTGAAAGGTGAACAAAGTCGCATCGAAGCAGCAATGTTGAACAAGGGGTAACACCACATCATTTAGAGTTCTGCTGCACCAAATCCTACACATATATATGCATATATATATATATATATATATATATATATATATATATATATATATATATATATATATATATATATATATATTTTATTAGGTAATCTACCGGTTAAGGTAGGTTTTTGGATGGACACAACTATCAAATAAATATTTTGTAACTCCAAACAAAACCCAATCCAGCAACCTAAACTACATCAGGTCCCTCTTCATCTCTGTGTACTTCTTTCCTCCCTTCATCCCATCCAACATCCCTATCCTGTTCCTACCCTTTCCTCGCTTGTCCAACCTTCTCCCCTCTATTACCTTCTTCAACATTCCACTACCGCTCAATACGCCTTTCATCCATTTTTCCTGCCCCCATAGGATTTCTCTCAACAAACCCCTCTCCTCACCCGCCATCTCCAGTACTTCCTCATTTGTCTTCCTTTCGGTCCATTTCACCTTCTGCATTCTTCTCCACACCCACATTTCAAAAGTCTCCAATCTATGTCTATCCTCCTGCTTCAGCGACCACGTTTCCGCGCCGTGCATAGCTACGCTCCATATCAGAGTTTTTACGAGTCTTGTCTTAACATCTCTACTCAACGTCCCCGTCATCAACTCCCTCCTCCTTGAGAAAGCCTCCTTGCATAGCGCAATTCTTCTCCTTACGTCCCTACCACTTTGACCGTATTGGTCCAAAACACTTCCGAGATATGTAAACTGCTCTACCTGCTCTATTTTTTCCCCGCCTATTTTAATACTTAGCTTAGCCTTTTTCTTTCTGGAAAATCGCATAACCTTTGTTTTATTAATATTGATTCTCATCCCATATTTATCGCACTGAACCTCCAATTCACTCAGCAATGCTTGCAAGCCCTAGTCTGACTGAGCAACTAATGCTTGGTCATCAGCAAACCTAACCGATTTTACGAATTCCCCTCCGACTTTCATTCCTACCTCCAGTTCTTCCCATGCCTCTTTAATCATTTCCTCTACATATACGTTGAACAGTACCGGTGACAATGGGCAACCCTACCTTACACCTCTTCCTAACACTGCCCATCCAGACTCTCCGTTCCCCACTCGCACCTGAGCAGTCTGAGACATGTACAGGTTGCGGATCAGATAATTATATACATACATATATATTTGTACATGTATGTATGCTACCCTAACATTCCCCAACACACGCCCTTCTACAGGTTTGCATGGTATTATGCATATATTAATGGTTTTCGAGGAAGATCTAGGACATGCGAAAAAATCACACGCGGATGGAGCTTAGAATTCACAAATTGACAGAGGCATGTTTCGGGAATCACCCTGATCTGAGATCTGGCTCAATTAATACCGGACTACTACCCATCTATATATCAAAATACGTTTAATTTGAGATAAGGCTTTGGTGAGAACTTCAAAAATAAATTGGATTCGGAAAATGGCTTTGTATGAAAATCATTGTATCTGAAATTATACCGTATCTAAGTGTAGGTTATTAATTTATTTAACATATAATACAAAAGCTATCGATATACTTTCTAAATGAGATACTGTTTATGAAGCTTCGACGAGTTATTGACATTCTGACTGCTAAAATACAGCTTTCAATAAAGCTCCATGTTATACATAGATATATAAGCCGCTATGGCGTGGAACCAACAGAAAGGGAACAAACTTGACACACGACTTAAGTCTCCGAGAGGAACCTAGGGATGATTGTGGTTCGCTCGATTTTCAATTAAGAGCCATTTCAAAATCATCCCTATTGATTCGTAAAATGATCTTCACTGTTCCTGACGCACCAATATGAAACAAGAAGAATTGTTATTTTATTCATCAAAGACACTGTAATTCCAAATTTGGAGTCACAGGAGAGTTAAAATAATTCCAAACAATTGTCACAGAACGCATGATGGCGTACTAATTGGGGTCAATAATTAAACAATAAAATGTTATATAAATATTTTTCTTGAAAAAAATTGACGGACGCACAGTTACACAGCGTATATATTTTAATGGCCGTCGCTGATTATCAGAAATTTCTTTCACCATATCGATCCCAAACTTAACAAAACTAATGCGCATTATTCGCGGTACCGATAGACTTAACGCTTGGGAAAGGAATAATTGGGAGCATTGCGATGGGAAGGAGAATGATATACTCACATTATGTGATCAAACATTCAATATATTGCCTGCATATCGAATGCATTTATATACATGTACACATTCAAACCTTATACAAAATGTGAAAAAACACGAAGCAGTTATTACAATAACTTAATTATTAAAAATTACATGAACTGATAAGGGAACCAATATAGGCTCTAAAATTGCAAATGTAAGGGGGAACCTATGATGAATACATTACATTAATCGTGGGATTAAACTCGCGTCATCGAGGCAATAAATTTAAGCCCTAAGAAACATCAGGTCGAGTAAGAGAGAGATAATAGGGAAGATATTACGATAGTTTATATTAAATTAATTATGAAATCATAAATAGTGATAATAAATAACTGAAATAAAACGTACGATTCCGTTTAGATCTTTCTACAACGCAATCCAGAACGGCAAACGTCCTCACGAGTTTGTGATGTAATTGTAGCCTTGTGCGAAGGTGAGGCGGTTGATTTTTCACCGAAAGACCACTTTACATGGCAAAAATACTGAAGACATCTTAAAAACTGTTACGCGATTTATTGCTTTTTTAATTTCATTACATCAAAAATTTTACAATGTTTATAAATCAAGATACCATCACTAATTGCGATCTGTTAAAATAATATCCTTATTTTCTAAAACATTTCTTTTTAACGAATACTACAATATGTGCATTATATAAATCTTCAGATTGATGTGAAATAAGTTATTTCGTTATAATGAAAACTTCGTTGCAATTTTCCACAGTTAAAACTTTATTGCCGACCATGGTTTCGATACACTGTATCATCTTCAGGTGAAGATGATACAGTGTATCGAAACCATGGTCGGCAATAAAGTTTTAACTGTGGAAAATTGCAACGAAGTTTTCATTATGTCTCGATTCCACAATATCACGCCTGATTCTTCACTTTTCGTAAGTTATTTCGTATTTACATTGCGTTACCAATGGAAATCCCAAATCTAGTTTTCCTCTGGGGTCCCTTTTATCAGCTTAGTTAAATTGAATATATTTTTATTAAAATTTTATTCTTGGCAACTGTCCAAGGAGCAATTTATTTTTTATTCTTTTTTTTAAACGTTTTAAGAGAGTGGGCGAAAAAAATGTTTTTCATCCTAACTGCTTTCGCGTTAGTGCTCAAACCTGGGGATTAGGGAAAAAACTAACGCGTTAACGTTTTGGGTTAGATTGAAGACTTCTTTTCCTTAGCAAATCATCAACGCATACGGGTCCAATCAACATGCAAAATAATTATATTTTACTTCTGCCCACGATCCATCGAAATAGATATCGTAAAAAGTGCTGAAATCATAGTTTTTTAATAATTTGAATGTGTGATTATTACAAGTTAGTTATTCCCGTCCTAAAATCAACCCGTTTAATTTCTTTTGAATGAATTTTAATTTACTGCTTATTCAAGTCATGTTTTGTCTTAATTCTTAGAGAAATTTTTTTACATTTAAAAAACCAATTACCTCCAGAGCACGGTATGATGAACATTTAATTGCCCGCAGGAATATTTCGTACAAAATTAAATAAAGTCCTTTCAACAGTCATAAGTCTATCAAGCCTATGTAATTACTACATTTCAAATTTATTGGCGGTATTTTAAATTTACCAAGACTCTTCAAGTTGATTTTTACAGGGAATAATTTTTGGCAGAGTGTATTTCTCTTCCGGCAACAATTTGAAACATTGCATTTAATTTCCATTCATTACTCAAAAAAGATTCTCCTGAAGACTAAATTAAGGCGTTTGTGTGAATTACTGGCTCGATAGTACCTTGCAAATATTTTCAAGGCTCTCATTCCAAAAATATATTTCGTTCAGCATATGACTAGATACAAATGAAATAAACAAACATGACGAATGACGTTTAATAAAACCAAAATCGAACGCATAAATGAAAATATATTGGCCACGAATTATCACCAAGTTTCTAATTAGATTTATAATTCTGACAGCCTAATTAATTTCTTAACTGTTGTTAAAAGACGGAGACCTTAAAACACCAAACAAGCAAAAATAACAGAGTATTTAAAAGGTCGTACATTGAAAGATTGTGTGAATAAACGCCGTATTTACCCAAATTTCACAGACAATATACATAATTATTCTTGTTTTCTGTTGGAAGTATATACTTACGTAATTTAGAGGAAAATGATAATGTTCAATTGTTTGATTCCAGAAACAGTCAGGGAATAATATGATATCAACTAAGTGCAGGAGCAGCAATTTATTTCAGGTCAGTATAAAAAGCTACAAAATTTCTTTCAAATTACGCTGTGGTCCTTTATTGAAACTGAGTAAAAAATAAACAGATGTAGAATGAAATTTTTTACGTTTTTCCTAAGTTCTCAATAATAATTTATTAAGTTAATATTGCAGTTTTGCATGAATCCTAAGCAATTTGCTACGCTTTTACCCGATTAATAGAAGGGACTCTTACGATCGAGGAACTTACAGAACGGTTCTTATGAAATATATGAGATAAATGTGCTCATATGGAATATCGCAACGGGTTTCTTGTTGAACATTTTGATACATATTCCCGAGAATAGGAGGCACTCCATATGAGCATCAGAGGAATTCGTCGACCTGACAAGGGCGCCTCGAGTTCCATTTCATTTTCCACTACTGCTCTCTTTATGACTGGTTTCCTCCTGCAACTATTTCATCTTACAGACATTCTGACCCGATTGCTGTTGCTGTGCATTCTGAAAATTTGAAACGACAAAACATTTTAGTGACATATGAGTTCATTTCTGTCATGAGATGCAGAGGGAATACATTTAATGTTCCAGGATATTCTGATGAGTCAGCTCTTTCCCTCATTGGTTTGCTTGCTACATTTGCAAATTCTGAAGGGTCTGGATGTTCTCTATTACTACAATCCGTTTAAAATTTCCTTAAGTAACTCGGTATCAGTCATATCAATAATGCGAAACACATTTGTTGTGTGCGCTTTGAACTACAGGAGGTGGAAACCTCTTTTTCTTAGAAAGTGGAAATTTTTGCGCAATGAAACATCGCATAAATTTTACATTGCTAAGCTTTAGATACTAAACATTTTTCATGCATTTTATTCATGTGAAGAAAATACTGGCCTGTGTCATGCTGTTACGACAGTTTCTCTACATTTTTTTTCCCTCTGTGATACTTCGAAAAGAGAGGTGTTATTTTGCTCTAGTTAGACCTCATTTGAAAAATGCCGCGAGTATTTGAGATCCTTGGGATAAAGTCTGGAAAAAAGAATTAGATGAAATCCAGAGAAAATCCGTCAGATTCGTTAAAAATTGTTATAATAAAGACACAAGTGTGACAGGTCTCTAAGGGGAGTTTAGGCTGGGAGTCACTTGAGATACGAAGAGAACAAGCGAGACTTAGACTTTAAGAAAGATTCAGAATCAACGCGTTTAACGATGACACTAAATGAATTATAATGGCCCCACACTACTTAGGTAGATCAGACCACAAAGATAAAATAAGGGAGATAGATTCCAATACAGATAGATCCAAATACTCATTATTCCCCAGAAAAATCAGAAATTTAAATAGTATGAAACCAAAGGCACTTTAGAAATATTAAAAACATTTAGAATATTAGACGGAACAAAATTAAACATTGCAAAGATGTTAGGTGTATCTGTAGATGCATGTGTATGTTAATTGGTAGTTTAAGTGTTTGCATGTGTGTGAGTTTGAAGAGTTTTTGCAGGAATGAATACAATGTTACTTTGTGGCTAGTATAAATTTGGGCTATTGCATGCGTTTTTCCCCCTTAATTATGGGTGGTTCCCTAACAACCCCCGCCACACCCCCTGACGGCGGCTTGCGGGGTACTGAGTAGATGTATTCTTCTTCAGTTTCACCTTATTTCAGAAAAAAACAAGTAGTTTATAAATTTTACTTACTTAGTTAAAGCCATGTTTATTTGATTTCCCAAACTTGGACAAGGTGCACTTACTTTTTTTTAAATTTCGAAATGTTGATATCCTTTGAATTTAACGATATAATTATATATATCACTACTCGAAGTTTTTGATCACTCATGTATTAGCACGAGACAGTAGGCGATATACTCACTTAATAAACGAAGGTTTCGAACGTAATATTCAGAAAAAAACATGCATGCATTTGCTGCAGTTTTCTTTCTCTATGACCCCAAATCGTATGGTATTCAAGAGGTAGTCTGGCTAGTGATCGAAAAGCTCATACTCGAGCTACTCCCTTGTTATTACGGACCTCTTGAAATGCCGGACTGCTCGCAGCATGGTAAAAATCAGGATAAAAAAACAGCGTAAGCGGAATATACATGGATACTGCAATGAATCATACCACTTAGGCTATACCTTGGTTACTTCTGGTGATGTTGGAGTACTTCCTCCCATATAGATGGCCTGGGAATACGCAAAATAAGCCTCCGAAGCCCGATCGACACGAGAGAGGATTGCCCGCCAATTATCTGATCCACATCCTCCCTCTTCATCGGATTGATCCATTAACGATACGTTGAAAGAGGTGCCTTATTGTATGAAGCTTCTCCAAAGATAACAGTGCGACATCTAACGTTCATTGTGTTAACGGGAATAAATAATTAGTGAGCAAGCAAAATCGATTGAATTTATGAATGAATGGACAAAAAGATATGCGATAGAGTGGACGGAATATAGAGTAATATGACGGGTCATTAAGCCTCCATTTGTTCCTTGGAAAACCTTGTCAACAATACTGAATAGGAAACCTTAAAAAAAAACGAAATTGAAATCCATGGTTTCCCATATAGAGAGGGAGAAATTGATCACGCTGTGGTAAACCAAACGTGGTTAGACCTTTCCGTAGGCAAGTAGGACATTTGGCGTTAAGGTCGGTTACTGTGATCTTGCCTTCACACATCTTAACAGATATTGATCATGCGATAGAGCAGCCTCCAATACCTCCCCACTTGCGGTATTCTTCCTAAGATAAGTTGCTGCGGAGAGTTTTCTGGAAAAATATTTTACTGCCACAAGGTTTGCCCTAATAACACCAAGATTGAATATCTAATTTAATATTTAACAGTAGAATTAGTTTAAAAACTTGAAGTTAGCGCAATCTGAAACATTAATTGAAATGGATCACGCAAATAAGACGAAAAATGATGATTTCTAATGATAGCCTGGACCCACCAACTCACACCGTGCAGGCGAAGGATCCAATCGGCTATAAAGTTTTTACGTCTTAATTTAGTGAAAAATCCCAACATTATAGCTAGGCTACCGAGCCATTTCAAAGTGAACGTCCATTTGGTCTGCCCTGTGTTACATGTTTTTCAAAATGATTTCCATTGCTAATCTTTCTTGGTAAATTACTTTGATTAATATATATATATAATAACCTGATTAATTTATGACCATAGATGGCTACATTTATAATACCTATATCGCTTCTTTTTTGTTTGAATGCCTGTTGTATACGTCATTGGATATATAGTATATGTCAATAGGAATAACATACCATTATGCTTTCATATGCTTGGTTTAGCCTACAAAATTTATTTTCATTACAATGAGTTGGTACTTAAAAATCGCATTTTATTACGGTTTTGTAAGTACCAACTCAGTGTAATGAAAATAAATTTTGTAGACGAAGCCAAGCATATAAAAGCATAATGACACATACATCCAATGCGATAACTAATGACTTTCAAACCAAACTTATTGCTCCGAGAGAATCTCAAGACCACAGGAGTAAATTAGAATTTAAATTTCCAGGTTTAGCAGATGAGATGATTAGGTCCGACGCTTTGGAGCTCTTCGTTCAATGGACTGGCGGAAAATGACCACAAGGTCAATGCCACACTCAGCCCGTGAGGTTAGTGACCAAGTCTCGTGACTTTTACCAAGCGTTTCAAAGTCACATGCAAGTCGGACGACATCAAATTAAGCATATTCCGAGGTCGACCGTACGGTTTTTCGTTAATAGCGGCATCTTCATCTTCCTCTTTAAATTTCTAATGCGCTTAGAGTTTGAATTTGAATGCGCTAGAGAGAAAATCAATCGTAAACTTACAGAGGTAACTCGAGACCACTGATTGATTGGATGGATTGGATGCTCTAAGACGGTCGTTGAACTGAGCAGAGCTAAAAGACCCGACGGCTAAAATTCATTTCCTGAGTGCCATCAGGAATCACTCCAAACTGAATGAAAACGAAAGGCTAATCAAGAATACATTAAGCTTTATTTCCTCTTTAATTCTCTTCTCACCCTTTCTCGTCCGTGATTGGATGTCCACAGCATATATTTACATTCTTTTACTTTCATTCATTCCGGAGCACAACACATCTGAGGACGCAAAACGATCAACAAAGGTGGTATATCTCCAATTTTAAATATTCTTCTGCGTTTAAATATTATGATCTTACGTGGAGTAGATTAAGGGAGTAGAGATGAGATTGATGCAAACAGATCGACTTCAGCATGAGACATAAAATTGAATTTGAAGAAGCAACGCAGAGCGCCCACATTATAACTCGAATTGTGATCACGGGGAATATGTAACATGCTGAAACCGAGGGAAAATCAACCTACTAAGGAGGATCAGCCACGTAATAAGTAATTCGGAGTTTTTTACATAACAAAACCATTTGCGTATTTCTGTCACTGGCTTTTCAATTATTAGCATTTAAAGTAGTTGGTATTTCCAGAAGAATCGTTGGGAATGCCTTTCCAATTGAATCCTCTACATATAACGAGTTCCATTAACGAAACATTTTATCCGTATTTAGGTGAGCAATTTTTATTGAATTAATCTGTACACGATTTGGCTTCCAAAACGTACTATTAACTAAACAACTCGATATTAATACCCAGAAATAAAATAATAAAATCAATAACGTAGAAATGTTCAATGGACACCTAGATGTAGAAAAATAAATTACTTGTTTCCTAAAAAATTTGCAATCAATTTTATAAACCTAGTACCGGTCACATAAGTTCATTGCATAAGAACATATGCAATTCTTTTCAATAATATTTGTATATAATTTAGAGAATTTGTTTCTACATTAATTAAGCTCTTTCATTCTTGGAGGTAACGTAAATATTTTATATTGAAAGAGTGCTATTGGGAATACACATTATTATATAAGAATATCCTCAACTCAGTTCATGGCAAAGGCGATGACCCAGAAGATTGTGAATCCTTTGGCCTTAAAAAGTCTTAGCATAGCAGGAATTTACTGGTCACAAACGGACGAATAGATATAATGATCTAAAATAATCAAATAAATCAAAGAAAGCATGAATCATGAGCGTACTAATTCAAGGAGATTGAAATCCTCTTGCATACCAAGCGCCTATGATTAATTGATCGGTGTAGCTTCAATAGAGAACAATTAAAACCTCCTACTGGACACATTTCAGTCATGCAAATGAACCAAAAGATTTCTGTAAAGTAAGAGGAAGCTAATTCATTATAAGCGGCATGTAGTTCATTGATCTCCTTCATTAGTTTTCAAGCATCAAATATCCACTGGAAACTGCTAATTGATACGGCACAAATGGCGGTTAATGAGTCGCGGAATCCATTTGAGTTAATCATTTCCGGCTATTGAGCGGTTAACGGGAACCACGAGTCGGAATGTATTCATGAGTAGAAGTGGAAGTAAAGTGCATGGCGATCGTTGAAGGGATGGCTAGAGCTTCCATCCATTTGAACGCTCGGAAAATTTATGCAAATCGAAGAGTGGGAAAGTTGCTACAGATCACCGAAAAAGAGCGGCCGGGAAGCGAGCGTGGGTGGTTGTGTGACACGGCACCTCCCACACTCGCCCCTCTCCTAGGCGACGGGGAAAGAGAAATTCCACCGTTTTGCTCATTAATGTGGAGATTGACAAATTGGCTCCTCGCATCTCATCGTCGAGAATACTGAATGTGGTTTCTGCCGAACACCTCGATTGAAATGCACGATGAAATTCAACACGGCCCGAAGGCGAGACGCTTCGAGGCAAAATGTCTATTATGTCGGCTCATTTCAGTCTGGTAATGCTTAGCAATCGCCGGAAAACGGTTCTTCATGACGTAACGCTACCCAGCGCATCAATCGCTTAAAAATCGTCACACGATTTCTGGAGGCATTTCATTTTATGAAAATGGCAATGAAATGAATACCCTAAGCTAATAACTCCCTTTTGGAAAAATTCTCCTTTTTTTCTCAGGAAATATTTTTTTTTAATTTAGTTTCAAATGTAATTTGTAATAAAGTAATCATGAAATAAATTAATATAATAAAATAAATTGAGTCAATTCCGGAGACCAACAAAACATAAGCACGACCATTTCCCATTCCGCTAAATGATCTATGTTATCATTTTTACTAAATTTCATAAAATTCGATAAGGTAATAATACATAAAGGTAAGGCTGAATAGGTCATGCTTCCAAGAAAGAATTTACAAAGTCAGGAGAGACTTACAGGAAAGTGTGTTAGGTTTACTCATTTCCCAAATTAATGCTATGATGCATTTTCATAGGTTTATCTTTGCTCGTTTTTTATTATATTCAATTTGAGACTAATACTAAACCTAAAAACCGCTCAAAAAGCTGTAATTTAATAAACATTCCATCGTTACACGTGTGTTTCCTGAGATTATTGGTGCACGAGACGAATAGAAAAATACCGACGAATCGTCCACCAGTTGCTTTAGTATTTAGGGCTCTTTCAATGAGATGAAAATTGTTTGGTAATGCGATGGGATATTGACGGGAAGTAGTTGTGTACCAAGCACTTCATAAAGAAAAAACGAAATATAAGATAGGTATCGCCCACTGCAGGTAATCAGAAAAGTTTTGATCCTTTAATCTTGCTTTTTTTTCCTCTACTGTTTCCCGATGAAGGGATTACACAAACACTTTAAAGTGTGACAACATATTCAATTCAGGATATTCCTCGGATTTTCTCAGACTTTCGGGGAAAGCTTGCTTCATTTATTATAATTGTTATACAACGCTTCATTCACTGAATCACTGTAATGAACGTACTAAATTACGTATGGGATAGAACGAGTCAATATTCAATGTAATCGACAAAAACTCGGTTATCACGTGTTTATGATACCAAAATATTTATCAGAACCTCTCTCTTTCGGATATACAAGACCTAAACACAGAGAATTTTACCTGAAAGCCCTGGAAAAATTGCTCACACGATTCTTACTCGCGCATTGGCATTATTACGAGTTTCGTTTATAAGTTCAAAAGTAACCAAATTATTTTCTCGTTACCGGGAATTTACAAGTATTTGATGCAGTTGAGCTTAAAATACACCGACACTCTTTACAAATGGGAGACATACATTCAAGGCTACACGGTACAATTCAAGGGGTTTGTATAAATGCTGTTAGGGTTCCAAGAATAATTGCCATACTGTCATCAATGCTTAAAATGGCACCGTTCAGAGTATAAAAAACAACGCGAGCAACTCCGTTGGTATGGTTTAACACCCATCCAAAGGCATCGCTACCGCAGAGATATCCAGTTATGATGGTGTTCTGGATGAGGAAGATTCGTGGGTGCGAGAGTTCAAAGAAGGCTGAACGTCGTAAATATTTTAAATTTCCTTACTCATTCAAGAAATTTGTCGCCTTTATTGCAATTATAGATACAGTACAAATTGTGCACACACTGAGAGTTCCTGCATACGCTTACCTCTCTTACGGCTACGGATACATTTATCATATAATTTTATTATTTTTGCTTTGTATCTGTTATGGTTTGTTTATGGTTTACCTCCTTAACTACACGTTTGACTATTTGTTTGCTATTACATTAATGATCTTATTTTATTTAAGAATTTTTATAAATCCTTTGGTGACTAGCGAACTAAAGCCTGATCTTCAGCCAAAGTAACTGATCTCATGAATTCCCCCGACTTTCACTCATATCTCCAGTTCTTCCCATGCCCCTTTAACCGTATCCTCCACATGTGTATATGTTGAAAAGCACAGGTAATAATGGACAATCCTCTCCTATCCCTCCTCATTACACTGCTCATCCAGACTTCCCGCCCGCCAGTCACACCTAAGCAGTCTGAGACATGCACAGGTTGTTGATTAACCTCATATCTCGCCAAACTATTCCTATTTTATGCAATATTTTCATTGGTTTTTCCCAATTCCCTCTCTCAAATACCCTTTCAAAATCTTTGAAACTCACTCATACATTCTGGTTGTATTGTATGCTCCTCTCTATTAGTGATCTCATTACTGATATGGCATCACGCTTGCCACTCCCCTTCCTGAACCTAAATTGATCATCCACTAAGTAGTCGTTTTCCCTGTCCTCTCCGTCTTGTTTATTATCCTGAGAACCATTTTAGTGGTGAGCAAAATGAAACTTATTGTTCTGTAGTCCTTACATATGGCTGCCATTCTCTTATTTGGAATAGGAACTAACACATTTTCGTGGGAATGTTTTCTACCGCAACTGTCTTATTTGATTACAATTCCCTTAATACCCTTTCTATCTCACCATCTAGTAAGTATGGATAAAATCAATTCTCATCTATTTGTTTTCCGTCAAAGTTTACTTTTTTTCAACTCTTTATACTTTTATACCGGGTGTTTAAATTATTCCATTTCCTTCTCTCTTCTTTCTAACCATCCCATTCGCAACCCACGGTTTTTAATGTCCTTTAACTTTTTACTTTACCTATAGTTTCTTCTGAGGGTCCCATATCCCTTTCTTGATATGCTCCCATTTTTTTCCATAGCACGCAGATTTCATTGTACTTCTAATTTTTTCTACGTCCCGCCGTTACTTTTATCTCTTCATTTCTTTCAATATTACCACATTTTATCCCCTAAACCGTCTTTCTGTTTTACAGGTATCTTTCCAAATTTGACGCTGAACTTCATTCCAATTCCATCCATATCCGGTAAAGGCGATTGATTTTTACACTCTGAAATTGTTCCATTCTACATGTCATTATTGCTAAATTGTGAAAAATTCATATCGTGTGATGAAGTGATGATGTTCTAATTTATCACCTTATTACCTATTTGGGGCATCCCTATGGTTTGAATTTGATTTCTATAATTGCCTTCTATCGCCTTTCTACATTTATTTCTATCTTGCCTTATATTTTCATTTTTGTTGCGGAAGTAACTTAGTCGTAACGGCAACGGAAAGTATTCGAAATACTGAATTTTTAACTATCAAAATCCCATAACATGTCCCTTGACACATTCAGAAAACTCCAATGCTTTCACTTCCAAAAAATCCCTTCTCTGAGAGCAGTCAAGAAAACTCTGCAACCATATCAATTTAATGCCTGGCATAATAACAGAAAAATTGAAATGTGAATGAATATTTTGTTCAAAATATATTCCTATCATACCTACCTCAAACTGATAAAATTTTGGTTTAAGCATACTTATCGAATTTGAATACATGAAATGATTGATTTTACCTCTGAGAAAAAGCTTTTTTCATAGCAGTCACATTATTAGTCATTTCGGTGGAAATTGCATTTGCAATTGGATAGCAAATACGGTTCTCTTATTCTACAAACTTTATAAAGCCGATTAATAAAATTGGTTGCTTCTTTATTTTTCCGGACTACGCCTGAATCGATTAACTAATTTTTTTCTCCCAGATTTATCCTATAAAAAAACCTTATACTTTAATTTTGGGGCTTGTCGTACTTGATGGATATCCAAAAAAAATGTCAGTTTTAATTTGAATATCTGGATTGCATTTTGACAGCTTTCTGAATCTTCCTTGGAATATTAATCTTATTGGCAAAGGCTTTTATGCAAATTTTAAACTGCACTGCGTGGAATGTCCAAGAAAAAGGGTTCTAATCCAAAAGCGATTTTATTTTTCAATGGAAATGAAAAGGAAAAATGAAACCTTTGAAACACCTGCTATTTTATTTCAGTAATTAAAATATAAAACAATGCCGTACGGACACTGAACTTGAACCATGATGCGGTTAAATAATTAAACTCTCAAACTGAAGCGCTATTCCTAAAAAATATATATTACCAAAAATTTTAAGACAGGAAGATGCAAACATAATTGGCGGTGCTCGCCTATTTGTACATGAATCTTACTGTGACTAACGCCATGCGTCGTATCCATCAACCATTACAATTTGAGTGATGACTTTAATAAATCCTTCTAAAGATAGAATGTGCAGCTAGTACGTCGGATTCTCATGGAGTTGTATCGATAGCCTAATTGAATCGCAAGCAGCTTAGAGGAGCTAGATTAGTAAAACGTCGTTATGATGGACTTAGTAGCGTATCCAAAATATTACAGTAGCTAGGCTGGGAATCACTCACGGTTAAATCACAAGTTAAATTACAGATCGAAGCTCTTGCATTGATTGGAAGGGAATCTCTTTAGCAGTGATGTTGAAAATTTATTGTTACCCCCATCGTACTACGGTAGGCGAGATCTTGTAAATTAAATTAAAGAGATTAAATGTAGAACAGATTTAGGATGTCATTTTTTCCACGAACGATAAGGGATAACATTATCCGACCGTGTTAAGGAGTAAATTATTTTCTGTCCAAGGTAGTCTAGTGAGTAATCACCCTCTGTCACACACCCACGGCAGTGGGTGAGCCCTGCCAGCGGTGGTTGGCAGGGAACTAAAAAGAAAACAAAACAAACAAAGTAAATCTTCTCGTCACTCACAGAGTCGGGGTCAAATATTTTACAGATACTTTCTTACGCAATTGTATATTTACTTAAGTTTTCCTTGTAAATGTATGATTGGAAAAACACGACTGTTGCAGAATCCCATTCCAACACTTGTTCTTCAGAGTTCATTTGTTGATCCGGCTCTTCCTTATGAATGTAGGGGCCCCCAATTATGCAGCCCCTGTTTCAGTACTATTCACTTTGATGGAAATGCAGAGAGAATGCTAGTTCGGTACCAGGGAAGGGGAGTTAATGCGGAGATGCCGGGGCGCTCATTCCGCCTCCAGTCACCTTCCGAGGCGGAACCCTTGAAGGTGTCCCACGGTGATTCGCGCCGCCTTCAATTATCTCACCAACTCGCTCCCACCTGCCGCTCCCCCGCTCCTGCCACCCACCCCTCGTCTCATTTTCTTCCCCACTCACGGTCGAAACTCGGTCGTCCGACCACTTTCCCTCTCACCGGCGGCGTCGCATTCGAGGGGAACACCAAATTATGTCACTTGCCCTGAAACACATTCAACACCGTCTTCTCATTGTAGGGAATAATTCTAAATCTTAACATTACGAAAAAATAATGGCACCTTTTAGAGAAGAGTAGCTGCGTAGATAAAAAAAACAAAGGATCCTGGAGCTAAAGAATATGCATTTAAATGACAAGCAATGAGCTTATAATTGAGCTTGATTGAGCTATAATTACAAAGTAAGGTGATAGTAGCAATAGCCTTTATTGGACATCTTTTACAATATTTGCTCCAATTTATGCGAGGCGTTTTCATTGCAGAAATGCCTTCTACTCGAAACCATATTCTCTCTTCTCTCAAATATACTCACAACATTTTAGGCTGAGAAATGAATTAAAACCTTATGAAGTTATACTCGGAATCAGGAGTTGGCATCAAGATAATTTGGTTCGGGTAACTCGATGTCAGTACATACATGCAAAATCGGTACTTTCGTACCTACAGATAAGTAAATTAAACAGTATTTATCGGTACCTAGCTATTAGTCCCTTTTATTTATTTAAAATACGAAATACTTCACTGTTTGGCACTCACGGTAAAAATCCTAGGCAATTAAACTTACTTGGGAACCCTAAAGATCCCATAGGACCCCTTCTCAAATCTGGCATAAACAAAATCTCATGTCCTTAATGTAATTCTTCGTTCATAGGACAAACCAGAAGAAAACTCATCACCCGTTTCAAAGAGCATGCCGCTTTCAGACTAGGGAACTTCCACAAATCCTCCGTTGCCCAACATATGTTCTCTGAAGGACATAACATCATAATTGACGACATAAAACTATCCCAGACTTCATGCTAGACTATTACGAATGCATCCACAACAAAAAGAATAGTAGAGACACCATGAACAGCGACCAAGGAACTATTGCATCTTGCCTGAATGTTCTAATAAGTTAATATAATGTGCATCGACATATCTCGCACATTAACTGGCGCGGGGAAGAACCAATCGTATTAATCATAATTAAATCAGGATTTATTAACCAGGTTTAGCTAAGGAAATGTTTTCTAGCGACAATAAAACTGCGTGACGAAACTCTACTTCCATTCCCTCACCTCCTTGTTCCTCTCCAACAGTCCCAAGACGCGCTCACCGTGTCGAAAGTGCCCTCAAGGCGAAACTTCTCTCCCGCCGTCCAGGACCCTCCCACGAGAGGGTATTTCCCTCCCTTTGCCTCCTCCTCCCCAAAGGCTCCGCGAACGTACCCCGGCCCAACCCCCGCACGCATGGCCCACCCTCCCAGGTGCCCTCACAAACTGCTTCCCCACGCACGTATTCCCTCTTTCTCCCCGCTCCCCCTCTTCATCGTTCTTCTACTCCCCAATTCTATCACTCCCCCACGGTCACCCCCTCCGCTACCTCCCTCCTTCCGTCTCACACATTCTCTTCCATCCGACTCCACATTTGTTTTACACCTTAGCCGAAACAACAAGGAAGCTCGCGCCACGGTACATATGCGTATCTCCTGCAATCTACCTCAACGCGTATCTTCTGAGATGTTTTTCGTTGTTTCGGTGTCACTTCACATGGTGTAATTAATCGAAATGAGTGTTGCGCGGCCAATGGTCAACGAAGGAGGTGACAGAAGAAACTACAAAGTGACAATGTCGGCTCACTTGAAGAAAATATGGTAGACCCGATATCCAATCATTGCCCTTCTTTTCAAACCGTGTTCCCTGACTTCATTCTTGTCTTACCAAGACGTCCCTTCTCACTCCCCTGCTCTGTTCTCCCTTTCTCCTCCATTTGTACGCTCCCTTTGACCATCCTATTTAAACGTCTGTAAATCGGAACGCGATCACTTCGTCAAATTAGCACATGTAATTTTTAAATGGCTCCTAAATATTACCGCAATATCTGTAAATTATCATGCACGAAATATCTTCTTCTTCTCGTCTAGCAGTTATTTCAAGTGGATTTTATTGCAAAGTTAGCAGAGCTAAAGTTTTCCAATAATTTCGTTTATTTTTGTCATTTTAGCATACATTAAAACCATGAATTTGGTCAAGTTGATTTTCTTTCACTTCACAAAAGGCTCACTCCACATCTGCTCAAGTGTCTAGACACCACATTTCCATTGTAACCGATATCTTTTCAGGTTTCCATTTCACTGCGTCCACCTTTTTTCGATATTCCCCTCTCCACTACCTTCGACCATTCCTCGCCCCTACCACTCCCCGGATAGTAAATAGCAAACTATTTTATAACTGTACATTTCTCAGCTGCAAATTTCACGGGCTCCTATTTTAATGCACGAAATATGTTCTACAAAAGCCTGAAACGATTTCTTAAGTTTCGAGCAAAGATGCAGTAGAGTATGATTTGCGAAACACACCCCATCCTTATTCAGTCGTTAAGTTCTGAATTCTCAAAAAATGGCCTGACACTTGTGGATGATTATTGCTAATTATTCTGGATACAATTACTTATAGAACAATTATGAATAGGGTATTGACAAATAACGGTCACATTAGCTGTTACGCATCCTCAATTCATGGGCTATTGAAGTGTACGTAGTACACTTTAACTGCGAGTTCTTCGCAGACCGCAAACAAAATTAAACTGAGGTTAAATGAGTTCCTCATAAATAATGTTCGACAATTTAGTATAAAATGAGACCGTGTTTTTCATTTTCCTCAGTGTCACTATTAAAATTAGTACTAAAATCACGTGTGCAATGGTCTTGTGCAGGGACGATAATGTTATTGAGCTATTAATTAATATTATGCCTATGAATCAGTTAATTAACTTCTACTTCGAGAAAACAGAGTGGTCGTTTTCTGGGAAGAAAAGCTAATTACACGTGCATTGATAGACTGAAACGCAAGTTGATTACGTCCGGTTGTGAAATGTAAACAAAACACCGTAATATATACTATATACGTAGAGGGAACGTAAAAGGTCTGGTGACTATTTAACCTCAATGGAATGGGAGGGCATTTTGTTGCGCAAATATTCAATCAATCCAAAACAATTCAGCTATTATTAAAATTCCTAAACGAACCAGGTCAAACGAGTTGAAACAGTGGCCCAAAACTTACAAGTGAAGAGAAAACAAACTTTGTGTGGGGAGAGACAGGGCAATGCGCGTGGTGTATCCCTTGTGGGACGTTCCCCGTTGACGCTGTCGTTAAGAAACTGAAATTGAATCTCTCTGTCCTCACTTTTTACCACAAAACCTGAGAATTATGAAAAAAGTAATTATTAACTCATTAAAATAGGAGATGAGTATTAGTGTTTGATCCAAAATATTATCTCCCAGCTTCACTCGACAGGTAATTAATTCACTATACTTTGTGTCTCATCTTAAAATCGTGAATTGAAATTTGATTACAAAGAGCTATGTCAGATATTTAATGTCATGATGTCCACGACATAAAATCAAATGGGTTGGCTTTATGCCTGAAAAATGGTCCTACGCATTAACAGCCATCAAATTTAACAAAAGTTGAGTTGATGGGACATTCTTCATTCATTATTAACTGTTTTGTTGTGAAGTATTATTTCATCCCAAGGTTTCGCTCACAATTCAAGCGATATATTTTTGATCAAGAAGAGGAGGGTAAAAAACTTCTTAACCGGACACCGACTATCGGAAACAGATCCAAACTTTACATTCCAGTGATACTTAGTGGCGGAGATGATTTTGAAGCTATTATTCGAAGAATATGAGATATCTTTTGGGAAAATGAGGCAGACTCTACTGACCTGATGATGGTTCTCTCATCGTGTAGCGTACTACTCTGTCGCCCAGAGATTCATTAAGCCGCCGAGGAGTGCGTAGCAAGTAGGGTACAAGGGCGTATTCCGAGTTTTAACCTCAAACGTTAGATGAGGGTAAAAAGAAAGAAACTTCGCACATCCATATAAAGATTTAATTCTTCACGTGACCATGGTTTTGATGCTGTACATCATCATTAGGTGACATACATAAAAATTTTTTAAACTTATATAGCCTGGCTCAAAGAGGGGAGGAAGGTAAGGGGAGTAAGGGAGAGGGGGTAAGTTCAGTTCAGGTGCAGAAACCTATCAGTGGGCTAGGGGTGGGGGAGGGTATGTATTCGAAGGCTTCTGGCTCAAATTTGTGGAAGTTTATGTTCATCAAATGAAGAACACAATGTAACACTCCACCGTTCTTACAAATAGCAGCGGAAAAAAAACACATAGTGTTCTACATTTAATTAGGGGGGTGTTTGTTCGCAATGGTTCGATCTTCATTAAGGGACGGTCGATGGTCATCACTGCCTTAGTGGCAGTGAGATTGGTGCGGAAAGATATTGGAGTCTTTTAATAATTTGAGGAGGGAGGAACAGGAGAGGCATATTGTTTCGTTGACCACCTCAAATCTGTCTGATTGAAAGGATTGCCAAACTTCCAACTCCTCCGAAGCATTCAACCTGGGTCTTTTCATTTCTTTGTGAAGAATGTCTGCTGTGAAGTTACTGGTATGATTCTTATCCAAGAGATGTTTGGTGAATTGGGATCTGTTGTCTTTATTTGTGAAGCATAATCGGTGTTCTTTAATCTTAATATCGATTGTCCTCCCTGTCTATCCAATGTACGAGTATATAGCGTTGCAGTCGTTAGAACCTTGCTATATAAGTTGAAAATTTATTGTGTATGTCACCTGATGATGAAGCGCAGCATCAAAACCTTGGTCGTGAAGTATTAAATCTTTATGAGGAAGTGCAAAGTTTCTTTTTCACTCCCATCATGAAGAAATTCCACAAATTTAAACCTGAAACTGTTTTGTTTATCAAACGTTAGGTTAGACGGTATATCGTCTTGGGTAATTTAAGAAAAATAAGTAAATAAACGTTTTTTTAGTGTTCAGGCTAGATTACACTAGTCCGAAACCAGGTATTAATGAGCTCATTACTAAAAAAAAGGTTTTTGCTGATAAATCCAAACGTAAAATAAAACTAGAGCGCCGTAATTTTGAGTTGAGGAATGAGGGCTTGCTGAAGAATGAGTTAAAGGACATGATAAAAGGGAAGAAAGGAGGAGAAAGAGAAAGAAAGTTATTGTGTTGTACATGGTTAAGATTGGGAGATATTATGAAGAATTAATCAGAATGTCTCGGGACAGACAGGCATGGAGATCAACCATGAGAGAACCAGCCACACAGTAGAACAACCCAAGATCAAAACGGTGACGATTTTTCAAAGGCGTGGTTCAAGACACAAATTAAAAAAAATAATTAGGATCCAATTATGCAACTTAGGACAGGTCATATATTTGGATGCTACTGTGATATCAAAACCTTCATAGGGTATCCAAATCAGAATAATACGCTGGATAGCCTTCAAGCAGCTTGATTTCATTCGACAGGTTGTAGGAAAATTGCGGTAATCACAAGAAAGAGAGAGAGAGATGTTACTCAGACTTTGTTAGAACATTTTGGAATACGCGACAAGCATTTGGAAAAAATCGTTGATTAAGGAGCGGAAAAACGTTCACCGAAAATCCGCTAGGTTTACATTAAGAGCCCCTGCATTCACAAAGGGAGCACGAAAGGAAGACTTTCAGGAAGGCACCTCAGTGTTCTTGCAATACAAAGTGAATTATTATGGCGGCAGTTTATGTTGGTGGATTCGATATCCTGAATAAAATAAAAGGGATAGACACCGTCACAATCAGACTCAAGTACTCGGTGTTCCTTCGCACGATGAGCAACCATAAAGAAATCGAAAATATGCACCCGAATACATTTACGTAAAGACTAAATTTAATTATTAAGTCAAAGAGAGTAATTATTAAAGAATGCATGGAGGCTTTTATGAGTATGAGCAACCTTTTACTGAGCTAACATACATTCAAATCAATGTTTGAATTAATATTTTAAAACTGCCACTCATCCTCATCCAGATCTGCAGCTTCGCCACTCCATTGCAAATTAGCTAGAACACGAGTACTCGTATGTCCTAGACTTCATTGTACCTACCCTCATCTCAAATCAGCCACATAATCTGCTTAATAAGGTTTGGTGTGCAATTAAAAGTTGTCAATCCGAAAGAATCTACGCATATTTTTTTTATAAATCACCGGGGCCTGGCGTTAATTCCTTATTTAAAGTTTCTCAAAATAAAACAAATAAATAATCGGTGCATACTGCTTATTGCATCTATTGAGTGGAGCACATTAAAATTGTATTACAAGGTGGAAAGATCAAGATACCTGATAGTCTACTTTACATTCTCTTACGTTAAGCTCCGCCAATAAATATAACAAGCCACCAAATAGGGGTAGTCATATTTTTGACATATTAGTATCTAGAACCCATAATGGTCTCAAATATTAACCCTATTAAGGTAACTAGCAAAAAACTCACTTCCAAACGCTGAATTTCCCTATGGTGTGTCAGAAATACGAAGAATAAAAGAAAAATTTACTTTTTTCAAAAGCAGAGACTATAATGAATTAGTATAGATATTACAGAGTTCATTTGTTAAATTCGTATTCGCAAGCATCTTAGGAAACGCTGAATAATACTGACCCGCATCAATTCACTTCCATGACAAAACTCGTTTAGCAGCCATAATACAAATAAACGCCATGATGACTCTAACGAAGAGCGGGAGGAGATTATTCGTGATTATGAGGCATGCTCAGTGAATGCCAAGAAAGCATTTCGAGAAGCAATAATTCAAGAGAAAAAGTTAGCAGCAAACCTAAACGAGTATCCTAAATCATGATACCAAAGAGGTTCAGGGAAATTAGCCAATAGTGAAGTCACTAAAAAATAATGAATATAAGGAGAGTTTGCACTTTTCCACAGATTTATTATAGCGTACGACGCGTTTCAACTCACAGAGTCATCATCAGGTACAAGACAAAATTAACAGTGAGGAGTATCTGTGTAATAATAAATCTGTGGAAAAGTGCACACTCTCCTTATATTCATTATGAAGAACTTCCACGACCTTAAGCCTGAATCTGTTGAACTTATCACTAAAAAATGATAAGAAACAGTAATTCAAAAAAGGCCAACTTATTTGTAGACTAAATCCGACGCCGAGTTTCTGTCAACCCTTCTCTCCACAGAATGTCCTACCTCAAACGATATATCCAATGAACCAATGACGAACCACCAAACGATTATGATGAAATCATAGAAAGAAAGACGATTTTTCTTTTAAGAAGGTTTTCACAAATAAATTTCAGAGTAATTGCGAAATAATAACACAGGCGACATTTTACCCCGACTAATTTAATTAACGTATTTTCAGAAATGGAAAAAAAACTTTAGGGGGCAAAATTGCATTTTGATAGTAATTATTCGAAAAATTAGGGATTCATTAACAAATTCGAATTCAAGAGGTAAAATAGCTCTCTTGTTTCAATTTGAAATTCATGCGAAGGAGTCCAAGTAGAAGTTTCTGAAAGAGAATCTCATTTTCATCCCATTTAATTCAAAGCACTGAATTTAATGAATCTTCTTAATTGTGTTTGAAGTCCTTCGCTAAAATTTATTCCTTTTAAATTTACATTTTCCAGTGCCTTCTAAATGCCACTATCAAAGAGCAAGATCGAATCTTCAGGCTTTCGTCCTAACAATTTAAACTAGTAGTTTTGTAATAATTTATTGATCCACTTTTCATCCAGTCCCTGGACTAAATAATTAACCAAAAGTCACTTAAAAACGGTTGAAGCATTTTCATTCGGTTTAAATTATCTGCTTGCTCTACTAATACCTCAAATTGTCCCCTTAGTTTTCAAATATCCGCAAATTAAGAATGCAGGCAATTAAATGCAATGGACCAAAGCGTATCCGCTTGTGTTTATGGTATTGGTAAATAAATGATTTTTGAAGAAATTTCCAGTGCTTTCCCGGCGTGTTGTATTGGTAAAATCTTATCGGTTTTCCACTAGGTTAGGTCCTTCTCCCCTGATGACGTTTCGCTGAACGACTCGCTCATCATTTTCAAGGCATTTTCGCTTCCCCAAACCTAGTCCCTCCCTCCTCCCAATTGAGCACTTATTCAAATATTCGACGGAGAACAAAAAGAGCAGTTTACGAAGGAAACCCTCGGCTCCGGTTTCGTTCGGATATGAATACACTCTCCCATGGGTGAAGTGGCTTCTGAATGGTCCGCAGAATGATCATCTCTTAATTGACTCTCCGCTTATTTCTAATTTCTCGGATACATTTCAATAAATGTTTCCACGCGTGACTAATCTGTTAACCGGAATCCCTATTGAATTCTTTGGAGCCGAATCTCAAAGGTCTCCTCCTTAGTCAGTTTGTTCCTATACCCCTGCGAGTGGCAAAGTAATTTTGTTTCATCCCACATAATGGCAGGGTCACGGCTAATACAATGCCCTCCGACTGCCGACTGCAGTTTTTGGCCCGATTTCGGAGCCATCCAGCATTTCTTCAGGCCAATTTCAATGATACGTTCTGTTTCACCTACGTAAATTAAAACCCATTGAGTCTTAGGGCACTGATTCCTCGTATATCCAAAATAAGGTACGAGTAAAATTAATAAAAATAAAAATAATACTCGTATTTATTCGAGCAAAACAATAATTTCGCACGCCTTAAGGCTTATTTGGGAGTGAACTCGACCTTCAGACTTCAATAACTATCTTCGTATAGCAATATATTCAAATAACAGATAACTGTGATTTGAGTGGTGTGCATTTCATCGGAAGGTCATAATCTGAAATCTGATATATCTGAAAAAATCTCTGATAATCTAATCTGAAAAAAAAAAAAACCACAGTTATCCACCTGAAAGTTTTGCCTGATAGGTCAGAATGTGCTCACATAGCACCAAGCCCAATGGTGTGGGTAAATCATATATCCGTGTAGAAGGGGGGCCAGTTCATTCCCCTGTTCCGCTTATGGTTTCCCAGTAAGACCTGGTTCCCAGAAAACCACGCAGCTTGGGTGAAGCTGAAGGTGCGCAGAGATGCGTTCCCAGGAGTCGAACCTGGGCCATCCGGCTAGTATCCCAGCGCCCTAACCACTGGATTACTAAGATAAAATTGTGAAAATAATCTCTTTAACGAACAGATTTATGCGTCCACTTGTATAGTTTGTGATTGAACAAATAAGGTTCAATACTACCAACCTAAAATCACAGATTCTAACTGAGCACTGCGAAATTATCTAAAAATATGAATAGGGCCAAAATTTACTGTTATATTCAATATAAAAAATACAATTGAGAAGCAGGGACGGCATCAAAGAACACCAACATCAACTGGTTATCCGTCATACGTTCGTCTCCCTTATTGAAAGTATATTTGAACTTTTAACAATAATATACAATTTTTTTACCAAACCGTGTTTTCCACTTCTCTTCAGAGAATTTTATAGATTTAATCTTATTCACTCGGAAATAAATCACTTGTCAAATCATCAACTGTTGTTTTTCTGAAATTCATTAACACAGGTTCATCTAGCGGTTCGCAAGGTATAACGTATATGCATAATAAAATACTCTACTTATAAGCGTCAATCTGTTTTTATTTCCTGGGCCAAATGATTATCTCGCATTCAAAAAGTATGCCCTTCATAAGGAAGAGCCAACCAACCACCTCGGATCGGAAACGTTGGTATTGCATCAACCAAGCTCAGAGGAGAACCAGCCGGATCTTCAGCTCAAACGATGTTCCTGGAGTACGTATTAAATCGTCAACGATTTTCACAGCTGTGTATTTCTTCATCTCCATTGGTCCGATACGTTCCTTTTCCTCCATTTGCAATTTGCTTTTTTTTAATGAGTAAGCATTATGAAACCATCATGAATTAGCATTTGTGAAAACACCTATGGAGTGCATAATAAACATACATCTCTCCCGGTATATGTCCAAAGGGAAATGACGTATAGAAAAGTAGGATTCCATCGATGGCTTAAACCATTATTCCGTGCCTCCAAAACAAGCCAAGTCTTCTGGTTATCATTAAAAAAAACCCTTAAACAATGATAAATGGAAGACCACGTACCAACTGGATTCATTCAAATTTAACAAAAATGTGTCTCAAGGATAAATTGCGATCGTTCAATTAACTGTGTTGCGTGGTGTCCCCAACTTGTGTCCCTCCTTTGGCGTGGCACGTTCCATATTTTCCTTGTCAATTATTCTGTCCTCTTGCGAGTGTGAGTGGTCAAAGCCACGGGAAATAAAACCACGAGGACAGAGGGAGAGAGAGCAGACCACGACTGAACGACGGTGAATGGATGTGGTCAAACTTGCGGCAAATTACGGAAGGAGAGGAAAAGGAATGGACGGAAGGATGGAGAGAGAGGGAGGGAATGAGGGCGGGGTGTGGAGAGGGGAGGAGAGGTGCGGGGGCGGCCGGGGGAGCAGTTGAGAGGGAAAGGAGTGGAGAGAAGGGGAAGATGGGGATTGGGTTCGGTCGGTGGGGAATCTTGTGAGAACTTGATGAAACGTGTGGAGGTGAACTTCAGCAGCCTCCGCAGTTATAAATATAAATGACGCTGGCCTTTGGGGAGTCAGGGGTTGGTTGGGAGTGGGGGAGGAGCGTGGAATTTTTGGGAGGGAAAGGAGGGACGAGGGAAGTAGAAAGTTGGAGGGTTGGCTGAAGGTGTGAACGGTAGAGGTGTGTCCTCCGCCGCATTGACGGGGGTGGAGGACGAGTGGGGAGGGGGCGTAGCGCTCCCGTGCTGCGGTGAATTCCGGCAGAGGAAGGAAGAACGGTAGGAGAGACGGGAGAGCGAAGGAAAGGGCAGAGGCGAAGTGAAGGGAGGTGGGGGTATGTAAACAGAAGGGATGGGATCGAGAGAAGGGAAAAAAATATTTATACAAGGGGATGAAATGTGGGCGTGTTTTCCGGCTTCTGCGATGGTCGGGGAGGATTGGGGGAGCGAGGGAGGGAGGGATTGGGAAGCGAGGGTTATTACACTGATGGACATTTGAGGTCGGGCCCTGGGAACCGACGAAGACAAATAGAAAAATAACATTTCATTCAATAAGCGGTGAGTGGAGGGTCTGGTAGATACGAGGGTTATTAGGAACTGAGTGATCGATTCGGATCCTTGTAATGATCGTCGTCAAACACGCACGACAAAGAGTACATCGAGATAAGTGCATGGTACACTTCGTAGTAACAGTGAAATTGTAGGCGCCGAAAAGTCGAGGGTGAGTAGGATGTTCGATGTGAATGGGGATACAGAGTTCAAGAGCTCGGGAAGGAGACCTCCGCCCCGGCAAGAGAGACGGGATGCTGAGAGCTGGGTGCCCATGAACTGTTGTGTGGTGACCACGACGAAGATCGCGTACGAGAGCTAGTACAGCTATCTTGCATTACCTATACTTTGCTGTATTACTTATGCTTGGTCCTTATTTGAATTAATGAACTTTCCATATATACTACTTTCGAAGTACGTCTCAGAATTTCCCAGTGCGTAGAGTAACTCGGGTCCGACATCCAGAACCGACGTTTCACAGTAAATTCAGCCACCTTTTTCAGGAAAAAGTTTGAAACTTGAGACTTCATCCTGAAGACAATGTCTGAGTCTACTGTTGAAATGTCTTCACTAAATAGCGTCATTCGAATTTCTACCCGAGTTACCCTGTATAGTTGAACTACTTTTATGTTATTGATAATTGGTCATGAAACATTCAATAATAAAACATTAATTTAACCAATAAGCATGAAAAATTGGCATGTTTTTGTTCATTACAGCATAAATAAAGCGTTATTTATTATTTTTAAAAAAATCAAGAAGTATATTTCAATAAAAAGTGACCTACTATGTGTAAATACTCGTATATACTTTTATACTAATCTTCAACTATATAAGTGTTTGTACCTATATAAATATACAAACATGTCAATTTAATCATAGAATAATAGACTTAATAGAGTAAAAGTTTAAATTTTGATTTAGGAACTAAGAATGGGGAGTGGTAGTGGAACGGATACAACCCTGTATTCAATACTTCAAGTCTAAAATAAAGTCTGCAATATTTGCAGTTTCACATTTCTGTCTCCTGAGAATAGGTTAGAACCAAAGTTAGTTATTTTATTTCATTACAAATCTGCATTCTCAAACATACAGGTACATCGGAAAGGAAAGACTAAACAATCAATAAAAATAATGGACATCCTTTTCTTAAAAAATCTATTATTTTTTCCTGTACTTAAATTGTCATCATCAGGATTTCACTCCTAGGATTGGTTTACTGCAGCCACTACATTATTTTCTATTTGAATCCAAGGCTGTATATTCTAGGGAGAATAATGCGGATATTTCCATTACCTTCTGCATCGCAGTTCTGCGACCGATACCGTGAACTTCACTCACGCCAGCAGCTGTAACAGCTGATACAGGGCCGATCCACTCGCCACCAGTGCCTAATGGTGGAACTGCTGGCTTTACCTTAACAACTTCAACCGTATCGACCTAGATTAATTCTACCATGTTTATCACGTATAGTGCCCCCTTAATTCCCCTATCATATTTTAGAATTCCATCCAATTATTTTCTCCAGTTGATCATATACACTTTCCGCTTCTCCTTCATATTGCCATTTACTCGTATATGGTAGGCATTAACGCCTGGTTAGCATATAAATTTGGCACATTGAACATCCGGGTTTTTGAAAGACGAAAGACTTTCCTACCAATAGAATACCTTTTTGATAACCTCCCCAAATCCGTATTCCGCGCATCTTGTGGATGGTATATCACATGATGACTTTGTAATTGCCCAAAACATTAACAAGATTTTTAGAGTGTTTTATCAGATAAATTTAGAGATTTTATTTAATTCTTTATGTTCAATAGTCAATGGTCTCCAGTCGATTACGCATTACAGTATTTTAGGAAATAAAGGGCAAATTAAATGTGCATTCATTAGCGCACATTTTTCGGAAGAAACAAGGAAGAAAGGAGAGAAAAACTGCGGGTACGCAAGCGAAGAAGCTTTCCACGTACGAGTAACCATGGAAAATTTGTCTTAATCGGAACTGCATTTGCATATTAACCCTGACTAGGAATGATAAGGAGAAGAGATTATGCGGTGTGCGCCCGAAGTAGGTATATTCGGCAATTCTAGGGTGCCGGAGGTGCCAAAGAGCCCGGAGCGTGTTCGTCCGTTAACAGGAGGGCGCCATGGAGTAAGAAGATTTCCCACGTGTGCCCGGAGCTGCCCCACTCTTCCGCGATAGAGACGCCCCTTCCACTTGCCCGCCGGCAGCAAGAGCGGGGAAAGCGTGGGCGGACGGAGGTTGGAAGGGGCGGCGACGGGGGGCGTGCGGGCGGCAAGCTCTTGTCTGCAGGTCTATTCTTACTAGCTCCCAAGGACCGGGCCATCCACAAGATATGAGGAAACCTTGCGAAACTAACACATGCCTTTCCACGGAGATTCCCTTGGAAGTTGAATTCCAAGTAAATAAACACAAGTAGGAATGAGTATATGTATGTGAATAGCGGAATAGTAGTCAGCAAAAAATAATTAATTCTGTGAAAAAACACTCTCCTCTTTCTTTTTAAATATTGCTAAACAGTGTGGATGTTTACTTCCGTTTGAGTATTAATTGGAGCTCCGGGTCCACCTTTTTTTTGAAATTATTTCTCAAACCACTTAAAACATTTTAAAGCATCTTCAAGATGTGCCCTTAGGGAATTTTCGTAAGGCTACTGTAGCGTTATATAGGCCTCGGCTGATAATATTTTGAGACGAGAGAAAAATTTCAATGAATCGTCACATGCTAACTCTGTTATCGTTATAGGTGAATGACACACGTACATGTATTGCCATTGCAACTGGAGCACTTAACTCCAGCATAAGTTGCTCCAGTTACCAAATCGCAACGCAATACTGACATGGAATCAATGAAATTCGTACCGTGTTTACAAAAGTCAACAACAAAATAGAAAATTAAATTTTTCAGCGATAGAACATGAGAATAAAAACTAATGATTATTTTGTATTGTTAATCCCTGGTATATAACTGAAAAAATGCTATAAGGGGTTAGTTTACATAGTGTCATGTCACTTTTGGAGTACGAGGCCCTGAGCCGTAATCCATATTATTGCATTATTTATGATATTTTATTGCAATAAATTGAACATTTTCATGTTTCGTTCCTTCAAAAATAGGAAAAATTAACTATTAAAATATTATTATCTGAATTGAGAAGCAATTTTATGCCTCGATAATCCGATGCCTCTTCCATGTTGGAAAAATGCGTGAAACAAGTTGCTCTCATCACAAAGTTAGGTATTGTGAATTAATTTCTGGCCATTGTTGTAAGATATTTTGTGACATATTTTCGGGAAGGTACTTGAATGTCTCACAAACACTATAATAAGTATTCTCTGGTTGATTAAGTCAATTTAAATGCCAGTTTGTGTTCTTACTTTTTCTTGTCTTATTTTATAACCCTCCCAGCGTCAGACATAACCTTTAAGAATCCTGCATCTTGAAATCATTAGGCCCTAGGCAGTTGTTTTCTCTATGGAGTCTCGTCCCATTTTCCTTCGGCTAGTATCATATAATGTTTATTTTCCTAAATGCAAGGATTTCCATTAAACTTAATTTATTTCTTGACATTATCTCTAATGCACTCTAAGCCCTTGTAGTTTATTCTAAACGTGGTACAATAATAAGGAAATAACACGTCTCTCGAACTTCTGCACTTACCGTATCGATTAATAAATCTAAGAGAAACTATAAATTTTGATAAGATGAAAAATGATTATCAGCTGTTTTCAAAGAATCTATTGCATACGCACGACGCTGGCTGTGAGAAGAGATTATCGTAGAGCAGAAATCGAACCGCAATTTTGGATTTGCATGCCCAATTTCACCACACATATTGCAATCTTTAGAGTTTCAGAAAAAAATAGCTGATGAAGGAAGAAAGGACTGTTAAAAAGATATTGAAACCATGGTGACAAAAAGAAGTGACTACTACATCAGGACATACAAAGAATAGGATTTCCAAATGAGAGTAGAAAAAAATCGACTACATTTACAGAAAATGTTTTTGGGTTGTGGTATTTTTTTCATAAAATATATCTCAAATCCCGAGTATTTATTTTTTATATTCAAATGAGTTTCAGTTACCAAAAATTACTTAACTGAGCCATTTTATGGTTTGGTTTCTTTTTGCATTTTAGTGTCGTTCATAGGTTTCGTGTATATGTATGTCATATTCAGTGAAAATATTTGAAATGTTTCAGATGAAGCTGTGGAGAAAGATGAAAAATGTTACGTTAACCGACAAAATTTAAAATTGACTAAGGACGCGAAAGGAATGAAGAAGATATTTCCTCGATATTAATGGAAGAATAATGTTAGTGGGTGGGAGAATTGATGGCATAGCTGCAGAGTGAAGAGAATAATTGAGAAAAAAATTGAAGAGTAAAAACATTTAGATGGAGAAGTAGGCATGAAATTCCACCAATTGAAGAAATATTAACAGGATAGACGATAGTGGAGATATCGACTCAGCTGATACCAGTTCTAGGAATGTTCCAAACAGGAAGAATTGTAATGGTAGGAAGTCAAGAAAAAAATTAGGTATGACGCCGCTCATTTTTATAAGAACCTCCATCAACCTATACGATCACAGAATTTTAAGTTTGCAGTTCTTGCGTTTAATCTTCCCTCATTACTATGTAGAAGCGATCCATGACTAACATTATAATACCCTTTGTATTTTCACGTCAAATTTCCAATAAAAATTCTGGTGACGACGACGCCACACATTGAAACCTATGTCGTTTGAATACATTTTTCTGTGAAAATAAAAAGGGTATTCCTTGAGCTTTAGCAGTTATTTCTATCATAATCGTGGTTAGAAATCAGGCCTATTCTAGTATATTCAGGACATTTCGCGGCGTGAACCAGCAGAGATCCTAGGAAAGGAGGCGAGGGGGGGGAGGGAGGATCAAAATCTAGACATGAGTTGAATAATAAAGTTGCTCTGGGGCACGATCGGTGGGGACAGTGAAAGCCACCGCTGGAATTGAAATCTTCCGGTCCATTGAGGGCCTGTTGACCCGCCAGCTCCAATCGGTGTGAATCTCAAGTGCTGCTCCCTCGCTGCGGAAGGAGAAATTAATGCCGGCGCGTGTAATAATTGATGCCGGCGAATTGCAACCTCCTGATTTTTTTATACACCTTTGGTCGCAAAACCTTCACTTTTCCATCCTATCTCCGATTTGCTACTCCGGAGGCACGAGGTGGTCGTAAAAAGCAAAAAAAAACACCTTTCACAGATTATCGCGGAGCTTTGGAAAAGAGGCAATACATTTCACAGAAAAATTCCATCGCCTTCATATTTGATGAATTACGTATTTCCGAAACATTGCCACACATCCGGCACATGTGAAGTAAAAAAAAATGTTGGTGGGACAGTAGTCTCAGAGGCGGGTGCAATGCGGCGCCTAGTCCAAAGGAATAAGCTCGTCGCGCCGACTTCCGAGCTACGTACACACGCCTCATTACTTCAGAGATATGTTAAATGGCGAACAAAAAGTTGTAAGCATTCTTTCTCCGGCCATTCATTCTGATTCAATACTGAAATATTCATTTGCAAGAAGAAGAGAAATGATGATGTGCACGCTGAGTAAACATTTGAGGAAAGGTTCAATAAAGACTTGAGACATGGAACGTAGTGCATTATGAATTTGATACATAGTCTTTGAGGAAAGAAGATGAAAGTACATTGGAGACTTTTGAGTTGGTTTGGTGTGGCGGACAATGGAGGAAATAATTTGGGCTGACTGGAAGACAAACCCTGCGGTTTTGAATAGAGTAGGGGAATAGGAGAGGAAATCAGGGATGGGAGATATAGAACTTCAGAAAAAGCAGATGAAGGAAATATTGATATTTAATTTAAAATAGAAATTGAGATAGAAATAACGTAGGGCAAAGAAAGAAGCTGAAATAATATTTAGAAGTAAATAGTATTTAGGGACCGTCTGAAACCAACGTTTCACCAGAAAGAATACCTTTATTGGTTGTTGAAATAATTCGCACGAGTGTAGTGTAAGTTTGAGGAATAAATGGTGTTCGATTAATGGTCCGTTAAATTCTAGCTTCAAATAATTCTATCCCTATATAAACCCTCCTTTAATGGACAAAGTACCTTAATTATTATATAACATTATAACATATTAAGCAATATTTAATTATATAATATTATATTACTTCAATAATAAATACTTTATTCTCCAAATAAATGATGCTTTACTGCTTTGGTATCAATAGAACTGATCCCGTTTCCATGGGGTAACTTCTGAAAATCCCTCGAAACTTACTAATCGATTAAAATAATTAAAAAAAAAGAAAAAATAGATTATTTCAAGCTATATTGTCCTCTTATTACTGACCTTCAAAGTTCTCTGCCGCCCTAGGTCGAGATTGACGTCCGCATCTCGGAGCAAAAGAAGATCACGGGGAGAACTATGAGATGAAACGTGTTCTTCTTTGCTGTACGTTTCACCTTCGCCTGATTAGTCCACCACGAGTACATGAAAAAAGAGGGAATCACATTAGAGAATCAAAAATAAATCACAGTTGCAATATTAATTGTGGCAAATATTATTATGCTGGTAAAGATGATATAATAGATACTATCAGCGTCAGGGGTATGAAAAATTACTTCATCGACTCTCTTACTTTCCGCGTAAACGAGAAGTCAGGACTAAAGAGACGAAGATTTTTTTGGCTCTTACAGTGGAGTTCTTTAAGAATAAAAACGCCTATAAGTGCTTAAATCTTGGTCCATGAGGTCTCAATTTTCCTTATTGCGGAAATTAAGACAACCGAATTAGTAGTGGTTTAGTTCATTAATGAGCACACTAAAATTAAAAAAAGAAAAGGGAAACCAATGGACAAATCCTGAGGTTCGTTGACATAATACAGAAAACCGCCGAGATCATGCTCAAGAATATTGAACTTGACTGCATATTTAATGTTAGAATTTGCACATACGCACCAATATGTGCTAGCCTAAATGCACTGAGACAAGCGTAAATATATGCGATATAGTCGGGTCAAAATAAGTGAGATTAATGATTGATTAGGAGCGATTTCTGAATCTTGTAACTAAATTACATAATCATCAAATCAGTGGGAGAGGCGGTAATTATGTTGAGTAAACTTTTGTCTGGTGATTTAAAGGAGAATTGGAGGAAGAAACGAAGAAAAACTGACACGTTAATAGCTATAAATTAATGAAATTTTGGAGATGAAAAGGAAAAATAAATAATCAACCGATCTTCCTATATTTAGAAATTTACGTGTACAGAAATACCTCCTTCTTACAAAACAAAACATTTCGTAACAATAGTCGCTGCTTCGTCATCGACGCATATTTATAAGAGAATACGATAGCATAACAAGTTTTGCTCACACAAAAGGAAACCGTTCGGAAGCGCACCGCATCAAGGGATTGCCCAAAGCACGAAACAGCAAACGGCATTTGACGACGACGAGCATCCCTCCTCCTCCGCCGCGACGAGATCCGAGACGCGGTCGTGACGGCACCTACCTCTTAGCCTTGCTCACGCTCAGGCGACCGTGATCACCGTCATAGAGAGAGGCAGAACAGTTTGATACACCGCGCAAAGCCACCTCCATGGTGAGCAAGCAAACAGCTGAGATTAGGAACTCAAACGGCGGAGCAAATCATCGCCATCACTATTCATTTGCCTTGGACATCAGGAAAAAACATGTGTACCCTAAATCGAGCTATCACGTGATACTTCAGCCATTAAATGCATGACAACTATATAGATAGATCTCCTGGTGAGGATGCGTTTTGAGTCCATCGCATGCATGGAGTATCAGACAAATTAACAGTGATTAATTCGTTCCTTTGATGCCCATTAGCGTGAAAGCTTCTTGCTACGTTGGCCTGGTCGTGTAAAGGGAATTCATGGGAGCCAAATCAGCAAACAGGTATAGGAGAAAAGAGTGGACGATTTGCGAGCGGTGTGTGTAGAGACATGCGCGAACAAGTGTCTCTTGGAGAGTTTTTTTTTAATGTTTTAGGCTTCAAGAACAGCATAGCAGATGTTTAAAAGATCTAATGGATGTGAGAGATAAAAACTAAACATGCAAGGATTGGGAATTACGAGCAAAATAATTTGAATAGAACAAGTTCCTTAAATAACATGGAAATGGATTTTTTTTGTTTAAAAAGATGGGAATAGAGCAAAGCATATTCTAGGGGAGCATGCGTTGTATTTTGGATATAAGTTATACGTTATAAAATAGAGTTTAGTGCATGATTAGTGAGGGTCCGGCACCTTCCTTGAAAAATTTCTTCAAGTCTTTGAAATAATTTGTAATTACAACTTTCCCCAATCGAAAGTCTCCATCTAAATTCGATACTGAAGCCACACGTCGTCTAAAGTGGCTATAATTTTCCTACCCCTACCTCGCTTGCCTGATACGTCCTCCTCTCAATCAAAGTCATCAGATTCAAATGGCCAATCAAAATACTCTGCTTCACACTTCCTTTCTACTTTGTATGTCTCTATTTTCACTATCACGCTATTACTTCTTTGTCTGGTTTCCTTTTCGTACATTTGACCTCTTTTATTCTTCCCTACACTATCACCGCAAAATCATCTTAACTAACTCTGTCTCTCCTTTTGCTTCTACGAGCAATGGCGTATTGCAGGGCCACACATGCGAAAGTTGTCACTGGTCTTAATAAAAGCCACACTCATCGTCCCTATCATTAATGTCCTAGTTTTTTAGAACACTAATTTTCGTAGCGGAATCCTTCTTAATTGGTCCCTAAGTTTTTGATAGTCTTGGTCCATAACACTTCCGCAAGAATTTAGCTGTTTCACCAAACATAATTTTGTTCTACCATTTTTACGTTTAACCTAGTCTTCATCTTCCCTGAAAACTGAATATCCTTAGTTTTGCTTATATTTATTCTCGTCCCATACCTATCGTGCCGAACATTACTTTTCAATGCACTCTGCAATGCCTGCAACTCCTTGGCTAACTGGCAAATTAAAGCTAGTTAGTATGCTTATCCAACTAATGTTATGAATTACCTATACACTTTCATTCATATTCTCATTTCTACCCATGTCACTTTTAGTTTTCCCTCCACACACTTGCTGAAACTCTGTATAAAACTAGGCAACTCACCAGTCCGAGATGTCTGTAGGTTACTGATATATTGTGCATCCCTTTAACCTACTCCTATCATCTGTAAGGCATTGATTAATTATTTTCAATTCACTCTATTGAACACCTTTTCGGAATTCGTGAAAAAACTAACGCATGCTTGTTGTACTCCATGTTACTTTCCTTTAGGGGCCTCATTACCGCTACGACATCGTATGTGCGCCCTCTCTTCCTGAATCCATATTGGTCATCACCTTAATTATCATTTGCCCTTCTATTCATCCTCTTCTCACCATCTCCATACTGGTAATCCTAAATACCAACCTAGCTGACTCTGAAATCAAACTTATGCTTCTATAGCCCTCACATACAGCTACCCTACCCTTCTTCGGGGTGGAAACTGACACCGATCTAACGAAATCTTCTGGCCGAATTCCTCCGTCGTAAATGCTTCGAAGTAGCCCATAAAGTTTCTTCCTTCCACGTTTATCCAAACCCTTAAGTAGTTTTGTGAGAATTTTATCTATCACTAAAGCCCTTTTTAATTTCAATTACTTAAATGCTACTATATCTCGCAAATATCCTATGTCTGGTCATAGATTACCCCTATCTACGCCATATTCTCTTTCTAAATCTAATATTTTTGGCTTAATATATTTATATAATGAATCATGCATGTGCTTTAACCATTGCTCACGAACCTTTCTTGATTAAATAAACATTTTTCCTGCCTTACCCTCAAAAGAGTGTGTGGATTTTCCTTCCTTACTTGCCACCATTTCTCCATACTAATTCTTTAATATTCGCCCGTTTTAATACCTCTAGATTCCATGCCTTCGTTTATCTTCCTTTTTTTCAATAAGTCATAATCTGAATCCGTATTCATTCCCCAGATGTTTTACGAATTAATTCGCTGCTCTTAAATCTGTGCCAAACCATTATATAGTCTGGCGGTTATCTTTATGAATATTCCGGCATTTTCCTTTAACACCTGTCTATCGTGCTCTTGAACCAAGTGGTCACCATGATTAACCCCTGTGTCCTACAGAACTCTATTGCTTTCTCTCCATAACCATTCCTTCTTCCTAAATCATAGTACCTCATTACTTCATTTTCATGTTTTTCTTTCCCCATCACCACGCTTCAATCACCCTTACCTCATCAATATTTCTTCCTTGCGATACAAACAATTACTTCCTCAAACTGACCATATCGTACATTTATGCTATACCTATTCCTCCCTCCCTACAGTTACTCGTTTCAACTAGGCTTAGATAGTGACCTGGTTTGTAGGCTTAGCCGCTATTTCTACTAATAATATTTTATCACTAGCCGGTTGTTGCAACTAATCTTTTTACACGTATTTGCAATACCATTTCCATCAATCACTTCCTGGCTCTCTTCCCCTCCACTGTATATCACTCCAAAACTTTCGCTCTAATAATCCCTGCTGTCTTTCCATCTCCCCTCGAACAACTCTCCTAATAACAGCCTATCAGTCGCTTTCTCTATGATTGCTATTTTTCTTTCTACCTTTTGTTTAATATGATTGCCACCCCTGCTGACTCTCTTACCCTCCACTGTGCATTACTCAACATCTATAACTCCATTAATCCCCGATATCTTTCCATCTCACCTCGCACAGCTCCGAAGCATCTATTTTTCACTCTCAATCTTCCGCTTATTTTTCCCTTTCTTAACACCAACTTCCTATTATAACTGATTTGGTCCTCCTCTGTGTCATCTCCTCTACTTCTGCTGTCAATCATGCTTTTCATGGACACGCGGCCCAGTGAGCCGGGTGCCGTGGTCGATGGAACTCGTTCTCGTAATTGCGTCCATTGTTAACCGGTGGGATAAATAATTGAAGTAGTTTCCCGTTGTCTTTCTTCAATAGTGTTCTTAACGTTACACCATCACTCAATGTCTGTCTCACTGGTGAACAGACCCTGCGCGGACTACCTTTACCACGGGCATCTACCCTTCGACCTATCTGGCATGAACGACCCTACCGGGACCAAATATCATTACTAACACCAGCACAGCTCTAGGGGCCATCAGAGCGCACAAACCCTTCAAACAAAGGTTGCAGTTCAAGGAGAGAGTCACCTTAATTAGCCCTGTTAAAAAATTTAGACGTATTTTAAGATGCTTTCCTCTGCATAAGTAACTCACCTCTTTGTACTCTGTGACATAAGGGTACAGCGTGCTCTGCAGTCGCTTATCGTTCTCCCTCTGAGCGTTTCGCTTGGCCGACGCCAGTCAAATTACCGCATTCAATTGCAAGGGCCGGGATGTAAAAACATAATAAGAATTGTAATGAATTCGCAATTCAATATACTTATCAGAATGAAATTTTTCATTAATGGCATTTTTAATGGACCCCTTGTAAAGTCAGAGTAGATAAACTAATAACTTTAACTCCTTTGGTTAAGTACGCATCTGAAGATAATTTGGAAACAAGGGTGGTTTGAAAGGATTCCGTTATTGTTTTAAATTAATAAAATACTGAGTCAATGCAACATAGTCTAGAAGTCCAGTATAAATCCTGCACATCACAATTCACAGGTGCAAAGTTTGTTGTCGCAGTAGGCGACTGTACGTCGCTGCGAGCTCGCACCACGCATGCTCGGTGGTAGGGGACTGAAATTCAACACGCGACAAGCATTAATCACCTAAGAGTATTCGTTTATGCCAGATCGTGTTTTTAGCGGATCCCTGTTGAGAGACTCGGTGCAAGTGTAAAATGCAGCGAACGACTGAACAGCATTACGCCATCAAAGTTTTTGTTGGGCTGGAGAAACCGGGTACGGAGGCGTTAGGCGTGATTCACCAAGTGTTCGAGAATAATAGTATGTCACAAACTTTTTAAGAGAAAAGGCACTTCAGAAATGGCCGAGGTGACTGTGGCAACAAATTTTCATTTTACTAGATCAAATGTTTTTATATGGGGTAGTGGATTTATACCTATAAGTGTACCGATAACCAAGGCCAATTAGGGCCTATTGTGATTTAATTGATATAATATATTTAGAGTCAATTATTAAGATAAAAGATACTGACTTTTAATAAGAAATTATTTCAAGACCTTTGATGGTAAAAGAAATTTCTTGAGAGATCCAAATCAACGGCTCAACAAAGTATTGAGGGAAAGAGTAAGGTAAAGCACGTGGATTGTACAAATAAAGCGTCTCACAAATTTTTTATCTACATAATGTTTGCGCAAAAAATTAATTTTTATGATGTACTGTTGCTAAATGTGTAATATGCATATGGTATAAGATTAATTTATTTACCTGAAAGTGGAAAAACTCATATACGTCTGGCTGGAATACAGTGAGGTTGAAAAACACATTCTAAATTTTATTTATCAACATTTGCGATGTGCTGAAGTGAATTATTGCGACACATCATCCAGTATGTTGCTTTGAAGCGTGGGTCTCCGAGATTGCTTTGGTCTTTGAGAATTTTCAGTTTAACTTTACTGTACGTAACATTTACAGTTGCGTGTCAGTAAAACATGATGATAATAAAAATGACAAAAATATACGAGCATAATTTTCCTGCCTGAATGTAGCAGGAGTTAGTTATTAATCAGAATAATTGTGGCTAATGGAATTCTATATTATTATATTTTCGGGAAGTTCCAATTGCGGTACTCGATATTTGTTACATTTAAGTTACAAATAACAAAACAGTATGTTACAAATTGTGTGACCAAAAAGGATTTCTAATCAGGAATCGGCTGTCCCTTTCCTTCAACTTTTCGCCTAGGCGTCCCCTACAAATTTACGCGGGCCAAAATTATACCCTCTATTCTGTTCGAAGACAATGCTTCCACGCCGTAGATTACCAAGTTCTATATTAAAGTTAACAAAAAAAGGTAGGCTAGTTAAAGGCAGCCATATGTGAGGAATACAGAGCAATAAGTTTGATTTCACGCGCATATCATGTGATACTTTGGATCAGTAATGAGACGATGGAGAGAGGTAGTCTTGATGACCTAGATACAATCCGATATACAATCGGGATGCAGGAATAAATACTTTTACATTCCGCGATTTATATGTATAAGGTGATCTTTGCAACAGGATTTACTAAACTCTTATGTTATCACTAAATTCACTAAATACTAAAGTCTTTTGTTTCACTACTCTTAGTATCCTAAGTTATAATGTATGTACAAGCTTTGAAAATCCTAAATTTTCATCAAAAAAAGTGGGCGCTTTTAGACATTTAAAACAAATAGCCATCCTGTCCTGTGTAAAAAGAAACGAAACCATCACCAATGAATACTTGCTTCCCTTCCTATCCCCCTCCTGAGCATTCCGTGGCTACAAGCAGGCAATCCTTCCGAGCGAAGCTTACTCTCTTCTCACCGCCCCAAAAGACGACTTCAGCACACAAATTTCCCTCCCCACCCCTGGAACCCTCCTCACTCCCTCTCTAGTCCACCCTTTCCCTACCCTATGTCACCCTTTCTCCTACACCTCAATGACAGCGTTAATATAAAAAGCGTTTGAGTATTCAAACCATGGACTATACCTGAAGATGCTCTAGTGTAGTGATGGCTGCTGTAAATGTAAAAATATCTTTCGTCAAAGAAGTATACTTCATTATTTATTAATTATTATCCCTAGTTCTTTTAAAAATGAAGCAGTATTTGAGGAAGAAAGGGTGCGCCTGTGGGAGGTCTTGAGGACACATCTGGGGCGATTCGAAGGGGTGATAGGGGGAAGGGAAATGGAAGAGGTGGTCGGTCTCCCGACCGTGGTCTCCTGGCTAGAAAACGTTGAAAAATTAAAGATCATGGCAGTGAAGAAGGAGAATGAAAATGAAATAAAAATATCTGGATTCATTACCCGACGTCACCATGCCCAAATCTCCGCGGGCTTAATTACCGTTTTTCGCGCTTAATCTCCGCAGCGGAGACTCAAAAATTCATGTTTCTCCCGTCAGAGAGGGAGAAATGGGGGAAGGGGGATGGAGGGATAGAATGAGGACCGCAAGGGTGGCTCTTTAAAACGATCCGCACGTTGAGTGACAAAAGCCAACCAAGAACGCGGGGGATGCTTAAGGACCGCATAGCACGTCTGTGAGGACAACTTTCCACGTTCTTCATATCTTAGACGAGAAATATTTCAAGGAGGCCAGTCTGTGGCCTGAAGGAGTTCAGAGTACTGAGTAATTTCGCGCAGTTCACTACGACGAAGAAGTAATGTATAAAAAATAATTATTTTATATCATTTTTCAGAATTTCAGGGTTCGTAAGGGTAAGTGATGTAAATTTCGTGAATATTTTATTGGTTTTTAGCACTACGGTAAAACTTGTAAGAAGTTAGTACGTGTATATGAACGAATAACTTTGTAGAATGTATGCCCTGGAAGTAAATTCAGGTTTTTTTTAAAGAAACCAGAAAATCCATACGATAATTCGTTCGTTCAAGGTAATCCGGTGGAAATAATAAACCGATGGGTTACTACAAAGCATGTAACATTTCTCTAACCGTAACAAGCAGCTGTTCGGAGACTATCTAGTCTCATTCTCGTCTCAATAAGGATGTTTTATTATAATTATTCGCGTAATAAATAAATATTAAGGAAAGTAGTTTAAAATTTAATGAACTAATACTTCCATAGTCAATATAATGCTATATTAATCTGTGTTTGAATAAAGTATGGTAAGATTTGCAAATATAACCGTTAAAATATGTACAAGCAAAATAGACGTTTATGGTTATTTTCAATTAATATATAAAAAAACGAAGAAAAGTTATGTCCAAAATGTATACTCTAGTATTACAAAGTTCTGTAAATTAAATTTCATCACTCAAATAACATTTTTGTAAGATTCCAAATCATTTTATTTTCCTTGAATATGCCAAAAACTGTGTTTCTGCTTCCAAGTACAGGTATGACGTGAGGAATAATAAAGTAAAAAATATGTATACTGCTTACTGCACGAGGTCGACAGAATGTGTAACTGACGAGATTTTCATTGTATATAGGCATCTAATGTATTTGATGCGGTGTTAAATGGAATAGTTTAGCACCTCTGCAATGAGCGCTCAGTCTCCGAGAGATCATGGCAATATCTCGGTAGTCTCTCAAGATCCATTAACGGCTTAACAGAGACCCGTGGAATGTAGCTAATTACACTCATGATAATATCTCAACATGTGTTCCGGACTGAAAAGACGAATAAATATCCTGAAAATTTACATAAAAATTTAAAGAAGCTCCAAGGAACTAATGAGAAACAAATTGCACGCTAAACGCAATCCCACAAGCTGAATATTCGACTCTCCCCCTGATACTTAAACGCGGTTTTTTGTCATTGTTTTCCGTTCTCGTGAACCCTCCTCTCTCCTTTTCCGCTTTTTTTTAGTTTTCTTGCTTTTGAGCGGCGCTTGTTCTTAGCGTCATACACCACCAAGATATTAATTTAAGAAATATTTTTTAAACTATTATTTTCATTTTGCTGTAAAATGTTACCTGTGCATGCCTTCGGGCATCGTTAGAGCTACATGAAGACCATTAGTTCGTTAGCGTTTTTTTAAATAAATAAATACTTAATTAAAAATCATGAGCGTGTGAAATTCGTATTCTACATTTTACACGGAAGGCATGCTGACAGCATTCAAGATTTTTCACCGACCTTATCGCAGTGATCTGGTTTCCTTTGTAGCGTTCACAACACTAGACGTGTGTGCAAAGAACACGGTCAACGTACAAGTAGGGAGAGAGAGAGAGATAGCTTAGCAGAATACAGGCCAAGGTGGCCTCCTCCACTATTGCGTAAGATTGTTTACGCTATAAATAGATTATTGGAGCTATAAGGCCAGATCACTAAAAGAGGCCATCACGAGAATGGCAGCAGAAAAGAGTGGTGTTGAATCTCCCCGAGAACGAGGAAGACGAGGGTGATTGCATTTATTCGGCCCATTTGCAGATTCGATGTACGCACTCGGCGAGGAATCCCCCCTCACCCTACGCCAAACTCCTTCTCCCTCCCCCCCTCTTCTTCGCTCGACCGACACCGGCTGAACATCAGACGGGAATCCACCTCCGGCTCAAACATCGGCGACTTTCCGCATCGTTTTCGTGTTTCCAACTACCGGGAAGGCACTCGCTCGACAACACGGCTTAAAATATGTTAATGCGGTGAAAGACTAGTGGCTGTTGTGCCGTGGTAATCGGCTTTGAAAGTTTTAACACGAGGAAACTTCCACTGAAGGAAAATGTCAATTTAAGGCTAGATATAAGGCCACGGAGCAGGGACGGATTGAATCGGAAATATTTTAAATTAAGACAACGCTTACTCTGTAACACTATCATGACTGAAAACTCCCTCCCAGAATTGATTCTATTGTAATTATATTTCAATTTCAAGTACATCGGAGCACGGAAGATAGCTCTTTCGCGGTTGCTGCTACAGCCGGTCGGTTGCCATTCTGATCCATCTTTTTCAGGAACACATCTCAGGCAAGGTGGGTTCCCTACGATCGCGAAAAGGCGGCGTGGAATTAATAAAGGATTATCAGAAAATAAAAGGTCATGTGCCATTTAAACCTCCCTCCTCAAAATTAGTTTCAATCAATGATTTCCAGGAATAAACTATTCGCAATTCACGTATCTGTACTAATTAGCAAATAGGTGAGATGAACCATATCCAATAACAGGGCTATATTCGGATCGCTATTGGGACTAAACTTCGATGATTTTGTGTACCATTAACTCTACTCTATTAAACAATTGAAAAGCAATGATTGAGGCTTAAGAGAAAAAAGGATGGAGAGAGTCATCAATTATCAAAGCGAAAGTCTAGTCGTTTGCTGGTAATCAATCATAGAGTTTAGAGCTACATCCGGACAAGAAACATATCGGAGCAAACTACGCCCTTGGATCAAATTCGTAGTCATGGCGAAGTTTTCAATCGGCTCATCGAAATAAATTCCTGGATAACTAGTATTTTTCTGGTTTTCATCAGAAGCTCCACTCACGCTTACTTGTAATAACGTCGTAGTCTCCGAAGGTCACTTTGACTTTATCCGGTGGCATTAAGCATTAAGCATAAATATCTAAAATCTTACTGCCTCACTGTTTATGAGATTGTTATTAATTTAATTGCATTAATTAGCGTATTTTCTTGAACAAGAGCATATAATTCTACAAATGGCCTGGGTCTTATGTAGAAATGTGGCCAGCGTCATGAAAGCTCGCCGATGGTGTCCGTCCTTCGCTATTCTCTTAAACATCTTATACTCGGGCAGTGACGGCAACCATTTATTGAAGAATGGAATAGAGAATAATTTCAAGTGACTGTTCAATTTCTCCAGTAATTTTCCAGCGCCCTTCTCATAATTATTCATAATACCTGAATGCAGAATATGTTATAAAGGAGCCAAGCACATGAATGAGCATTGCAATATCAAGCTATATTATATGCAGCGCTAAGGAGAGCAACTAAACAAAGAGAAAAAATGAGAAAACTAATAATAAAGAAGAGAAACACTAATGCATAGCCTTGCAGTTAAGCACACTATTCAAACTGTACTCCAATAAAAACCTCGTTGCCAAATAACTTAGATATAAATGATTTTACTCATGACGGTGTTAGAGAAAAGAACAACTAGCCAAGCAACGTAAAAGGCTAACCAAATAATGTATGGAATACACCCATTATAGAAATATACTCAACACTGTATATTCAGGCAAGCTAAATATCAATAAAACAGATTTTGTAACATTATTTAACTTCAAGAATAAAAAAATAAAGCAAATGAATAACATTAATCGTTTCAGGCGTAACTTCGTTGAAATGTTTCATGATGAATAAGGCCAAAATAAAACTTTGTAAATTTCATGTGGAGTTTCAAAATTTGATTTTGACATCATTCATCATGGGAAATGAAAATCAGCACGATGTCCAAAGAACAGGCCCAAACATATATTTTTATCGGAAACCTGCATACCCATTGAAATTGCTGACTCTTATTTGTTCCTAAAATCCTTTTTAGTAGACAGAAATGAAAAAATAAATATCATTGAGGGCCGTGGTGTATTTCAGTTAAGAACATGTGCCTCAAAAGAGCTGGGATATTGCGAGATAGCAATTCAGAAATTGTGTAGTGTTCGATTAAAAGATATAGAAGAAAAGAGGTCTGCATGTTTTATCTCACCATACGCTAGCTAACCTTGACCTCTATTAGGACTGGATATGAAGGTCCAATACCCCTTATCCCGAATCAATAAAAAACGAAGAAGAATTAATTATCAATTGAGATTTCAATGTCCAATAATTTAATTGGAGAACAGATAGCTTTAAAATTGGAATCAAGGATAACTGCAAGTCGCTTTTACACCAGTTAAAGTATATTCGAAATGCTCAGACGTAAATTTTCAAATCATCAAACCAGAGCATTAATGCAACCATAGCGGGTGACTCCGTTAAAGTTACTGTTGCAGTTTCTTGAAATTTGTCAGAGCATTAATATTCTTGATCGATTAGTCAAACCATGTTCAACAAGCTTTTAAATCTAGAAGCTCTTAAAGTAATTTGCGACCACAGAGTAGTAAATACAACGTTTCTTTAAGTAAAGTGAGAAACAAGAAGCTTGCCCCCTTCTTTAAACAAGAATATTTTTAATATATTTGTTTAAAGAAGGAACTTTAATGACTTATAATACTTGTTGTATAATTCATTTGTCAAATTTACGAACGTTAGGAAACATTGAATACAGGTAATATAAGTACGTGAATGTATTCACTTGGTATCATGACCTCGGCGCTCAATACGTAAGTTAATCTCAAATAAATTGATAATTGAGAACACGGAGCTTGAATGGCACATCACGAGAGTTGGGAAATCGTGAAATGGACAAAGATATTATCATGCTATGATGAAATATAAAAGCAACGATGTCTCTAATGACGAGCAGAATGAGATTATTCACGAATATAAGATGTGTCAGGCCAATGCCAAGGAAGCATTTCGAAAAGCGTCAAGAAAACACAAAAGAAAAAAGTTAGCAGAAAATTTAAACGAGATTTCTAAAGCTTGATGTCAGGGAAATTCAGAGTAATAAGTCAAGAGTCAACTCACTCAAATAAAATAGCAACTCAAGTAAATAGCACCTCATGCAGAGATGTTTTGTAAGAAGAATCCCCATTAGGTAACAATATTTCTAATGACTGAAAGTATTTAATGTAACACCTACTAAGAAGAGACCTCACATCCTTCATGCCATTCTTATTCACAGCATCCACTTGTATAAAGTCATGGAACATCAAACCATCAGTTCAATGAGGAAAAATCATGACAGCTCGGATTAAATGGTAAACAATCAGCTCATTTTCTTTAATGGTAGATCCTGTGGGAGCAAATATGCCCTTTTAATTCATGGTATATTGGTTTCCGGAGGAAATAGTTTTTTATGTGACGCAAACCTTCCCGTCCACCTACTTTTGCATAGCATGATAGCCGCGAAGCTGGAGCTTATGGCACAGATTACGTAATTCTAGATTTGAATAAGGCCTTTTTAAACGGTCTCGTAAAAAGGGCAGTCACCAATAAAGTTGTTTCTAATTCAGTCGTAGTCACATCAGGGTTTCTCCCGGAGAAATATTAACAGACATTTTTTCCTTTTTCTTATAACTCAATTGGTATATTTATTATTTTACTTAATAGCATTAACATCGAGGTAAATTGCAAAATTTATTCTTTTGCAGAAGACACAGTGGTCTGGACATTGGACAGTATGTCTGTATCTGTCTGAGTTAAAGTATTATATCTGATGCTCTAAATGCAATGCAGCGTCGTTGGGACACATGAGAATGAGGATAAACTCAAAAAAGTATGTAATGACGAACTTTTGAAATAGCATTTTTCACTCGAACGCCTACTGCAGCACAACTACCGAAATAAGAAGTGAAGACTCAGTGAAATGGGAACTTAACTGAGTGTTTACATGCCTCAGTAAAATACCGACGCGTCGTGAACGCAAGGTGTCATCGAGGCGTTACCGTTACGTCCTTCCTTTGGTACAGCATTCTTAAAAGGAAAATGAATGGGCAAGAGAGGATATCATTGAAAAAGCAGTTGGAAAATAGTGGAGTAACTCCAATCAACCCTCTGTCCACCTTTATGGGCAGCAGTGGTGACCATGTTCGTGCTTCGAATTCCAAGTTAAAAGAGAGCACATAAGGTTAACCGGAGCAGCAGATTCCGCCGCGCCAAATTTCATTCCAGGAGGGAAAAAGAGTTAAGGCTGGTGCACGACTAGAATCCTAAGGCACTTCCAAAGTTAACCACGCCATCGAAGACCATTGGAACGAGAAAACCACGAGTGAAGAATTATTACGTAAACCATGGGGTGGAGGAGGCAATTTTCCTGGGAAAGAATTCCGGGAAAATATAAGGGGGCTGAATCGTGGGTGTGTCCTAAGGGGAGGAACCGTGGGCGAATGGGCGGTTGAGAGGGGGAGCCGTGGAGGAGATGCAGGGCCCAGTGCCCAGTGCCCAATTCCAAGTAAATGGTGACCACGAGCGGGTTTTCTCATTTATTTTACTCTATATTTACCCTTCGCGATACAATAGTGCACAGGTTCCGTGCGCAATATGTTCCAATTGATTTAATTTTATCCATATTATCCATGAGGTAGCAGTGACAATCCGTAACAGGAAATTAACTACTTATTTTTCCACAGGTCTTCCCATCCCCCTGGGAATTTTTTCCGTGATATCGAACGTTTTAATAAAAGATAAAAGATGAAAGAGCAAAGAAATATAGACCGGTAAGTCAAACATCCGCTGCATGTAAATAAAAGAAGACTTGGAGAAAGCAAACAGCGGATAAAATTCGAGGCAGGTGGAATAGGAGTTTTTAAAAATCAGCATGCATTCAGGGTAAGATATTCGTAGTTAACTCATTGTTTTATGGCAAGATAATGGTGGCGAAAAAGACAAAGAGATAGCAGTCTATGCAGTTATCGCTGATCTGTCGAAATTTTTTGATATCGCCTGATGATCGTCTGCTGGGATTATATTGTAACCTCTTGGCATTAGAGTGGCAATATTGTGGCTGGACCGTTTCCGAAGTGGTAAGACCTTTAGAGTACAAACAAGGAGACAAAATTCAGAGGAAGCAGAGATCACATCGGAGGTACCCAAAGATCTTATTCTGAGACATTTACTTTGATCACGACTTTTATACGAATTTGAATTCAGAAGTTAGCCATTTTGCAGGTGAACGCATAATCTTGGGATACAAAATCTCAAGTAGTAATAATTGCAAATATTAAGGTGAGTACTTGACCGAGATTCTTGATTGAGGACCTCGGGTGAATTGGAAATCTTTTGTAGTGCTGCAATTGGTGATGAGATATACTCGGATGAAAGGGAGGACTGCATCTACAACAATGAAACCTTTCAAAGCATCAATACACCTCTTATTTGAAATTGTGGTAAACGATGAGGGATTCATATAGCAAAGTTAAAATGAGGAAGAGGTGAAAATACAGAATAAGGTGGCGAGATATGTCATACGTAGGCAAAGTAGGGCGGCTAGCGCGTCGGAAATTCTAAGCATTTTAGTTTGAAAGAAATTTCAAAGTAGGTTGTGAAGGAGTGAACAACACCACTGTGTTTAAACATTGTTAAAACAGAATATAAATTGGGTCTCCTTGCACACAATTCGCAATTATTTGTGTAATTATCGGTAATATACCGGTTAGTGTAGGTTTTATTTGGACACAGGCTACACAACGGTGCAGCAATAATTTCCTTGCTTCTCCTTAGACGACACAGACTGACATCCAACAGTACATTTAAACCCCTCTACAATTCAGCATAGTTCTTTTCTCCCTTCTTTCCCTCCACCATGCCTATCCCATTCGTCACCACTCCTCGCTTGCCTAACGTTCTCCCTCCTATCAGTCTTCAACATCCTAACGTCAATCAAAATTTTCTGAATCTATCTTTCCTACCTCCGTTGGATTTCTCCAAACAGCCTTCTTCTCTCCTCCTCCACTTAGAGTATCACATTCTCTTTCGTATTCTTTTCTATTTCGCCTTTTCCATTCATTTCCACATCCATGTTATTAAAGCCTCCAATCTACGTTTATTATCTTACTTGAAAGGTCATATTGCCGCACCGTAAAAAAACCTAGAGCTTGATTTACAGTGTCATTTTCCCTAAATCCAGCTGCACTTTATTAACAAGTAAAATTCAACAAATCTCAAGGAAATTATCTCCACATACCTACTTCATATAACCTGCTTTTTACCATGCTGTTAAAACCATTCTATATTCAATATAAACCCTGCGGACGAAATGTATTGCAATAAGAATTGTGCTTTTGAATTGAAAGTGCGCTTTCTTCATGGCAATTGATAATTTAAAAAAAAAGAAGATATTAAAGCCTGTTAGGTATCAGTGCTCTAATGTAGAGGATCACACTAAATATTTAGCCGAGCACTTTCCCGTTTCTGTTAAGCGAAAGCTTTAGGATAATTATTTTCAACGTATCGATTACCGTGAAAATGTTTCATTCCTGCTAATTGCAAATTTAAAAACAAATCATGTCACCGCTATGATCACAAATCTTATCAAGTATCATATAGTTGAAATACTTGTATGCCAAGGCAATGCGCTAAACTTAATACAAACTTTCACAAGGGTTCACAGTTCCACTGATTTTTAATTGTGCGATCGATACAAATATCCACATTTCCTATTAGATGACATATAATTTACCCATCCGCATTGCTCATTTTAAATGTGTATAGCTTTAAATTAACTACTAGCATTGTTTGTAAAAGTGCTACAGTATATAAGTGTGCGTACATATTTTACGAAATGTATTCACGCAATATAATATAATGTTTACGTTATTTAGTATTGTCTTTTCGCATTTTTTATTGGCAATCTACCGATTAAGGCAGGTTTTGGATGGAAAAAAGCTATCAAATAAATCTCTTTTCTCTCTAACAAAACACAATCCAACACCCTACTTTACATTAAGCCCCTCATCATCTCGGGATACTTCCTTCTTCCCTTCAGTCAGTCCAACACCCTTAACCTTTCCCTGACCCTTCCTCGTTTGCCTAACATTCTACCCTCTATCACAGTCTTTAACATCCTACTGCGCATCAATACACTTCTTTTCGCGTTGTACATTATTTATATATATTGCTTAAAATTAACTGTAGTAATTGGTTGTAAGAGCCGTTTAGCTTATGAGAATGCTTATATAGTCCAATCGAAAATAATTTGGGTCTATTAAAATAATTCATTGATGCGGATGAATCAGGATGGATCATCTCTTTCCACGCTGTCCCCTCCACCTCCTCTCTAACCCTCTCCACAGCAGAATCCGCCATTCCCATCCCCCCTTCTGCTCCAATCCAGAGGCGCCATGCTCAGGCGTCAGCTGACCCCCTCTATTTCCTCCCCACTCCCTCCGCTTATGTGCTCCGCCCGGTGATGAACTCCGAAAACACGGACACTCTCAGCGGAGCTTGAGTTTGGGGGAGCAGTGAGAAGGAAAAAAAATAAATCATTAAATATCAATGTGACGCGTGTTTCAATACGTTCAGCTACATGGAGTTGGATCCCGGCATCACAGCACATGCCTCACCCCACGCACCTCGGCAGTCATTTTTTTTCGGTTCCCAAATTCCTCCGTATTTCTTTCTTTTCGACGCGCGAACAACGAAATGGAGCGGTGAACATGATGAGCTCGTCATTCACCGTCCCCCCCTCCCTCCTTCCCTCCCGACGTCCCCCTTCCAGTCCCCCGAGACTGACCAGTCAGTCCCCCTCCCCGGTCGCCCACTCGCCCCGCCCACGCCCGCCGCTTCTATTGCAGCTTCTTTCCTTGTAGTAGCAGAGAGAAGAGGACTGGAGATATAAACAGTAGACGGGCGTAAAAACAAAACATTATCTACTTTAAAGTTCCTCCCTCCGTTTAAACTAGAACGGTAATGCCAAATTTGAATTGTCTCTCCGGAAAAGAAACAAATCACTCAATTCGCATGCTAATCCACCATATCACGTCAAAATGGGGATCTCATTACGCTCGGACGTTTAATCATGTAATAATTTCCCAAATGAATTTTTATTTAAGGATTCCATCACGGGATAAATGCGATTCTATCTCTCCGTGATAATTCAATTAAAAAGAGATCGAGGATGAGCGGCAGTTAATACATGTCCATTTCTATTTGGTTTACATTACATATTCTTCAAAATGTGCATACAATTAAAAATAACGAATCCTGATTGCTTTAAAAATGATCAATGAAATCTTCCAAATTGAGTGTTGAAGTATCGCACGTTTTGCACTTGGATTGGTGAAGGTCAGGATTGATCGCAGATATCCGCATTAAACGTTAATTCGGCTACTCACTCCGTTTTTTTGTATTCTGCAAATTTAAAAGCCAACTTAATTTTCATGTATATATTATGGCCATTGCCTCAATTATGAACGATCAATTATACCCAGAAAATACAAAATTCATTCCAAAAAGTTTACCAAATGTCACTTTGGTAATTTCCTCATTACGAAATTCACCCGCACTCTGATATCATTGAATTATTTTAATTGGTTAGAATTGTGCTAGTTAATTTTCACAAGAAACGGAAACGGTAATTGAAAAAATATTCAGTCCGCATCAGTATTATTTACTAACTTCAGGGTACATTTCAATCTTGATTAACAAACACATAGTAAACAAATCAAGTATTGTTATTACGAGTGACAACACGCGGGATTTTCTATCGCAGCGCACATTTTAATAGTCCTCAGCGAGCCAAGTAGAAGAAAAAGAGTCTGCACACTACCACAGCAGGATTCATACTGAGTGTAGGGACGTTTAGACACTAAGATGGTGACTCTAGCCCTACCCACCGCGATGCTAGGCCGAAATATAAGTTACTTTCTTGACAGCCTGCGTATTTTAGCACTTGTTTAGCTCGCCTTATCCACAATGAATCGACGCAGGCTATCAAACAGCCGCTTGCGAAGCAGGGTGCTTTTCCACTTTGGACGAGCTCTTTTGCTTATTTCGACTGGCTCTTCTTTATTAATCCGACGTTAAACGAATCCTCTAAACACCAGAAAAACCATCTTACGGGGAAAGAAAATTCGTACACGATGAGTATCCTTCCAGAAAAAGGGTTACGACGTAGTGAGCAAAACGCTATGAATTAAGTGCAAATTTCTACCTAACATGCATTAGTTACATTTAATCTAATTCTTTTCTGCTAAATAATCTTCATTTTCAATATGAGCAGACAGTGGTCTCAATAATGATAAAATATTCCAGAGCTCGACTGCCTATTCATCAATACAAGACCGCTGATTACACGTTATCCTGTGACAAAAACCTTGGTCTTTCTACAAGGAACCCATACCCAACCTTTTAATATGTAGAAAAGGCGCCTAAATTACTCAGAATAAAAATTATGGTGGCAAAGTATCCAAAGCCTCTCAGTGTTACGAAATGGATACGCTTGAAAAAGAGAAAAGTAAACACCGAGAATTCATGGAGCACGTTCATTTTGAGCAGAATACGAACCCTATGTTTTCTCCGAGTTGAAACTTAGGGTCTTCAATGCATGAAAAAGTAAATAAGCACCTTTTATAGCACCAACGCTAAATTAAAAAGCCTGCTTTCTATAAGAGGGCCAACAATTCTCACCCCGAGTGGAGAGCAAACCCCACATGCTCACACCTGAGTACACACTGAGACCACAGCGATGCCTAACGAGCAGTTCAAATTTTGGGAACGAAAAGGTTACCGGTCGCAGTTTGCGTTAATTACTCTTCCCACCGATCCAGGGAAAATGTTCAAAACATGGGCATCAATGGCGTTCAATATAGAGGCAAGAGGTTCCAGGGTGAATATGACCTCACGGCATCGAATGATATTTAAATATTTTGGTACCCTGTAAGCCACCGCCCAAATATGACCTCTATCGCGGTCGGACAATGCTATTCTGATTCCTTATTGTTAGTGAAAAAATGACATCTTAAATCTATATGAAGATATCTATAAGTGTTACATTAATGGAAAATATGCGAATATGCGAACTGTAATACCGTTTGTAGTGAAATACCGCCGTCTGAGGCCGATTTGGGCACTATAAAGGCGGTAGGATAACGGAGGACACGTGGGAAGGGAGAATATTGGTTAAAGCAAGGGATGGGAAGGAAAAAAGAAAAGGGATTTTGGTTGGCATGAAGGGAATTAAAAAGCAGGAAAAGATGAAATAGAAATTCACTACGATAAACGAGTTTATATGAAGGGTAAAATCAGATTGCGATGAGTAATAGTAAGCAGGAATTCAACCAGAAGTACTAATATGCAATTTACAGACATAATACCCGTAAATAGGTTGTGGTTCCCGAGTTATTTTGAATAGATACCGCCAAAATATTTCCTGGTAAGAAGAGCTGAGCCTCGACTTATGGACATATTTATACGATAATAGTTTTGGTGAAAATGAGAATTCTTCGTACCTTGATCGTTTAAAACGGAAAGCACGTCTCATGCTCCTCTCGCAGTCCCATTCATGAAAGTGCAGCACGCGAACTCAGGTTCACTGCGCGGTAAGTCCTTTGCAGGACGGGGGTCCACTCTGGGTCGCAGGACGCTGCGACGTGAAAGGAACCCCAGCTCACTTTCATCCAGCCATTCCGAGTTCATTGACGATGATTAATTCCGGCTGTTGCAAGGATGAACCAACAAATTGGTGCAGAGTCATTAAACTTGGAGGGCTCAAACGTCCTAAAAGTTTATGCAATATGCATGAAGCACATCGGAATGGAATTAGCGACCTGATATATGTAGGTACTCGTCTTGATCCTATCTGCAATTCAATATCGCTGCCATGACTACCGACAGGAGAACTATTTTTGTGCGGCAGGATGTAGACTCAACAACCGAAGTCGGTCGACACATAAGTAAACACGATTAAAGCCGTCACCTAGGTGTGCACCTCGAGGAAACGTCTCCACAACTTCGGATCCTCGATCCTGTAACATAGGACTATTTAAAATTTAAATGTAAACATGGACAAAGGTTATGAATAATTCAAGATTCATGTGGGGATACTGCACACATTTTGGCCTAGCAATGATAATGATTAAAAAATATAGGGCCAATTGTCTGCAACGGAGTCCTAATATCGCGGAAGCTTTTTTTAATAACGGAAAAACGTCCTCCTAACCTTCAGGATAAAAATTTTCATCGTAATTATACTGAAATTAGAAAACGCGGCAACGAAAAGGTTTTTTGAAAAATTAAAGGAAATAACTATATATATATGCCTGACGAAAATTTAAATTCAAACTCACAATGGGATAGTATTGAGCAAAATAGTAAAACCATGGTTAAAAAAGACTATTCTGTTTGAAGAGGTTATTCATAGCATTGAAGAGATTTATTTTCTCCAAAAACAAAGGTGAAATTTTGAATTTGATTAATACCTGTGGGTATTCCTCGTTACTAAAATATGAAAAGACACGATTCTCTTTGACAAATAAGAGATTACTTTGCGTAAACGATGGTATATAAAAATTTCTCACCCAACATCAACAGAGTTAGTCTGTTCTCTCTACCAATCTATCATCTATAATAAGCATCAAAATAAATTGCCACCTAGTACTCGTATTTTCCTACCGTTCCCTTATCGAGCTCTCTTTCAATTGCCCCTACAACCACTTCCCGTCTTTCACCACCACACCATTGTCTCATCCGTCCCTCTTCCTCTCACTTCGTCAATCTTATTTTATTTATTTAGTTATGTACCCTGCCAGCCACCACTAGGGTGTGTGGCAGGAGGTTATTTCTTCCAACAACATTGGCCCATATCTCAAGACCCTCCCTTCTGCGGTCATGCGCAAACTTTTGTGACGCGAAATTTCTTTGGCAGTAGATTCATTCTACCATTATTTTCTCCTTAAATTCAAAAAGGAAAAATCCAACATCACACAGAGGAAAACATTGGGTCCGGTGAATAAGAGTGCGCCTCAATGAAGCTAACATATCCGAGGTTTGGAGAGAGGTTTTCATTACTTATACTTCCGGGATTGGACGTCACCGAAGTTACTTTGGTGAACAACAGCATGACCGAAGCAACCGCTATATGTCGGAAATCCCCGGAAGATGAATTAAACCTTTGTCAATCAAATATCTTGGATGAAGTCTTTAGAATAATAACATGATAGACTTAAATTTTACTAAGCCGTTTTTCGTATAATATATGCAATGGGAATTCAAATATATTTTGATTCACATTTGAAATAATTATGCACTAAAATAATAATCGTATATAAGAGAGCATTACGTATTTCATAAGACAAGAAACCCGTTACGGCTTGTTCCAAGCAGGTCTAAAAAAAGGTGAGTACCTCCCTCAAAAACCATCTCGGCTAATGGAACTGGGAAATGGTCACTGCATAGGGTTGCATACAAAGACGGCAAAGCTCCCCGAGAGGAAATTAGCATGCAGAGATCCCTATGTTCAAAAGCAAAGTTCAAGAAAAGGGTAGGCTGAATGCCGTGACGCGTAAATCATTCAGTCCAGGGGAAGAAAAACCAGATTAAAAATTACTCGTTCATGCAGACTGGCGGTTGGGATATACGGCCACACATTACTTCTCTTTAGCACTTTTGCTAAAGGGGAATTTTTTTATTTAAAGATACCGACACCCTCCGGGTCCATTCGTCTGCACTTGAATCCATCCAGTACACGGGGAGATTCAAATACAGGGGACACAGGAAAAACTACGATAATTGGAAACTGGAATAAAGAAGATGGAAAGGTAAAACAAAATCAAATTATAAAGCACTCCTAACACTTAAAATAGCCCCTGCGATATTAATGAAATAAAGAGGAAAGGCAGAAATTGGGTTATTAAGATGAATAAGAATTAATAAAATTCACTTCCGCAGAGAAGGTAAAGATGAAAAGAAAAAAGATGGAGTTAATATTGTATTGGAAAAGAAATATCATCCACATATAAAATTCTGGAACCTGGAAAACGAAATAATTCTGGAAATGAAAATGGTGCTACGTGGTAATCTCACTGTAATAGTAGGTACATATGCCCCTCTTTATTACGCAGGTACAGGAAAGTACAAAAAATTTATCTTAGCCCTAACGCATGAATTCTGAAAGATTAGTATCAGGTAAGATATCCTCACAATGAGTACTTAAATGGAAGACAACAATGAAGAATTAATAAGCGCTCCTGGAAGAAATGTTGAGGAGAGTAAATGATAACAGAGGAAAACAAAATGTATGCAGTATTCACTAATTATTACAATTTGATTAAATCAACATTACGGTATTAACAAAATTACAAAATATATACCTCTTATTGAATTTATTAATTACGGAACAAGCAGAAAAAATCTTAAGGATGTGACAGAGCAACGGAATGTAGTAGTATGCTGCAATGATCGCCCATCATCTCTGTCATTAATTGGATATGTCTTTAGCATTGATGCTGACATGTGTTATTAACCCCATCGTATTACGATAGTAAAGATCATGTAATCAAAATTCGAGAGATTAAGGGCAGCACATATAGATTAAAGCTGTCATTTTTCCCACGAACGATAAGAGATCAGAATAAAATAACGTTTGTCTGACCGCGCTAGGAGGTAAAGACGTTTTGGGTCAAGGGCTGCCTGGTGTGTAATCACCCCTTACCAAACACTCTAGTGGTGGCTCGCAGTGTACTAAATAAAGCTAAAATATTAATACGGAAAAAGAAACACGGATATTTAGGGTGGCAAAAGAGAATTACTTGAAAATTATATAGATGAGAGATGGGTAAAAAAACATTAAAAGACAACCTTTCATGTACGCAGGGGTTAAAGGAAAAACGAACAAACATAAATTAGAAACAAAGAATAGGAAGCAACTATCCGCATGGTGTGGGCATTTACATAGAATATAAGAAGAACGGTAGGCATTAAGGACATGGAAACGTCAACCTAAAACAAGTGAAGAAGGATAGACAAAGGAACGATTCCGTCCTTGGGGCCATGCAAAGAGGATAGGAGAGGAGGGAGGTAGTTTGGTGAGATCGGAAAAAATTGCAATCAATGTGGTTGTAAAAGCTGTGAAATACTACCTATTATCTAATATCATGAGCTAAAATTAACACGAAGTCACCAAGTTAGTACTCAGGTGGCATATTCTGGCAGGTTACTACACACATGTCGGTTGAGTATATTATTTAAATCTCCAGATTGCACATTGGTGCCATAAATAAACTCCAGTCTCTAAACTAACTCACTCTCTTTTACAACAGCCAGCACTACGAGTATGAGATTTTTTTATGCCCGCTGGATTGTCCCATGGCGACGGTCATCCCGCTCCACGGCCACGGTAAAATAAAATCAATCACAGCGACATGGGACCTCGAGGCGGAACACGAGCAGCAAGCGTCATCCCCATCCATCCATCCCCCCCTTCCACGACCCTCCACGGCAGCTCCAATCGTTTTATCACGTACTGCGTGGCTCCTTTCGAATACGGTGCCGAACCAAGCACGTCGAAAATTGGAGATTGCTGTAACATTTCAAGACCTCTGTCACAATACTTCGCTGGCACTTTGCTTTTCAAAACTTTGTAGCTTTTTTTTAGGTTTACAGCACCCACAGGGCTTTTCGTACTAAAATAATACAATTATTTGGGATGCAGGCACCGTTGCCTTTGTCACTTTATGTGGGAGAGCGTTTTATGACAGGCGTATCAATGATACATTCATGGTATCCTGCAAGCCACCGAGAGGGTGTGTGGCAGGGGATTATTACTGCCTATCACGCCTGCCTACTACTGCCGTATTGCTCCATATACTTCTGAATGGGTATGTAGTAGCAGGTTCTTTGTTTATTTTTCATATCGTTGCACTCTGTTTACAGCTGGTGTCCTAACACCCTTCGCCACACGCCCTTGCTTCTGGGATATTGTGTGAATGTAGATGTATTACTCACCAAACTCCTTGAAACACAAAATAATTTTACCCCCCGAAGCCGTCCGACAACGTTATTCTGATCCCTTATAGTCCGTGGAAAAAATGACAACATAAATATACCTGTTTTACACTTAAACAATTTAATTCTATCTGCACAATCTCTCCTACGATGGGGCCAATAATATATATTTAACCTCATTGCTAAAGAGACATGCTTTCAATTTATGAAAGGGTTTTCATCTGTAATTTAACCTTCGACCCGTGAGTGATTCCCAACCTAGTTGATCTAATAACTATGATACGCTGCTCAGTTTGTCATTACAACGTTTTACAAATCTAGTACCTCTACGCTGTTCGCGATCTATTTCCGCAATCAACCTAATTTCATGAGGGTCCCAAGGATCCCAATCATTTTAAGTGAATACGAAAACATTTTGGGGATTAGTTAGGATATCATGCAATTTTTTCCACGCATAGGACTTCGTGGAGAAATTGTAGGCATGAAAATTGTCTCCAAAGTCTCCGGAAGATTATTTCACTAAATCGTAGAAGAGTACCTAACGACAAAGTTCATTTAAAACAAAGATATTTTATCCTAAATAATGATAAAAAAATTATATCTTGTATCTATACAATGTTGTCAATGAACCGAAGTTGAAAAATGGCTTATTGTAGATTCTTGGTATCTGGTTATTCAGAGTGGTGCTAGGCGAGGAAGATAAACATTGGTTCGAGTCTCAGTCCTTCAATAACCTACCATGACCTGAGAACTACCACTAATAATAACGTGATCCATGGGAGACAAGGTAGCCTTGTGGGTTGTGCGTTCAAATAGTGCGTGCCGGCGGCTCAATTTAAATCCGGATGACACATCTGGATAACCCCAGCTTATAATCGGACAAGTTATTCCCTGTGTTTCTTACGGGAGAACTGCAGGTGGCCGAGAAGTGACACTTGCTTTTTAGAGTAAGAGTATCACACGCCGCATATGGCTTAGCTCGAGTTGAGATTAATTGTCATCCATCTAAAGAACCGCCGGGTTCACCAGCATATTTACAGGAATAGTGTGGTTCGCTAATATCTAATAACTAACAACTCTATGATCAATGATTAATAAATAATCTAAGTTTTTTCCAAATTTCAAAATGAATCGAGTCATCCTTGAAGTACCGCTTTGAGATGGTAATTGTACTTAAACAATCCCATCCATATGGGTAAACTGCGATTTTTTTGCTTGTAACAATTTATCAACTTTTTTTTTATTTAGATACCTAATTCTCACTGATAATCAATAGTGAATCTCAATTCCTTTATGGTTTATTCCCGTAGTGAAGTAAAATACGCCTAATTATTTTTTTACTGATGGTTCTCACCATTCTATTTATTCATTTATCAAAATTTGGACTCGTCCTATCTGATACTTAGCGGAAAAAACTTTGAAGGCAGAAAGGTGGCGAAAAGTTAAGTTTCGTTACTCATTCAACCACGAGTAAATGTTGTTCTAGAGAGAGAAAATGTTACAGTTTGGGCGTTGAAATCTTTACATTTTGCTACAAAATGTGATCGTTTAGAATTTGAAAAAATGTACATTATTTATGGGTTGCAAAAAAAAAAGGTTTCGTGTAATCTACCAAAATTGAAAGTCATATCCATTTCGAAAAGTTAAACATACTCAAGGCTAGACTCGGCAACGCAACAGACCATACAATTAGAATTTAATTATTATATTTCAATAGCAAATGCTGCATTGCTGTTGCTAATACTTGGTATCGCGTTGAGAAGCATCGAAGAAAGGATTTACGAAATCAAAAGATACTAGTAAACCATAAATATGATCGTCAGCAGGGGTTAAGTATCGGCAAAATGTATATTATAATAACTTAATTATAATTTCTATTGAATACGACATAAATAAAGTATCGGCAATTTATTACAATAAATTAATTATGATTTCAATTGAATACGACATAAATATGCTCCTTGAAGCATGAAGCAAAAAGTAATGGAGATTTTGCTCGGATTGGGCCAGGTCATCCGGTATCTATTAAAGCAGTGAGCGCATGTATGCTTGAGGGATAAATCTTCATACTTCTCTGCAAGCCATGGAAAAGATGAGTGGAAGGAGTTGTTAGACCACAAGATTTTAGGTCATTGTTATTTCATCAAGGTTGAGTCATGATTAGTTTAGATGCATGGCAATTTGATTAACCTTGAAATACGACAAATTGTTATCATTAAACACAGTCTACGAGCCAAGGTAGGCTTGCCATGGAACTATGGACAAAATACTATTCAACTTATAAGCCCTACCTAACACGGCATTAAATAAACTATCACCCTGAACCACATTATTTCCTTCCTTAATGCCTCACACTTTCTTCCTCTGTTAATTCCATCAGCATTCAGATCTCCAACTTTGTCTCGCTCACCAAACATTGCCCCATTATGCTCCAGTTCTCAACATTCGGAATTTCACTCTTCATGCACCGCATCCTTTTCCCTTGAAATTTTTCTCAACGGCCTTCTGTCCTTCCGTGTCATGTCTAGTACTTCGTTTCCTCTCTGTCCATTTTATTTTTTTCCATTCTTCTCCACACCCACATCTCAAAATACGTCGTATCCTCGACCCAGTTCCCTGCGCCGAGAGCAGTGGTTGTTCTCACTAAAACTCTCAAGACACGCTCTATTCCCCATGTTTGCTGGTATTTTACTCCATCTGAGCTTATCCAAAGTATGTGCTTACATATCTTGCCAGGATACTCTTTTTTACGGCCACCTTTTTCCACAACCAACCTTACTACAGTGCTGAATTCCAAGCAATATCTTTATCCTCGAAATGGTGAATATCTGTAGAGAATTGGATCATTTCCCGATGTTAATAAAAAAGTTATGTTAATCAACTGAATGAGGAAACATTTACGCTCAAATGGTACATTTTCGTTTTCCATCTCCAAATGTGAGATTTCACGTCACTGCCAAACTCCTCGACAAGGCGGAAAGAGAGAGAGAGAGAGAGGTAGATAACAAAATCGGGGTTCGTTTCGTCCACCGCGGTTTGCACACGCGGCGAGGCATGCCGTGCACTAACAGGCGCGCAGAGTGGGGATATCTTTTATGCGAATCGAGCCCCGATCCCCGATGCTCGCTTCAAAGAGTTGTAATCTAATCCTCAAATCCGCTTTCCATCTCCAAAACACGTCAATGAACATTGTTTCCAGAATGAAGAGAAGAAAATATTTAAAGTAATTATTAAAAATAAAAGAGACGTGTATGACCAAAGGCACGAGTATTACGTCCAACTGAGGTTTCTCATGCAAAGCGACTGATAAATTATCTCCGAGTGAAGAAATAAACAGAATATTTTCCTCGACTGATACGCTCGCTGAAGCAGTGGAAAAATTCATCCATTCATTTGTTGAATAAAATATCGTAAAATTCCGATATTATTATTATTGTAACTGGCTGGCTGTTAAACAGTGGCAAAGAGTAATGCATCATCAATAGCTCAAAAATCATAATTGGAAAGGAATTCACAAAGAGCTTTGGTCTTTGCGTAATTAAAAATTACCTCATTCAAATTTTAAAAAAAGCAAACTAAGTTCGGAAATATGTTTTCTTTGTCTCAAATAACTTTACAGGAAATGCGCTGGACAACTGCAACAATGCATTTAGGATATTATGAGTTTTTCGGATAAATTTAATTTTTTTCGCAATTTTATGTCCATTGAGAGTGGTTATAGGTTTTACAAGTATATTGATCGATTCTATTGTAGCGTGCTTGATTGGTGTCACCTCCTGTTGCAAAATAAATCAATACTTTTAATATTTTCCTTCGGCTTCCAATTATTACCAGTTTTTACAAATGCCGGAGTCTGTGGCCTTCTACTGTCTTTCTTATGCTTGTTGTCTTACGAATCGCATTCGAATTACCATGATAGTGCAGACATTATAGATAGTCCAGCAAAGATCCAATGAAGTTCCAATCCTAAATTGATATCCAAAAGATTGAAAAACATACTTAAAGGAGAAGAAACTAGAAGGCAATCCAAAAAAAGTAATTTTGCCGCATCACTATGTATTCAAATACCCGAGATTGGCTGCACTCATACAAACTGATAAAAAATCGAAAACAATAACCATTTTATATTAACTGAAGCTGCAAATTAGAAAGTAAGCGATTTTCAATTCAGTTTCGGAGATTGGATGGGGTGAAAAATTAAAGAATAAACTGTTCGTGTGGAAAAACCACGGTACCGTGTGCATTAGTTTAGGGTGCAGGCCGTATGAGCCGGGAATTAAAGGTCACCTCGAAGTATTAAATTATCAAAGGAGTCGCCGAAGAGCAATTCAGGGTCGAAATATCAGCGGCATTCTCACTTTCACCTAATTCTATCCTATTACCAGCATTGAAATTTTGGCCCAAAGCCAATGTATTTTTTTGTGTGTGCTCCAGAAATTAATTTCCTCTCCAGCACTGAAACGCCTTTCTGAATTCACATTTATAATCTCAAGGTTAATCCACTCGTGGAAAAATGAGGTGTGACTCTCCCCAATACCTTACGATTCTCCGAAAAACATCTTCTCAAAGCCAAAACCAGGTGCTTCATGTATTTTAGAGATGAAATAAATAACTGAGGCTCTTAAAGCATTTATCTATTATGCTATCACCGTACTCACACTTATATTAGAAACACTTTCCTTGAAAAAGCTTTGAATGAAAAAACGACTTGAATGAACGAACAACGAATTTGATGAAATGAACAACGAATTCAAATCAATCTTTATCAGTAAATACGCCATTTTCTTGAAATTGATATATTTCACGTCGATAGGGACCTGATGTAGATTAGGTTGCTGGATTGGGTTTCGTTTGGAGTTACAAAATGTTTATTTGATAGTTGTGTCCATCCAAAAACCTACCTTAACCGGTAGATTACCTAATAAAAAAATTAACCAGGAAATTCAAAAGGATATTTCTTGATATATTTTAACGCAAATTCAAACAATGGCCACATCTCCTTGTCCTCTCACGGTAAGTGCCCGCCTAGTCCAAACCCGCCCTCCATCATCCTAGGAGGAAGGGGTGTCCCTCGGGGTCATGGTATCATGGTAAAGTGTTCTTTCTTCTCAGCAAGTAAAACTACAACGTTGCTCCCCATTGTAAACTTATTCATAATTTAAGGGCGCATGTATAAACAAGGGCGCAATAAATTGGGTTGAAAACTTTCTTTCGGAGCGGGAACAGAGGGTAGACCTTGACGGCGCTAGTTCCGACAGTGTACGAGTCACCTAGGGGGTACCTCAGGGAAGTGTACTCGGGCCGTTGCTTTTCTAGATTTTTGTTAAGATTTGAACCGCACAGTTAAAAGTAAGATTAGGATGTTCGCGGATGACACGGTGATTTATCGGGAAATATCTGGGGATGAGGATCGTTTAATTCTAGCACAGGATCTAGACTGCATGAGAAATTGGTGTTCAAAATGGGGATTATCATTCAATCTTAATAAATGTTCGGTGATAAATTTCTTTAAAATATCAACGGTATTTGTTTACAAATAAGTTTGAGTTGACCTAGAATGAGTTGAAACGGTAAAATACCTAGAAGTTACATTTACCAAAGACAACTAGGGTAACTCAGATACGTGAAGTATGCGGGGAAGCATATAAAAATTGGGATTTATTAGATGCATTGTCGGCCAAATTGACTACTAGAACAAGGAACGTTGATACCATGCTCTTGTAAGGCCTCAATTAGAATATACATGTAGTGTATGGGATCCGAGTGAAAAATGCCTCATTCGGGAAATTGAGGTTCAAAACCGGGCAGCCCGTTTCTTTAAAAACCGTTACGATAAAATGAATAGCGTCATTGAAATGCTTATGGAGTTGCGGTGGAAATCATTAGAAGAAAGACGATTCAATTCTTGATTGAACTTACTCTATTAATTCCGATCCCTAAGTTTCAGCGCCGAGGTCTCGCAAATTTACCGCACTCCAACATACATTGGTCGCTTGGATCATGTACAGGTTATACCTGTATATACAGTATATACCTGTGTATAAAATTCGGGAAATAGATACCAGAACTTTTAGACTCAAACCTCCTTCTTCCCACGGACAATATGGGATAGCAGCTGTTGGGTTATAGATAGCAAAAATTCCACTTGCCACCCTCAGTGCCTAGGAAAACATTAGTTCTACTCAATCGCATGCATGAACTCTAACCTCGTGTTTTGTTGTCAAAACCCTTGATTTCCGCATGAACTCATTCGAATGCATTTAAATAATGTAGTGCTCTTTACAGTATTGCTTGCCTATCCGTATCTGTTATTATATAGTATTATCCCTCCTATCCCTCGTCTCTCTCCGTGGGGGGCCCACATTAAATAATAATGACGATAATGAGCAACCCTAACTCGCTCCATTCTGAATCTTAGACCCTTCCTTAGCTTTTCCTCACCTAGTCACAGCTGACTGCACTCTTTGTAGTGAACCAAATCTTCTGTCGCTGTACTTAATTTTAATTTTATTTGTTATATATACATGGATCGTTAAATAAATCTTGTTTATTTTAATTTTGAGTCTATGTTTCTTCAAATATTTTTGGGATGCATGATAAAGTCTGTCGAGAACCCCGTCTTCTCTTAAGTTCCCTCAAGATTTATTAGAGATTTTAAAAGGAGATAATTTTCACGGATATACTGGTACACGTACGCATAATAAATCATCACTACATTCCAGTGCGCATTGTCAAAGCTTCTCTCAGACTAAGGAAGCGATATAGGTCGGTTGATCTTAATGTATTTTATTCTCCACGATACGTCTAGGAGAAAAAACAATTTCTCTTGGTCTTCAGCTTCTTCTAAATAGGTATTAATCCTCTCTCTCCTAGATACTTTCTCCATTCTTCTGTAGATTACTTTTACACGAAACTTCGACTTGTGTGTCGTCGGAACGACTGCTTCAGAGTTTGCTTCAACTTTTTGAAATTTTATAATTTGGTACAGGGAAGATTACGATATTCTCCTCTTAAAATCCTTCAATCTCTATTTAAACAATATTACCTTCCTCAGAAATACATCCTGTAATTGGTAGTACAGCTGTGCCAGGATCTTATTTCCCGAATTTATTATTAGTTCCGAGGACATGTCGCCAATATTGAGGATCTCAGGTTTTACCGGCGCATGGTATTCAAGAAGTTTCCTCGGGAAACCCGAGAAAACTTCTTGAATATCGCCAATATGTTGGCCCTTAAGCTATTTTACACCAGCGTCAAAGTCAGAACTATGAAGACCTAAAACATCTCACTGGTACTATATTTGACATTATCCTCTTCTTTTCTGCTATATTTAGAGGTTTATTCACCAGACAAACTTTCCATCTCTTTGCTTTGAGTAAGCAATATATATGAATAAGATCAGGTTATTAAGTAGTAGGATCGATTTGATTCTGAGGATGAGATTAGTGAAATTCTATTTGCGGAGAATACTGCTTTACTGATATGGGGAATGGGTTTTGCATAAAGGCGATGAAAAAGGAAAGGCCTTCAAAGTCTTGATTTAGAGAAAGCTTCTGAAGATCACGTGGCCAGGGAAGATAAGAAACGCGGAGCTGAGGGGGATCGGAGAGGAGGGAAGATGCAGATTGATGCCGTCATAAAGGTGAGGGAGACGTGGCTTGGGCGTTCACTGGGGAGGGACTGCTTGACGGGGGAAGTCTTGAAAGGCAAGGACGAAAGAGAGGATTAGTGGAAGGGAAGGAGAAGACATAAGGCTATGGCCATTCTGAATGGGAATAACTTTGTGATTTTGAAGAGATTGGCACATATTAGGGAACTATGGTGGATCAGTCATCACTTGCCAAGGAAAAAATATAATACGTTATGATAATGGGTTAAATAAAATTTTTAAGTAGCATTTAATTCGAATTATTGTGTGCGATGCCTTCCATATTCGAACGATTGTTTATTTATGATGAAATTGCATAAATTTCAAACTATTTCTCTTTGTTTATAAAAATTACTCCAAAAATAACAATAATTAAATGCCGTCCCATTCCCAATAATTAAAGTCCCTTCCAGTTGTCACGGACTCCGCCATTTTTAGAAGCAAAAGATGCGGGCATGTTTGCGGCGGGGTCCTTTAAGGGTGAGAATTCACCGAGTCGTTGAGAACATCCTTCCGCATTCACATTAAGACGCTAGTCTTTGTCAAGCACCGTCACACCCTCATTTACGACTTCAGATGACGATTTTCAAATGTGGGTATCAAATTATTCGACACCCAGAAGACTTCAGGCATGGAATAAATCAAGGCATGCACAATTTGCACAAGTCTATTACATAATTAATTTAGCGGTATATCTTACTCGGGATTTCCTATTTCAACATTTTTGCCATGAAGTTTTAATTTCACTCCTAACAAATTCACCCAATTGAAGGAAGTAAACCCTTATTCCTGACAAAAGCGTGGAAAGAAAGAACGCCTCTCGGCTCTCAATCTCGCGCCATGACCCCAAGTACGCGGCAAGCCCCTCGGACGTGTTCCAATGTAAATCCCGTGTCCTTGTTAGCCTGGGCTTTGTAAGAAAAACCAGATCATTAAAAGCTTTGCGGTGAGACGAACAGCTTAAGGAAGCCAGAAACTTTTCAAGCCATGACTTGGTGTGGCGGCCGCTTGGAGGTGGTGGGAAGGGAGTAGGGTGGAAGGAGGGAGAGGGTAGGGGTTGATGGGTGGGAGGGGCCCAGGAAGAGAGACTGATGGATGGATAACTGCCTCTCTTCCGTCCGAGTGTAATACTGAGAGAGCAAGTTCTCCTCTTTCGCTCCAATACAATCGGTAACCTAAATTACACACAAAACACGCTGTTCCAAAGGGCAGGGAGAAAATATAATCATGAGAAAAACTAATGGTTAACATAAATGTAAAAAACAGTTCCACTAAGCCAAAAATAATAACGGAAATGAGAAAAAAAACACAAGTTTGCAAAAGATATTTTCGGCTATGAAAAAACTGTCGCGTAAGAGCATACGCATATGACGGAGGAGCGATAACAGTATGCATCCCGAGTAATGCGCTCCACGGTAAAAAGAAAATTCCTGTGAATCATCAAAGAATGATATGAACGGGTCGCCCTTTCATTTCACCGTATAAGGCTCATCGGCATTCAAAACAGGGTACATGTTTTATTCAGACCTCGAGCTGTGAAATATATAATATTTTTTATTTATATATATATATATATATATATATATATATATATATAACACTTTTGTGAAAGACTCACGGACGTCAATGGTAATATAAATGGAATTAGGACTGGTAGACAAAGTCACAAAAACATATTAAAGAGAAACTCACTGGGTATCTAATTTTCGGTGGTCTAACCACCTTTCTCAAGAGGAGAAAGGAACGGAACAGTTCCGTTCCTTCCTCCTCTTGAAACCAACGAAATTTCGATACCCAGTGAGTTTCTCTTTAATATGTGTTTTTGTATCTTTGTCTACTAGTCCTAATTCCATTTATATTACCATTCACACGTCCGTGAGTCTTTCACAAAAGTGTTATATATATATATATATATATATATATATATATATATATATATATATATATATATATATATATATATATATCCTCCTTTTCCATAATAATATCTTTAATCCTCTTCAACTTTGAATGTACTATGAATAAACCAAGTTATTACAGCTAGACTAGCATTTAGTCAGATCGATGGTTCAGCAAAGGCTGGATAGTACGAGACGTATTCTTAAAGTAAGAAGCGTTTGCTTATATTTAAATATTGGCGCTTCAGAACACAGTTTTGCTCCTGCAGCGCCATCTACTGATTCATTGAGAAGCTATGGCAGAATTTGTTTTGTTCCAGAAGTCGTTTGCTTGTCCGTGCATGCAAAAAACAATGTCCGCGGCAATCGTTGATCCCGCCAGCTGTGAAGTGCGTTCTGTCATACGATTCTTGTATGCAAAAGGATTGTCTGTCGGCTGCTGAAATTCATCGGGAATTATGCCTAGTTTATAAACCTACAGTTATGAGTGAAGGAAAGGTTAGACAATGGTGCTGTGATTTTAAAAATGGACGAACAAATGTCCATGACGAAGAGCGAAGTGGTAGGCCCAGTATTCTGACCGATGAAATTGTTTCGCACGTGGAACAAAAACTGCGATGTGATCGTCGATTGACAATTAATGGCCTGGCTGAACAATTTCCTCAACTTGGACACACTACTGTCTACAATATTGTTACGGAAAACCTCGGATACCACACATTGCGTGCAAGGTGGGTACCGAAAATGCTCACGGACCACCACAAAGAACAAAGAATGTCCAGTGGACGAGAGTTTTTGGGTCGTTGGGAACTCTTTAAACCACCCACCGTACAGTCCTGACCTTACACCCAGCGACTACTTCCTCTTCTTGCACTTGAAACAGTGGTTCGGTGGACAACGTTTCGAAACCGAAGAGGAACTCAAGAATGGCGTTGTCGATTGGTTCAACCCTCAGGCGGCGAGTTTCTATGCAGAGGGGTTAAAGAAGCTGGTGCAGCGGTACGAAAAATGCTTAGAAGTGAACGGCGATTATGCAGATAAGGGAAGTAGGTTTGTAGCTAACTAAAAGTGCCAATAAAATGTGTTTCATATGAGTATATTTTCCTGTGACCAAACGGGCCTTACTTTATGAACACGCCTCGTACGTAGTACGAGTACTCGTATCCCATACAAGATACCGATAATCAAAAGTGATTTCTTACGGTTAATGGAGTGGAAAATGGTGAGCACTGAGGCCAAGAGGCTCAACTGTAAATGTAAGCCAATTGACTAAGAAGTGAGCAATTAATAACAATATAGCTATAAAACTAAATATGACAAAATAAAGGCATTTATTTAACAGGGTGGTGTCATTATGATTGATGAAAGTTTAGATTACATGACGACTGCCTTGTGTAATAACTTGATCACGCCGATTGTAGATCAATACCGCAGTTTGTTGACAATGATGTGTACTTCGAAGTTTGCAGAGCGTCGGACATTTCGTGATTGAGCATTTCCCTCGCATTGCATCGAGGAATATCAGAAGTGATGGGATGGTCGGCCATTGAACTCAAGATAAACTCTGGGGAACAAAGCACTTCATACATAGCTACACTTCTTTTAAAGATAGCATAGCGGGAACAAAATGGGTGCTTAATATTCTGAAGTCTCTCCAACACTGCTTCCAAAAACTTGACCATAACGTATGACGAAAAATGAACCCTTGATTTGTATGACAAACGTCTTGTCCGCTACAGCAACACGTACCAAAGACAGAAGATCATAGAATAAATGTAAGAACTGTGACTTAAAAGTATTTACGAATGTGTCTCAGACTAACGAGTAGTTTGGCAGCAGGATGGTAATTGCAGTCATTCGAATTAACATGAAAACCACTTCCCCATCTGGCGGTTAATGTACCAAAAATAACAACCACTTCCAAAAATATATGTCCCAAATTTGGAGCGTGCTTGTTTCACTGACATTCATGAAATTATTTTTTTTTGCTTTCGTTTAAGTTTGTAACACAAAAGTGTACGCGCAATATTCTACAAATGGTTAACTTTAAGATGTCCTCAGTTTTAACTCCTCAGGAGGTCTTCATTATTTTGAAGCACAAACGGTTGATATTAAACAAAAAATAATTCATGCAACAAATAGATAAGGAACATTCAGTTCACCCGCGTTGAACATAACACACGTATTGATATCGCAATAGACTCAGAATGTTATTACACCTGCTATGAGGTATTTATTAAGAATAATTTTCATCGTGTTCTTTTTTTCGGGAACCACTCTTTATTGGTTGCAGTAGTGCGGTCTGGGCCGCATCTTTCTTAAAAAATGAAGCCTAGTGGGACTCCTTCATCTTCCTGGGTAACCGACGCCGAAGGAGAAGGCCTCGCGTGTAGGGGGTGGGGTGTGCTCAAGGGGAAAGTGGAGGCCTGGAATATTAAACACGATCCCTGTCGCTGTAATTGCCGAATAATATTTAAAGAGTCCTCGACCTACACGGTGCCCCAGCTCTCCTCGAGCATAACCCAATTTACGGAGAGGGCGCTCGCTGCTGCCCACGACACCATGCTGACGCAGGCTTCTCCTCGGACCCAGCGCGGCTCTTAAAAATTTACGAGGCGACGGATGGCTGTTTTTGAAAGGCCTGCCTCGAGAATGCCACGTCTCCGGCGTATTCACAGGTGGTGGCCCTGCAACGAGGTCTCTGCCGCTAGAGAGTCACTCCCCCCTCCTCTTTTTTCTCTCCTTATTAAACTAACGGCTAATGCTCTGAGGTAGCAACCTCCCTCGAAATTTTTGGTCGATGACTCCTTTAAATGCTTAAAAATTATTATTTTCAAACCTACAAATATGATGCAATTTTTAGTTAATAATATTTTATGCGACATTTATGGGGATGAGAAACAATTTATTAAAAGGGGAAATAACTGTTTCTTAATTCACATGAAAATAATGGATAACTTTTAACGATATCTTCATAATAAAATATTGTTAACAAATAACTTCAGTGAGATAAATGGAAATGCTTAAAATTTATTAAAATGGCTTTTGTTTTCTTGAGAGAAGGAATACCTTAAAATGACAGATATATCTTAAATCTGATGCTTTATCACATCTGTGGCGATTTTCATTTTTTGCAATAGTCCACTGGAAAATCACGCCACTCGCAATATGTAGATGACGGAAGGGAGGTTTTATTGCCCTTTTTAAATATTTTTAGACATATTTCACATAAAACACAGCAAGCATCCCTCAATTCTGTAGCATGTGAGTGTATCTCTTCAAATAAAGAGGTTGCAAAAATATATAATGAACGATAAACTCGTACTGCTGACTACATTCTTGTTTGATGGCAGGCTTTCAGATAGCCTCCGTGCTTGAAGGGTATCAGAAAAATACAAGGAAAACAGCTGGAACAGCCACGTCAGTGAACTCTTTAAGAGAAAACAAAATATTCTAATTTATTATTTAATATTGATTACTCGATAATACGACTATCTGCATCGTAGGAAATGAGTACATTAGGAATAATTCATGGAATTCACAATACACTCAACAAATACCCAGCGAAGTTGACTGCGCACAGATTCTAAGGTTTGATACCATTAGTGTATTCTTTTCAAAACGAAGCAATTGAGCAGTTTACTCTTCACAAAGTTGCATTTTTATTTGCATTTTGAAAAGTTCTAACCCAAATCTTATCGCTTTTACTGTTATTCCACGCCTTCGCTTCAAATATGTCTTTCTTTTCTCTATCAACACTGGATTATGTGCCTCGAATTCCGCCGCAAATCAAATGGAATCAAAACACTGGACAATTGTACAGTTAGAATATAGTATGCCTTATTGCATATTAATTAGGAACGGGAAAGACCAGAGTCTACAACGATAAAGATAAATGTCATCGTGTCTTTGCTTCTCATTCCCACTATTCCATTTTTTTTATTTGAGTTAATTCTTATGCACTAAAATTTAGAACTTTTAACTTCCAGTTTCAGATTTAGTGGCGTCGATAGTGAATGTGTGGGTTAAGACATTGTGCAAACTAACTTTTTTTGAAGGAAGTACACATAGATGAAGAGGGACCTGATGTAGAGTAGGTTGCTGGATTGGGTTTTGTTTGGAGTTACAAAATGTTTATTTGATAGTTGTGTCCATCCAAAAACCTACCTTAACCGGTAGATTACCTAATAATAATAATAATCCATTTGAATAAAATGTTCAACATAAATTATAGGCACCGAGTAGTTTATAAATACAAAACTAAAAAATTCCATTTCATATAATCTAGGAGAGGATGATTGATACATTTTAAGTAAACTAAATTTGTTAATGGACTTGGTGCACTAATTTCATAATTTTGATACTTGTATGACAAATAATTGCTGATTTTAGAATATGTTTCGAAAAAAATACGCTGAAATTGAGAAAAAATCACATTTTTGGTATGACAACATACAGACATATTTGTCAAAAATTACAAAAATATATGAATTCATGCAAAACTTTCATTTTTTTAAATATATATAAAATACTTTTCAAGTGCCTAAATTATTTTTTCAGCACATAAACGCTGTGTAACAAAGTTTGTGTCAATTTTAAAAGAGGGCGAATTTTATCTTCATTTAGAATAAAACTTCAACAAAAAAAAACAAACACGTTTTCATGCCGAAACGGTTCCTGCGTTCTGAACACAAAATAATGATCCCTGCTACATATTTAACAGATTTCATCATACTTTTGTTTTCAGTTTGAGGAAAAAACATGCACCAAAATTAATCTGAAGGGCCATATACTCGCATTCAGAAACCTTTCAAGAATATTTGTGAACAATTGACTAAATTATGCAAAGGGTACTGAGTAATGACGCAGTTCATTTTGTGAACTGTATTTTACTATAGCATAATATGTTCACAAATGGTCAGTTCGGCACTCTTTCGAGTGATTCGCCAGGATAGATCATTTCATTCTTTTTCCGCCTTCAGTGATAGGGAGTCTTTTACTGGAGCTTTTGCCACATGTTGTATCACAAATATAATTTGATTTCGCAAATCGTCGTATTATACTAGTGCCCTCCGTGTGTGTTTTCTTAGGGCGATTCGACTGGATCATGGGGCCAACTCTTCGTGTCCTGAATGACAATTTTCCGAATTCGCCCTCGGCCTCCTTTGCGTGTTTCTGTGTCATTTATCTTCTCTTACTATTAACTCGGTACGATGCTGTTACCAAAATAATGATCGATTTATAACTCGTTATGTTCTCGAATATATAAAGTCAAATATTACTGAATCAGACAATAATATCTAAAAGTGTTTCATAGTGTCTACTGAGTAACATCATTTCCTGTTAACACTCGCGAAATTTTGGATCTTCGACTCAAAATGATATTTGAGGTTTTCCGCAAATGCAAATATACTCCTGAAAGATTTACGACAGAGCTCGGAATATGTGTCTGATCTACAATGTAGTATCTGAAGAAGTTTCCCTTCCGTAGCAACTGTGAATAGCTTTATAAATTTAGTAAACATATTCCATAATTGCTCCATATCTGTATGCTATCCACTATTTTATCAATATTCCCGTGGCAGATGAATTGAAGTTAATACACAATTGTGGAGGGAAGATAAAGGTCGTTCCTAACAAAAGATATTATGTAAATATTGAAATGAAGATTTTCGAATGGGCTGCCTTCCTAAAACAGTTTTTCCAAAAAGACGACTAATTATATGCCCAAGTAAAAAACTCGCCACATTGCTTCCGTAGCACAAGGCGCGAAAGTGTATACATTGAAATAAACTATCATGGAAACCAATTTTTTTCTGTCCATGCTAATCATTAAATAAATTGATGACTGATCATTGGCAGGAAGATTTTATTATCCAAGGGAGCAAATATCCCCCAAAATAATCACGGCGCGCTCATCTCTGATTCTTCCGTAAAGTATCGACCTCAACCATCTCTCAAATTATCTTCGCTGTTTAACTGCAAGGTAACAGAAATGGCACTTCGATGCCACAGGTAATCTTGCAAGAGTTATGAACCGAGCGGAAACTTTGATTTCCCTTTAAAGTAAACCTAAACTCATAGCCATTATCTTAGTCTTGTCTCGTGATGAAATTAGTCATTTTAATTTCTCTGGAGTCACTCCAAAGTTAATTTACGAGTTTTTGTAAGTATTCACCCCCTACCACACACCCTAGTGGTAGCTTGCAGGGTACTAAAATATATAAAAAAAATATCTCTCAAGCGGATAGAGACGTAGAATTATATTTGAATGATCCACAGTTTTACGTGTTGGGACTATAAGACTTATTTTATAATAAACCCTTGTTGGTGAACTTCGGTTGATGAAACCAAGTGTCCGTCACCACTTATTGGGAGTTGGAAAAATATTTCATCACCCGAAAAACATTCGAGGAAACCTTGAATGATCCACAGGATTCTCGAGCAAAATCACTATAGCTGTCGACGCACCCTAAAAACTAAACTAGGAAGGATTCTCTAGGGGTGCACATTTGAAATACAGCTTTAATCCAATCCCTCCGGTATATTCTTTAAAGTTCTGCTTTAAAGCTACTCATTTTTAAAATAATAGTAACACCATCTCAAAAGCGTCAAAATTTACGTTACATAATTTTCCCTTATTTTACATCGTGTTTTCCTTTCGACAAAAAAAATTCACACGATACATGGCTCGGGATATGGAAACATCATTATTTTTATTACCAAAGAAGTGGTGTACAATCAGGCAATTATCCTTTTTCAAAAACAGGGTAGTGACAACCCATGTGCACCGTTACTGCGATAGGATGAAATGAGATAGTGTCTGACATATAAATAACCCGACTTTTGTTTCCTTTTCGCAAACCTGTGAGAGGGAACCCAGGTTGACCTTAGTAGATCGAGGTTTGTTTCGAGGGTGTCTATCAATAGTCCCTCTTATGCAATACAAATCCAACTATTTACGATTGAACAGGAAAGATCGATAATTTTTTAACCAACGTTCATATCGAATCTCCTGATATTACTTTTGTGCGGCTAGTGGGCTTTCGATAGAAACCAAATTGGTGAAAACTCTGACAATATCCAGATCGATTAATGGTCTGCTTCTTTCAACATTTGTTTCTAGCGTGAGGGGCATGTTACTGCGCCGGACATTTATAAAATTAATAAACACCATAACTTCTGGTTTATGGCAATGGCAAGGCAAATTGAAAATGTTCTCATTCTCACAGCAAAAAACATCATCCAATGATTAATACTAATGCTATATATTTTTAAAAATTAACGCTGATTGAATTAACAACTCTATCTAAAAAATTATTTGATGATGATTTCTGCTCAAAATTGGTTGCGGAGGATTTCAAAATCGGTCAATCCGTTACTGCTCAAATGCATGCTGTTAGATTCGTGGTCAAAATAATCATGTCCTATAGAAATTGCTTACGAATAGTGCCTAATGAGGATTAACAACGCTGTGATTTGTTTTAAGTCGGCGGTCATTCTAAAAATTGATTTCCTCCGGCTGGGGAGCACACACAGGAAATCACACGACGAAGAGGAATATTTTATGCAGTTTTGATAGCGTATGCGATCAAAAGTAGATTCATTAGGATCATAGGGTCTTTTGTATGGGTAGTAGAACATAGAACGACGTAACCTTTTTTGTATCTGATGACGATGTGACAAATGTCGAAATGCGTACCTCATATACGCCAATGCATCCTGTGGAAAATTACAAGCTCGGTTTCATAAAGACATCTTTTAGCTCTCTCATTGGCCATCCAACGATCTCACTAACGACTGCAATTCTATGGCCGAAAAACGAACCATAGCTTCATTATCCGCATACCCAACTGAGTTAATCTGCTCCCCAACTTCATGCATTCAATCCCAAAGTCTATTCCATGTCTGCCACACCATTCCTCCTACTTGATGAATTTTAAAATACACGTCAACTAATCCTTTTTTAACACCATAGTATTATTTTAAGTTCCAATTTGCTCGAATTCTTTAGATTCCAAACTACTTTAACTCGAATATAAAGCATTTTCATATTTCTCTGATGTAAATTTAAAGTGAACGTACCTACGAATGGAGAACAGAGGATGGAGAATGAAATGGGCAAAAAATAACAAGTTTACGGTCTCGGCTATTTCGATTTACATCTCTCCGATCATTTATTCGATTGACAAGAGGAGCAACTGGTCATCGGTCCATTCATTTTTTTTTAAACCTTGGCAGTCGTGCTTCGAACGATTTACTGACCTCCTCCAAAAAATACTCCGTTCTGAATGGATTTTGAAAGCCATCCATAATAAAGTCTTCTTCTACAATAACTTTATGTTAATGCCGAAATAACAATTTCCCACCACAGAACAAACGGCTATCGAGTACTAGGAAATATTTCCTTACTTGAAACGTTTGATTATTCTTGCAGTTACTATCTAAAATTGCCGATTAAATCAAGAGTTTCGACTCCAAAACTATCCACTGATACAGAGCCTACTTGGGACAAGCAGATTGCCCTCAAAGGAATCCATCAAACACCAGAGGAGTGGACTGATGTCAGAATTACACGGAGAGGGAAAGCGTCAATGTGTAACAGACGCCCACACTATTCTTGCTTTTTTAATTTTTTAGATGTTTGCAGTAAATGACATTATATTCATGTTTCACTGCCATGTAATAGAAATGTCACTTCGTTGCCACAGGTTACGATATTTTTCAACAGTTGTGAACCGAGCGGAAACTTTAATTTCCCTATAAAGTAAACCTAAAATCGTAGCTATTATCTTAGTCTCGTGGTGAAATTAGTCATTGTACTTGCTCTAGAGTCACCCCAAAGTTAATTTACGATTCGCTTGAAGCACGAAGTTAATCTAATCTCTAATTTAATTTTGTGTATTTTAACTTAAAAAAGAATTTGATCCTGGATTAAAACTAGTGTTGGAGTTCATTTATAATCACCGGAGTTAAAATAAATTGACATTATGTTAGCCTCCTTTTAGGATGTGATAGGAATAAAGATGAGGAGTTAAAAGTTATGCGAGAAAGTTTTCTCATATTTGTTGGCAAGAACGTTTAGTTTCTGATGGGAAAGTCACCATATGAAATTTATTTACGAATTTCCAAATTTGATGCGGGGTTTCGTCAGATGTACCGAAGAAAGTAACATAACCACTTTTTTAGCCGATAAATTCCAATTTAAAAAACTAAAATGCCTATCAGATTTACCAAAAAACGATTAAGTAGTTTTCGCGACAATTTGGAACTATTTCAACAAAAAAACTCTTTGGATTCTTAACAACGTTGATGGCAATCATTGATAGTTTCTTTCCGAAAAGTTCCTTAAGATAAAACAGTATTCCGTATATGTATCATTTTGGATGAAAACGTCTACCTCTTAGCTGCTGGCAAGAGACATTTGCGTTCGCCTGCCGTAATTCCTCCAGGCGAACACGACGTTTCATCCCGCCGAAGTTGACTCAGTCTATATTACAACAGCGCCAGGGTATATATTCCGCTATCGATGCGAAGTGTACCCCTTAGAAGTATTATCATTTGGGTGCATGCACCCGATTATTATGCTCACGATTTTACGCATCAACTATTTTAATGAGGAATCGCGTCTGCAGGGACCTTATTACTCGTCTTTGTATATTCACATGAACCTCAGTTTCCATAAATAGAATTAATCGCAACGAACCCTGCCAAGATTCGTGGTGACAAGAAAAGCCGTCACGATTCGAACACCATAACTAGAACGAAGGCAATGCTATTTTTCAAAATAACCCAGCCAGAGGGCTCGGGTTCGAATCCCGAATTGGCTGGTCTTTTTCAGTGATTTTCTGATCCCTAATTGAGGTGCTTTGTGGAGAGCACTTTGAAGGAGTATGCCGTCTTTGGAATAAGACGTAAACTGCGGATCTTTTGGCGCCTTTCGTTAAGAGTAGGCTACAGCCGACGCCGGGTTTCTCTCGACCCTTCATCCTTTCCAATCCGTTCCTAATGGCACTAATGAATTCAGCTCTAGGGCGTCTTCCCTAAAAACTACAACTCCTCGAAAGAATTAATCTGTTTAAAACTACGACTAAGCATTAAAATTTTACAGAAAGGAATAAAAACTACCTTCTAATGAATATTTCTTACTACCAATAGGTCCATACATGATTACATAAATAATCCAATGATAAGAGTGTAAGGATTTGGGGGATTGTCTAAGCTGGGCCCAGCATGAAATTTAGGCACACCTAACCGTATTGACTCTTTAAGCAATCATTTTTTTCTAGATTCCTAAAACTGATTAAAACATAAAATGTTCAACGAATGGTCATTATTTAAATCTTAATTAAACATAAAAATAGGTGAATATTTCATTACTGTTTTGCCTTGAAATATTTCATAGAGCTCAGATAAACGTTGACATAAAGGGAAGCATTGTGGCAGCATCATCTGTGAAATAATGTAAAAAAGTACGACGCCGCATATTCAATATGCATATTATGAGAAGTATCAATTATGCCCAAAAACGTATCCTACCAACATCCATAAGTGATGCGAATGATATTTTCAACAGAGACCAAGGCGCAGGGATAAATAAATAAACTGAATACGCGGTCTGAAAAGACGCATGGACGGAATTAAGCGAACAAATGAAATAACCGGCTCAATTTGAGATAGCGAACGTATGGCAGTCTCCACTCATGCATAATTCTGGGAATTCGTCACAAATAAAACGCATGACAATCAATCCAGCGGAAAGAGCATTAGAGCGATGATATCGGTAATCGGATGAGTGGTATTACTTTAATCCAAAGGAACTGTGGGAGATGCCGCGACAGTAATTTCTGATGAAGTCATCCGGTAATGCGTATTACAATTTTACAATTTCAAAGCGTAAAAATAAGTCGCACTGACCGGGATACGAACCTGGATCGTTCGAGTGTAAGAGGATACCTCCGATAGCTTAACTGGTTAAAGCACTTGACTGTATATCAAAGAATCCGGATTCGAAACTCTGTCAAGATGAAAGATTTTTATAATTTGAAATAGCTGTACTGTAATGGTATCGATATCAAATATCTTGCCATTAACCGAGCTTCAAAACCCAAACAACTGGTAGGAATGTGACAAGCACCATTATCCTCTTACCTTTTGCAATCCCATTTCCTTGTTTTCCCTAATCTACGAAAATATTAAATATCAACGAAACTATTGAAAAACTTAAACAACCAGAAGATTTAAGGGAGCCTTATACGCGTATTAGGATAGACCTTGAGCTATCTACACTTGAGCTTTTTAATTTTTGTGGCAGCGCCTTCTGATGTTTATTATACAGGGTTTATACACATGTGTTTCCGAATAACCACCTTAAAATGCAGTTGGAATATTTAACTGAGCTAGTAGCCGTCCTTTCTGAATTAAATATATTATTAATATTCTTGCCTAGCAACTAGTGTAAAAAAGAGATTCAGACATACCACTTTCTTCTTTTTTAAACCTCTGTGAAACCCACTATTATTAAATTTTTAAACCCATCTATTGGGTTTGGGGAAATCCATTCTGTATCGAGGATCGTCCTTCCTACAGGAAAGCTGGAAGATTCCCTGGTGTTCATTTTCGTAAGAGATTTTAATTATTTCTACATGCAATTCTTCCAAGAATCAATTTGAACAGCTTCTTCATTACTCTTCGGATCTGGAACATTTGTCAAAAGGCGGTAGAGTGAGCTCATACTCATCTACGAAATACGTACAAATATGGGTTGATATACTTCTCTTCTAGTTTTGGCTACAACATCGTTTGTGTTCTCATCTTATTGGTAACCATTTTTCTGTTTTGCTATTCAACTCTTCTTTCTTTTTCATCTAATCATGACTGCTCTGCTCTATAATAAATATTTTTCTCGTAGAAATTTTCATACGAAATCACATATCTTAATTATATTGCCTTCATTAAAAGTTATATCTCTTGCAGTTACAACCTTATTTCTCCAGGGTCACACAATCGGCAGCCTCTCCCACCAAATCCAAACATATATGCAGAGTATATATTCAAAGATGAAGGCATGTAACTAACTATCCTTCACCTCAAACTAAGGAAAAAGTTCACGAAGTAATCGCTGATTTCGAAATATCTCTATCCAAAACACCATAGGTTATTTGAAATCTAAAACTCTCCATTTTCTCAGCCGTTTACTACCCTTTGAAGATAACCTTAGCGGATCGCCCAGTTAAATAAAAATACTTCATTTCAACTTCATACTATAAAACAGTGTTTCAATAAGTTTACTATATTTGAAAGGAGAAGCTCTTTACTGAAGCGTAAGATACAAAAACAGCCTCTGAGAAACGCAAACGATAAAAAATAGAAGGAAAAAGACAGAGCTACCAATTCGATTGGGCACTTAAATAAAATTAAAAGGGACAAGCTTAATTTTACTAGGGTTTATTTATTGGCGCCATTCCAATCAATCACTCGATACTTGACCTAGCGTCGCACTGAATGGAAATAAACAGAACGAATGGACCTTTCGGAATTTTTTCAGCTAAATGCTATGCTTTTAATGGTTTTCTTAGGAATGGTTTCATTTCCGTTCATTCCCAGGCCACATCGTGCCCCAAAATCCTTTACAACTGGAAATAAATCCATTTCCTCATGTTTGGGCATTAAGTTTTGAGTTGGAGGAATTAGAGCTTTGCGAATTTATCCACTGCTTTTACGTTCTCCATTTTCAGGGATTAATTACGCAGTCAATAGAAAAGAAAACTTTCAATTACGAAAATGTAAAAAAACATTCCGAACGGAAACATTATTTTTTTTGCACTCGAGCCAAGTGGAAATGCACTATCCATCGGCTTACTGGATGATCTAGAACGGATGCACGTCTAAGTAAGCCTAAAAGCCTTTTATTAAGTAAATAACTCTGAACTGATAGAGTTGGCGTTCCGTTTTAATGAAACAATGGCTTTTTCGCGAGTTAAACCTTTAAATGAACTGGATGCATTGATGTTTTGTTTTATTTCCCGAGTCTTGAGTGTGTGTCCGATGTTTGAAGAACTTTGTGGTGCAACGTTGCTCACGCGTGGTGGCCGGCATTTTTAGGTGTATTAGCCAAGTGAGTAATTGATGATGACTGTCCGTTACGCCGTCATGTTCACTCAGCAGGTTCGCCCTCCATCACAGACTCGTTCGTTTTCGATCGTTGAAACTTTGCTTCCGAAAGCGACCGATGTCTCGAGAGGAATTTTAAATCAGTGAATGAACCGCAGCAGTAAACTCGACTGCTACGCTCTGCAAGCCACAAAAGAGGCCTGTGATTCTATTGATTCTCAACTCAAACACTAATAATATAATAATGTAGCAAAATAGGAAAGTAAAATTCAGACATAACTACAAAAAGAGACCCCAGATGAGATACATGGAGCAACTCATGACAGAAGCGATTAAAAGTAATTGATACAAACATTAGCATATTAGGATATTCAATGGGAATTGAGTCGGCATCTGCGTCTTAAACTATTCTAATGATTGATAAGCTGTGTGGTTGATAATGATAGTAGATAAGATAGAAACGTGAAAAAGTTTAAACAACAAAAAGTAGTGTCATTCCTACATGGAACTGTTTCATCCAACTATGGCGTTGATGCGAGATCGTTATTTTCGTTCATTTATTAACGTGCACTATTTTCATAACAAAAAACTAAATTGGAATGGACCACGACAGAAAATATACAACTACAACATACAGCATTCGTCATATTATAATTGTTTTTCGGGTGAAAAAATTATTACCACAACAAACAACTAAAAATAGTTTCAATCCAAGAAAATAGTTATATTTTTCAAAAACTCAAAAAAGTTGTGGAAGTGTAATCCCTCTCAAGAATTTCACTTTTCGCATATTCCGGGAAAAAATTGATTGCAGATCAGGCGAACCTATTTATTCTATATATTAAACATATAAATGATTGATGTGATCACAAGTATGAAGAAATGTAGAGACTTTACAAATTTTAACCATGAAAATAAAATCCATGAGTTACTGAACCGAAAATATTTTGCATCAACTATCCTACTAAGAAATTACCCACTTCCACCGAAAAAATGTCAAGCCTACACCAATATTTTTAAGTCGTGGACCAGATTATGGCATAAATATTATTGCGCTATCATGCCTATCACCTTAAATAATTAAAATACACCAAATCAAAGTTTCAAAATTGGAGCCTCATTATTATATATATTAAACACATTGTCATAATAAATGCATACGAACCTAAAATGATACATAAAAATGATCACTAGCCGGAAGAAAAAACTCGTAAACAAACACACTACACTCACGCCATTAAACAACACACCCAAGAATTAATTCCCATCCATCGTATTTGAGCCCAAATTCAAAAAAGAGCTCCACAACATCGTCAAAGAAGTGGACACTAGTAACATTTTTAGAAATTCGAGTACCCTACGAAACTTACCGCGTAATCCAAAAGGCAAAACGTCCTCCTTAAAGAAGTCCAGAATTAGCGAGATGAAGTGGAGCTCTTGTCACACATCATAATTAAATAGACAATGCCATCATCAGATTCAAGTAGCATTTATCACATCATAAAAAAGGCAGTTTTGAAAAATTGTGCATCGCAATACACATTTACGAAACTTTCTATCCTCTTTCACTCAAAGATTTATCCCCAATTACGTAGGCATGTCTAAAATTCCAAATTCGACGTTACCGAGAGCTTGTACGTACATTTACTGAGACAAAATTATGATAAACGAATCGGGAATCATCAACAGTCTCTTATTTGATTTTGTGCCCGAGTTTAAACGTACATGTATACATGCAACGCAATGCAATGGCAACTACATCTCCCCGACTTTCCGTTCTCTCATCACTCCTAATCTAGCTCCCCGCCCCACTATCTCACCCACCTCTTCTCATTTGAACACTCTCACTTGGCCACGGGCATTACTTCGTTACCGTTGCATTCCTCGTTGTTAAACTCTTACCGCCTATTGAAGAGTACCTAGTTGACCGAGATATCGGTATAGAGTCACACAAAAAACAAATATTTTCTATAGGATTAGTACCTTATAAACCAAGGGTTTTCATTTATCTCCTTCGGTTAAAAAGTCTTTTACGTCATTTTACGGCTTATCTCCCGATGGAGACATTCTCTTTGTAATTGCGGGCTTGTGTTCGGATCGAGGGGGAGGATCAGTGGGTTGAGGGAAGCGGATAGCGGGAAGCCGGAAGGAAAGGCTGCCCACGATTGGGCACGGTGTCTCCATGACAACGATATTCGCGAAGCGACGGACGCGTGGCGTGCCCTCCGCCGCCTCCATCCATGGTAACCTCGCGAAACACTACCGGTCATGTGGAACCTTAATGGGTCATGAGGAACCTTAAGGGGAGCAAAAAATCCACTACAGAATTAGCATACACTTCAGTTGTAAGACCAATAATGGAGTACGCAACAACAGTATGGGACCCTATGGTAAAGGTGCATATAAATAAGCTTGAGAAAGTACAGAGCTAGATACGCTCTAGGAAGACATAACAGGACAGATAGTGTGACAGAAATGTTAGAGACACTAGGATGGACACCGCTCCGACTCAGAAGGAATCTGAACAGGCTATGTGGGATGTTCAAGATAGTAAATAAGGAGAAGGGGTGGGAGGAGCTCTCAGAAAGATTAGACAAGCCAAATTACATTGGGCGGAAGGACCATCAGTTCAAAATAAAACCTAGAGGGCACAAAACAAACATTAAAAAAAACTCCTTCCTCAATCGTGGAATAAAAGAATGGAATGAGTTACCTGAGGATATCTTTAAGTCCTTACCTTATTCATTAAATAAATTTAAAACGAGGTGTATGCTCGCCTTAAAAACGTATGAGTGAGAAATAAAACCGTATGTACTTGTGCTATGAATAATGTGTTAACGGGATGCGATTTTGAACGGTATATGAAATTGAAGATACGTGACTACGGACGAAGTGTGGCGATGGACGGTGCGTAGTATGTACTCGTGTGGTGTACACCTAATCCTTGTGTGATAGTAAAGGAGAGGTCGGTAATCTTAAAAGTGTCATTGAATATACGAGCATTTTGTCTCATATCTGTTCTTCTTGTGTGTGTATGTATGTGCATTGTAAGAGTGACCAGTGATCACACTGGACCGTTGCCACCAGGTAAATTGCCTAATTGCAACGAAGTATGTAAATAAATAAATAAATACATGTGTCCCAAAAGCAAAGATCACGTCCTGAAAAAAAAGAACAGCAAAGGGTGGTGGGCATAATGCGCTCCGCTACCGCGAATGGCAGTCGTTCGGACGCTCGCCGCGTCAGCTTTCATCGAATGGAGGAAGTCGGAGTGGGCGCTCGAGTCATGTCAAAAACCATTTGCGTCGAGCCGGATAATTTCCCATCAGCTGCATTTCGCGTCACCGGCGATGCCCCCAGCTCCTCTGTGTGCCAACGTGACTGCCCTGGGTACCTCGGATCAGCCTCATTTCGTGTTGCGGACGAAAAGAAAGCTCACAAAAAACAAATGCCTTCATTTTACACCGATGCCTATATTATTTTCGTGATAAAACATTTGGATAACTGTTGACATCCATTTCATAACATTTCACTCAGTATTTGGTTTAATGTACATCAGTGACTGAGAGAGCGTTATGTGTTCAATACGTGAGTTTCGAATCGGAAACCAAAAAAAAACAAAGGACACCGTGTTTCCACGCGCGAAAACACGTAGGCACTTGCCATATGCTGGGTGTCGAGGATGCCGGGCACTTTTCAGCCATTCTTCAGCCATTTCATTTTTCACTTTTCATTCTTCAGCCTTCTCCATTCTTCTCCACACCCACATTTCAAAAGCCTCCAATCTACGTCTATCCTCCTGCTTCAGCGACCACGTTTCCGCGCCGCACATAGCTACGCTCCATATCAGAGTTTTTACGAGTCTTGTCTTAACATCCCTACTCAACGTCCCCGTCATCAACTCCCTCTTCCTTGAGAAAGCCTCCTTGCCTAGCGCAATTCTTCTCCTTACGTCCCTACCACTTTGACCGTATTGGCCCAAAACAATTTTATTTATTTTATTTATCGCACTAAACCTCCAATTCACTCAACAATGCTTGCAACCCCTTGGCTGACTGAGCAACTAATGCTTGGTCATCAGCAAACCTAACCGATTTTACGAATTCCCCTCCGACTTCCATTCCTACCTCCAGTTCTTCCCATGCCCCTTTAATCATTTCCTCTACATATACGTTGAACAGTACGGGGACTCTCCGTTCCCCACTCGCACCTGAGCAGTCTGAGACATGTACAGGTTGCGGATCAGTCTCCTGTCCCTCCAATCCATTCCTATTTTCTGCAATACACGCATTAATTTTTTCCAATTCACTCTATCAAACGCTTTTTCGAAATCTACAAAACAGGCAAAAACGTCCTGATTGTATTCTATATTCCTCTCGACTAGTGATCTCATTACTGCAATGGCATCACGCGTACCTCTTCCTTTCCTGAAATACTACCTTGAACAAAAAGTTCCCGGAATAACCACCGTGTGGCGCTCCCATCGTTCCGATTTGAATTCTGTTTTGTTTGTTAAATTGGTACATCTGTTGTTGATATTCCCTTTAAATCTTAGTGTCATAACTTGACATTTGCAAAAGTTACGTAGCCAAGTGTACATCTATCTCTGTGTGTGTTGGCGATTTTTTACAATTGCAGAAATGGATTTAAATTTGCAACAACGAACATGTATTAAATTTTGCGTAAAAAACGGATTTAGTGGCGCACGGACGTTGGAAATGTTGGAAAAGTGTTTCGGCAACGATTCTCTAAAAAAAAACGGTCGTTTACCAGTGGCACGAGCGGTTCAGAAGTGGTCGTGAGTCAATCGAAGATGATGAACGCAGTGGCAGACCATCGACATCGAAAGTCGGTGAAAAAATTGATAAAGTAAAAGAAATGTTGGTCAATAACCGCAAATTAACCATCAGAGAAATAGCGGAGGACTTGAACATTGCCTATGGATCCGCCCAAGACATTGTGGTTAATGATTTGGGTTTCCGTCGTGTAGCAGCAAAGTTGGTGCCAAAAGACCTCGATTTCATGCAAAAAAGAGACCGTGTTGACGTCGCAAAAGACATGATTTGCGAGGCTGAATCCGATCCCACATTCATCAAAAGGATCATTACTGGAGACGAGACGTGGGTTTATGAGTACGACACGCAATCCAGACATCAGGCAAGTGAATGGCGTTCACCAAATGAGCCGAGACCAAAAAAACCACGTCGTTTTCAGTCAAAAAAGAAGGCAATGCTGACGGTTTTCATGGATTACAACGGTGTAGTGCATCATGAATTTTTGCCAGAAGGCCAACTGTAAACAAAGAGTATTATTTGGGCGTTATGAGACGTTTGCGTGAAGCAATTCGCCGAAAGAGACCAGAAATCGTCGCACAGTGCGTCGAGACCGTCGCACAGTGCTATCATTATTCGTAATTTTTTGACGAAAAATGCAACAAATACCATCCAACAGCCACCGAATTCACCTGATTTGGCTCCCTGTGACTTCTTTCTGTTCAATCGAGTTAAAAAACCATTACGGGGAACGCGTTTTAGCAGCCGAGAGGAAGTAATGGAAAAATCGCAGGAAGCACTGATGGACATACCGAAAACCGAATATAAAAAATGTTTCGAGGATTGGATCAAGCGCTGGCATAAGTGTGTTGCAGTCGATGGGGATTACTTTGAAGGGGACAATATAGATTTAGATGAATAAACTTGTATTTTTAATTTTCTGAATAAATTCCGGGAACTTTTTGATCAAGGTAGTATATATATATATATATATATATATATATATATATATATATATATATATATCATTATTATGTAAAAACCCGCGAATAATTTTCCGAAAAAAATCAAGACAAAAACTTTCAGCATTGAATTTTTTTTCGAAAAAATAGTAAAAGTTTCCTTCTATTACGGAAATTAAATAGAAAAAAATAGATTTACGAAAAAATGCAAAAATTTTACTTTGAAAATTTTTCGTGTCCAAATTCGAACTCGGAGGCATCATAAACGCATGTTTACAAAGTTCAAATTAATTCATTAATATTTTCATGTCAAGTTTAACTTTGAGAGAACATGCACCACTGTGCAGCGCGAGACCACCCCATTGTGCTCCCAATCGCCGTGCATACACGCACCTCATTTGCAACCATCCGCCGCGCACCACCCACACAGCTAGTTTTCCTTCTTAGTACTTCCCTGACGTTCCATTCCCTCAAGAGGGAACATGGCTTCTCTTCTTCCCACCCGTGCACGTTCCTACGCATAATACGCATGCCTCTTCAAACAGCAAAAGCAATGATACTCTAAACTTCGTTACTACATTCAATTCCCGACTTAACCTGGAAATGTGCGATTTTCATGTTTCACGGACGGGAATTGACTTCAGTCTTTTTCATTCTTTCTTCATCCCATTTTCTTTTGACTAACTGGCTCCAGTGAAATCGTAGATTTTTTTGTAAAATTTTCAATCTGCTCGCCCGATGAACCGCTGCCTCCTCTAGCTGCTGTACAAATTATTTGTAATAAGGAAGACCGCATCTACTATCAACCACAATTTCCTCTTCGCAGCCTCGATGGATACTCAGGTTAACGTCATAAACGAAAACTGCAGAGTCTAATCCCACAAACACTTCCAGGCTCCTTTCATTCCGTCGGACACATATGCTCTCGTTTACCAAGCATCCTTATTTAGCCCCCATATCACATTCATCGGCATCTCATTGCATATCATTATATCTCGCATCCACTTCTCCTGTCTTCGTCGAAATTAACCAAACAGGATTATTCCTTACCCTATTCTATCCCCACCACTCCCCACCCATACCTCAACGTCATCATTTGTTTTCATTTCACTTCATATTATTACTTCCATTTTTCCCCACACCCAAACCTAAAAAGCTCCAAATTTCTACTTGCCCTCTTTTCTCAACGATCAAGTTTCCGCGCTGTTCAAAACTACTCCCCAAAGAAAAAACTTTCACTAGCTTATTTACATTCTTATCCAAGATACATACAAGTTTCACCGACTCCCTCCTTTTTCCGATAACAGCTGACCAATATAATCTCCAAATTCTATCGTATACTTGCCTAGAGATCGCATTACATTTGAACCCGTTTTCTTTCGAATATTTGAAACCATTCTCTCCTACTTATTTCACTTTGAAAGCAATAATTTGTGTGCACCAAAAATTTTAAGCTTCCAAAAGTCATCGAGGACAACGTAGAGCAACTACAGGACCTATAGGCCTGTGAAAAGTTGCAATGAACAACGTAGCTCTGTAACCACACTTGGAATAATTAGGATGGGAGCCACTAATTGACCATAGGTTAGAATAGAGGCCACATTTACTGCGTATTTTTGAGTCAGGTCACTTATTTGAGGATGTTAAGACATATTACAGTCCCCAACCTATTGTGGCAGATCAGATCACGTACGTAAAATCAGGGAGGTCGATAGCAGATAGAATAGCCTTAAAATGTCGTTTTTTCTCGTACCAATAGAGATCAAAATAGTTGTGACACTAATCACGTAGGAGATAATTAATGTGGGTAGCATATACATTTTGTTGACATCCTGCATGAACTATAAATTGAACCATTTTTATAACATTGTTCTTACATGATTTGAATGTATCCTAGTATTGATATTCTTGCAAGTAAGTTCCTCCTATAGTTAAATTTGTTAGAGTTTATTATGGAACTGATATTTAAGCAGTAAAGTCTTTTTGGAATATTTAAATCACCATGAAATCATGCAGTGGAGCTACAACTTCGAATTTACAAGAGAGTCACTGTCAGACGGTCGTAGAGAAAAACTGATATTCCATCCCGTACGTTGGCCTCCTAAAGTAGATGGGAATACACTAAATCATTTACAGAAATACCCGAAAGTATTTGATCTGTGTTATAGAAAAAATTTGGAGTACTTATGGGTGCATAAGGAAAGAAATGCCATTGGAAAAAGAAATACGTACAAGGAGAAGAAATTAAATGGCAAGTCAATTTTTTCACTGAGAAGATACTCGGATGTGAATACAATATTGTTAAAGATAAGATCGAAGTGTATATTCATAGAGTGTAAAGACCCAGTCTTCGAGGCAAGAGAACGACCGTTGATTGAATACTACAGAGATCCAGATTAGTCAAAAATGGAGAAAATATTTAATACAGAAAGAAAGAGAAACCCTGATATTTTAAATAGTTTGGGCGGAGAGGAAGTTACTGGGGAAAATATGAAAAAGGTAGAGAAAGTGGATGATGGAAGAAATACTGTCATACAGATGACCATGTTAGAAGGGAGGATGTTGAGAAATCGAGGTAGGGGAATAAGAGAGAAAACGTTTTAGAAAACATGACTGCATGTAAAAGGAGCGAGAAAATATAAAAAGAGATATTTTAGTAAAACAATAACTTCTCGTGATTCTCATAAATACGTTAGAGACCGCCCAAATTCTACCTTCAAATAGAATACCCTGAATGTGTGAACTGAACACCGACAGAGCAGCTTTGATAAAGAAGTTGAGTCCCCAAAATTCTTCAGAAAAGTGGTTAATAGGCAATAAATTCCCAGTATTGAATATTGAGTCGCACTATCACCAGATATCAATAAAAGATTATGATGGATATTAACTTTATGGTAATATACAGATAAAAGGAAGGTATATATATTTAAGAAAATATATATATACTTATTTGGGTCGCGGTAGTCCAGGGGGTTGAGTTGTTAGGGTTGGACTACTGACCGGAGGGCCCGGGTTCGATTCATGGGCAAGCCACTCTTGGCACCTGCAGCTCCACCCAAGCTATGTGATTTTTCGGATACCAGATCTTCCTGGGAAACCATAACCGGCACAGGGAAAGGAACTGGTCCCCCTAGCCTGATGTGTGAATTTCACACGGCGCGGCGTCGGGCTTAGTGCTGGGTGAACTCTACCATCACCTACCAAACCGCCTTTCGGATTGATTACTGTGTTAATGGTTATATACACTTATATTAGTGTATATTGGCCCAAATTTATTTACATAAGGTCACTAGCAGACTAGGATCGCAGTGAGAGAGAGAGACTGCATTGAGTTTTAAATGAGGAGTTTTTCCTATCGTATTTTTTCAAACCAATGGCTTAAATTTAGATTACTGATAATCACGTAACACATATTTTAAATCAGATTTTACAAAATAACCAATTTAACACATCTGGGTTTTAATGACGTCACTGAGACTTATGAAATGAGCCAATTTCAGCGAAAATATGCACTCCAACGAAATTTAGTTAAAAAATTTCTTTCTTCTCCAACGCTAATTTTAATAGGCAGATTTAATTACATTTTCACTCGTGATTCCGACAAAGGAATTTATTTCGAGCTGAAATATTCTGGGCACAATCATGCCGCTTAAATTCTAAGCACGCATCTATGAATTGATAATATGCAATAGTATTTAATAAGGCTGGTTGTATTACTGAAAGGCTATTCCGATGGGTATAGCTATGAAGGGTAAGTAAGACTGTCGTTAATTCCAGCGACAACCTCATTGAGTTACATATTGATGAAAATAAAAATCATTTATTACATATATTAGTAAAAAATAACCTCACCACAAAACCACCTCTACTTTGTATTTCAGATACATTACAACGGTTAATAGGAGTACAATGAAATGAAAATCATTTTCACGATATAAATGGTACAAACTTATATACTGGTTGCACTGTAACTACACAAACTTTATAATTGAATATGACATAATTATGACAATACTCTGTAATTCCCACCTAATTCAATTTATACTAGTAAAATCTACACTACCATCCAAGGTAATTCTCGAGAAATGTTGAAAAAGTATAATTTCTTTCTCACCATTATTATTTGTACTTTACAGAATCAATTGTTTTTTTTCATTTCACGTGTTTTTGAAGTGATCAGTACGCTATGTCGTCCCAGCTGCATCAATTTCAATCCGGTTCTTTCGTTCTCGCATGCTTATCCTCCCGCAAAAGTTGAATATTTTCCCCAGAGCTCTCCTTAAGAACTCTCTTCACCGAATCGTGAAAAATAACTCGGTGATTACGAGTGCCACACTTTTAATGGAGTTTACCCCATTAAAGGACAAGGGAGGCGGGCAACAGTAAAACATTTATGGGACAATCGATGGAACCTAACCAACTTATATAAGCTATCGCGCGGTAGAAGGGACGGATTTCCGTAACTTTCGTTCTGGTCGAGTTTCACTAAAAAATTTAAACGAGAAAACATATTTCCGGAAACAAACGGCATTGTTAATAAAGACGACATGAAAACAAATGGCTCCCGAGTCACAAAATCCCCGCATACCTTCGTATGCAAATAGAAGCACATAAAATGAACGTCCCAAAGGGATCAAAGTCAATGGGTTTGTATTGAATTAACTAGGCTGAACTCTCATCTGGAAAAAATTATTTCACTTATTCAGAACAGCGAATCTGCTGGCGTAGTCTGAGGGATCATACGAAGTAGACACTCAGTCGATTAGAGTCTAGCTACGTAACTCAAGTGAGCACACACGATCAAGACACCACCTACATATCTTTTCTCACTTTCAGTCAGAAATAGTCATTCTTCTTCGGGTGATAAATGCGGTCTCAATCCCGTTTCGCAAAATATTTCCCCATTTTCATGTTTGTCTAGAATGTATTCTGTGCACTTCTTTGCTCAACTTAGTACTTTGCTCCACTCCCTTGCTCATGATTTTCTCAACAACCTACAGATACTACTTACTCCTCCACCGAGTAAATACTTCTACGCTCCTTTTCATAAACCACCTTCCCGGTTATATCCTTTTGAATCGAACCCTACACTTCATAGTTACTAAATTGTGATCCGAGTGCGTTTCCTTGACCGGGAAATGAAACACGGATTTTTCGACTCGGCAGAAGGTTGCATAAAACACCCACTGATTACATTGTAACTTACGATTCCATGATAGCTGTAGTGTTAAGACCATCGGCCCAGTAATCCGTGGTTCAAGTCCCGCTCAAGGAAACTGTTTTACGCTAGCGGTCTGATAGATTCCACGTGTTCCCGTTCCTTTTCCATACATCAATATCCATACAAATGAAAGAATATATAATATCTTCCTCGTGGAATCTTCCCTTCTATTATATTCCTAATCTAACCTATGTGCCTCATTTTGTGTTCAATCCATCTACTTCTTCTTTGCCATAGAGTTCTCCACATAATCCTTTGCTCTTTTGCTCTTCTATATATTTCCTCATCCCTTACTTTGTCTGTCCATTTATTCATCAGCAGTCTCCTTCAGCACCATATTTCAAATGCTTCTATTCTTCGCTGGTCCACTTTTCCAATATTACAAGCCTCTGAACCATAGAGCGCCATGCTCCACACGAAATCCTTGACGAATTGCTTATTTGATTCCAGCCTTAGGTTCTTTGTACATTGTAATTGCCACTTCTTTATGAATGCGTTCTTAGCTTGGGCTATTCTTTGCTTGATCTCGGTCTTCTATTCCATGTTATTATGCTGCCCAGGAAGATAAATTTGCTCTAGTTTCACCCCTCGAATTGTGATATCTATATTCAGCTTCTCTCTTACGCACAAAAGGATTTTAGTTTTCTTCTTGATGATGTTCACATCATATTCCCCTAGTACTTGATCCATAGCACTTAAGAGCTCCTTTCAGGTCATTTCGTCTATTATTAAAAATTCAATATGCAGTAAAAAATTGTGAAGCAATTATTAAGCTACAATATACATTTCGTCTTTGTTGACAAAAAATCACGGTACGCAAACGGAGGAACGAAAACGGGAAGGCGCATTCACGATAATCACCCCCTCAAAACAATCGTCCGTATACATGTAAATGGACGATCAACTTTCAACAGCGATTGATGTTTATGTATTCATCAAAATAAGCCACAAAAAGTTTTAATCAGTACAATGGCTTTTGAATTCAAGGAGTTTTCTTCGGTACGGCTTCATTACTTGGACAAATATTGGGGTTATGTATTAATAACTATTAATGGATGGATGAGCCTTAACATGTTCATATTTCTTGGTACCTGTGTCTCGAAATCAATTAAAAAAGATACATGAAGGCAGCATCAGCCGCCATACTATACCAACAAAATTGAATGTACAATTACGCTTTACATGAATTCGCACCCTCTAGACATTTCTAACTGCACTCGAATGATGAGGTGATGCAAAGAAGCAGGCAGTCCCAAGTACGATAGCTACGAGCTTTCTTTACTTCATTACTTGTCAAATTAAAAAAATGATGGCCATGTGACCACGTTTCACCCCCGGATAGCCAAACGTTGATGTGGTTTCGAAATGCTCCCCTTCGCAATTTTCTCATCCAAGGTACGATTGAGTGATCAGGAATAATTATGGAATACACGAATTAACCCAGATGAACATACCACTCGACGCTTGAAATGTCCTCATTTAGTCCTATCGTCGCGTGATTTGGAAGTCACACCGCGCCAGTTGGAACGAATGGAATCCAAGTACATATCCGCTCAGTTAGGCTAGAGGTTCAAGGCGCACTTAAATCATAAACTCTTTAGTAATTTCTTATATGAACCCCTTCATTTATCCTCAGGGATGAAGGAAAAACTATTGTTTCCAACGCACTGATCGTTGAGGAAACAACGTGAAACAAAATACCATTTGCAATTTGATTTGTATTGTTTCGGTACTTCCTAGTCCTCTGCCACACACATTTTTGGTGGCTCGCAGGGTATTTATGTAGATGTGTAGATGTAGTCACAGCTAAAATTCAAATAGTAAATCCCTTTATTGCATACTCTCTCTCTTCCACTACTAGCACTAGGGATTAGGAAAAAGACAAAAACATTGCCTTTACCTCTAATGAGACCAAAATAGTGACGCCATCATATTGGGACTATAAGCCAATGGCAATATGGAAAGGGCAAGAAAAAAATTCCTCGCGGTCTCAAAGCTTAGACGTACAATTTGCCTGCGAATGTCAATTGCATCAATAATAAATGAAACGCTGGCTTGGTTGAAAAAGGATAGGAGCGCAATGCGTGTTCATTTGGATGGGGGAGAGAGGATTGGAATACGCTGTGATTATTTTTAATGACCAAATCATCATTCAAGATTCCACCAGGTTTTTCTGAGCCACCCCCGTAAAGCAACCAGATGCACCATTCAGCACCACTTGAAAGGAAGGACGTGAATGTCATACTGCACATTTCTCCCAATTAATGTGGGGGTCACCAAATGCCACTCTCCTCCGATGGGTATATTCAGCGCCTTCATAAAATAAATTGGCCCAAAGAAAACTTCCAAAGAGAGCATTTTTATAGAATTTAACGGTTTATTCAAAAATGCATCGAAAATGTATCACTCCGTTAATATTTCCACTCGTTCACGAATATGAATCGCTTACACGGAGAAACGAGTTCTCTATCTGCCTCAGCTCTATTTTACTAGAATTGTATAAAGAAATATTTGCAATAAATTTTCCCTTTTGACATTTACTGTATACCAAGAACGTCAGGCAATTCGAGCGTACTGCGATTGTGTTTTAGAATTAGGAAATAGGTGACCTTTCCGAAAAGGGCCCAAAGGAAGAATGAAATATAGTACATTTGCGCAGTTGTAAAAATGTCGGAAACATTCACCACGAGAATATACCGCACACGTTTTTAGGACGTGATCGAGCCTCATTGCATAACCTGGACTTGGTAGCAAATTAATTCCATCGATTGATGCCTAACAAAATGAAGTGCAACGTTTTCATACTTACACGAATCTTCCTGAAATGATCACTGATCCGACCTTTGATGAGGTGTATTTGGTATTAATATGGAAGAGCATTGAAATGACAGTAATCCTCATCCTCAGGATAGTCATTAATTCGAGCATTGGTATTTCAGATTCACGTTGGCCCTTGGCGAAAAAAATACGCTTTTGAATTAAATTTGATGAATGGCTTACTCATAAACGTAATTCTTCACTACGCATTTTAGTGTTCATTTGTAGGTATTTCATAAGGGTTAAAACAATGTTTTTACAGGCTTGAAAGAGAATCAGACCAAGAAACGTATTCCGATTCTAACAATTTCAACTCCGAATAAGTTTGCATCTGAAATTCACCAATATATATATATATATATATATATATATATATATATATATATATATATATATATATATTATTAGGTAATCTACCGTTTAAGGTAGGTTTTTGGATGGACACAACTATCAAATAAACATTTTGTGACTCCCCACCTATCAAACCAATCTATATCAGGTCCCTCTTCATCTCGGTGTACTTCTTTCCTCCCTTCATCCCGTCCAACATCCCTACCCTGTTCCTGCCCTTACCTCGCTTGCCCAACATTCTCCCCTCTATTACCTTCTTAAACATTCCACTACCGCTCAATACGCCTTTCATCCTATATTTATATATATATATATATATATATATATATATATAGGATGAAAGGCGTATTGAGCGGTAGTGGAATGTTTAAGAAGGTAATAGAGGGGAGAATGTTGGGCAAGCGAGGTAAGCGCAGGAACAGGGTAGGGATGTTGGACGGGATGAAGGGAGGAAAGAAGTACACCGAGATGAAGAGGGACCTGATATAGATTGGTTTGATAGGTGGGGAGTCACAAAATGTTTATTTGATAGTTGTGTCCATCCAAAAACCTACCTTAACCGGTAGATTACCTAATAAAATATATATATATATATCGATGATGACCTCTCAGTCTGACCTGAAGAAGGCCTCGGAGTAGGCCTTTCGGCCTACTCCGAGGCTCAAATCATCTACAGTGTGAGTGTCCTTTTACGTGTTATCTGTTTTATTCTGTGTTATATATATATATATATATATATATATATATTCATTCGCATGGATAAAGATATAAGGAATAGGAACATATAACATACATACAAAGGAACACGTGGAGTCGAGCAGATCGCATGCGTAATAAAGTATCCTTGTGCAAGAATTGAACGGATTGCTGGGCCGACTATCTTAACCACTACAGCTACCAACGTAAAGCTATTAACGTAAATTAGCTGAAAACAGTAGAAGTTTTATGCAACCCACTGACATGTCGAAAGGTCCGCGTTTCAAGTTCCGGTCAAGGAAACTTTTTTACGCTTGTGTTCTGCCCGATTCTAACTCTTATCAGAATGCGGAGGATGCGGACTCGTATCAGAATTTAGTAATTATGCAGTGTAACGTTCGATTCAAAAGGATAAAACAGGCTAGGTCGTTTATGAAAAGGAGCGAAGAAGCATTGGCTGAGTAGAAGACAAAGTAATATCTGAGGTTGTTAAGAAAATCGTTAGCAAGGGAACGGAGCAAAGCAGTTAGTTGAGCAACAAAGTGCACAGAATGCATTCTAGACACACATGAAAATTGACATATATTATATTTTACTTAACGAGGTTGAGACCGCTTTTATTAGACAAAGAAGAATGACTTTCTCCGGCTGATGGTGAGAGGGAGTCTGTTTAAGATACAGATGGGTACTAGTAGATAGTTGGAGGGTTACTTTATCGTAAGCGCCCATGGTTTGCATTACTTGTGTACAGTGTGTATTAATGGTCTTCGTTTATGCCGGGAGATTCAAACGCCCATTAGAGGAATGCACCTGGAAGTCGTTAATAAATCGATTCACCTTGCACAATTCGCAATCTGAGAGATATCCCGGTATTTACGGAGTCGAGAAGAAAGATAAAAATTATGTAAAAATTATTAACATTTCTGTAGTGAATGTAACTTTGCTTATTTGTGTAATGATTTGGCACCGAGAGAGAGGCAGATGGGGAAGAGGAACTACATGACGCTCTGTGATTATTTTTAGCGGATATTTAGAAGAATGGTGTCATTATCGCTGTAAAATACAGGATTATGTTTTATAAAAATATTGGTTTACTTTCGCATCTCTTTACCATGGGCCATTGCCTATTTTGGATAATTAATTCAATGCATTCATAACTACATTTCATAATTACATTATTAATGCGAAAAATTTTACAGATTAAATGCGCACTATTTTTTGTTATTTTAATTCATTTTCAATTTCTATTTTCGAATACTACAGCGTGCTGTAATAAGTTTCAGCATTTTTCTTTCCAAAGTGCCTATTCTCCTCATACTGTCGTGTATTACTCGTGTGTGCTCACTTGAGTTACGTAGCTAGACTCCAATCAACTAAGTGTCTACTTCGTATGATCCATCAGACTACGCCAGCAGATTCGCCGTTCTAAATAAGTGAAATAAATTTTTCCAGATGAGAGTTCAGCCTAGTTAATTCAATACATACCCATTGACTTTGATCCCTTTGCGACGTTCATTTTATGTACTTCTATTTGCATACGAAGGTTAGGGGATTTTGTGACTCGGGAGCCATTTGTTTTCATGTCGTCTTCATTAACAATGCCGTTTGTCTCCGGAAATATGTTTTCTCGTTTAAATTTTTTAGTGAAACTGGACCAGAACAAAAGTTACGGAAATCCGTCCCTTCTACCGCGCGATAGCGTATATAAGTTGGTTTGGTTCCATCGATTGTCCCATAAATATTTTACTGTTGCCTCCCTTGTCCTTTAATGAGATAAACTCCATTAAAAAGTGTGGGACTCGTAATCACCGAGTTATTTTTCACGATTCGGTGAAGAGAGTTCTTAAGGAGAGCTCTTGGGAAAATATTCAACTCTTTGCGGGAGGATATCGTGTCCAAGAAGGACAAAATGTGCTATTTGCATGGGAGAACTAAAGAACCTGATTGAAATTGATGCAGCTGGGATGACATAGCGTACTGATCACTTCAAAAACACGTGAAATGAAAAAGACAATTGATTCTATGAAGAACAAATATTAATGGTGAGAGAGAAATCATACTGTTTCAACACTTTTCGAGAACTACCTTGGATGGTGGTGAAGGTTTTACTAGTATAAATTTGGGTTAGGTGGGAATTACAGAGTATTGCCATAATTATATCTTATTCGATTTTAAAGTGTTTGCGTATTTACAGTGCAACCAGTATAAAAGTTTGTACCATTTATATCCCGAAAATGATTTTCATTTGGTGTGATTTTCGAATTGTACCTTTATTTACTGTTTTAATGTATCTTAAATACAAAGTAGAGGTGGTTTTGTGATGAGGTTATTTTTACTAATATATGTAATAAATGAAATAATTGAGATCAAATATATTGAGATGATTAGATCATCCGGAGGGTATTCAATAGTATAAATCTGTCAAGAATATCTACAAAAGAAACACAGGTATTAGGAGACCAAGGGAAAGATCAAGAAAAGAGGGTGTGATATTTGGATATGGTGAGGCTGATTCAAAAAAGTTGTGAGTGAAAAGATGGAGGAAGAGAGCAGAGAACTGTCATGACTGGGATCAGGGTCTATTGGGACGTTTGAGGACCTATTGTCTCAATGATCAGATCTCTACGAGGGTTCTGACGCCGAAGAGTAAGTATGGATGCAATGATATATCAGGTGCAACTATTGGAGATTTCAAGGTACTAGTTCTTCTTTGCAGCGGTACAGTGCATTATAGAGAGCCCAAAGGGCTCATATCCGGCCAGTTAGATCCAGTATCCAAACAGATACAATTAAAATGAGGGAAAATGCAAATTAAACTAATTTGTGTTTCGTAAGGATGATGACAATATAAATTATGTGAAATAAGAGATAAATGAATTAATTTAATTTATAAAGTTAAATATTTTACCCATAGAATAACATTTGTGTCATCTTTGGTACAATATATATTGAAAGGGGTGGGAAAGTTAGAGAATTCAAATATGGGTAATCGCGTTGAATGAATTTCTTTGATAAACGTACAAAGATATTTCACTTGTGAAGGAAAATATTTTGAAATGCTCAGCCTTGTGAACTGATAATTGGAAAATGGCTCCGGAAAAAATTTCATATTTCTCGGTAGATTGGATTACATTTGGTTAGTCACACGAGAGAAACGCTGAATTGTGATGTAAACGAAAACTGAATATGAACAGCAAAAGTATACCGAAAACGGTGTCACATCTTCTAGTATGGAATCCGTTATTGGAGAGTCTGAATATATATTTAATATATCAGTTTACGATACAGAACTAATCGAAATCGTAATCACGAAAAAAAACAAATTCAGCTGGATTCAATTTCAATATTCGGATGAGAATTTCGCGTCCTCTATCGCAAACCTGGGTATTTTCTAGCTATCTAAGTGACATAGGATGATGCTATTTTCAGATGTATTCAAAAACCGGAGTAAACAAAGTAAATGGATGAAAAGTGTTACTTTATACCATTTTTTACTATTTTATCATTTGCGCATTTTGTGACACAACCCGTATGGTTTCATTCACATTAACAAATAATCGCGCCAGGGAAATTTCAGCTTCAGTTAATACAAGTAAGTACTGCTTTAAAAAATATGCAATTTAAAAATCAAACACAATTATTGGATTCCATAGCGATTAAAAGCATGCACAAAGAAATGTAAAGTGATATTAACTCATAGATACTTATTCTGAATGTTACTCATTCGTTTCATTTACAATAACCCCCTTACTTGCAGATATTTCAATTTTCTAAGCTTCTATGAGTTGGGATTCAATAAACTACTTCCGTCATTTCATTTTTAGAGCAGATTAACTTATTTGCATGCTCAATAACCTCACAAGGGAACTCAAAAGGAGAAAACCATGGCAATGTAAGAATATTCTTGACCGAATATCTAAAATATCTAAATTAGGACAGACTTTTTTCGATTTCAGCGCAGTATACTGCAGCACGAGGTCACACCCGGTCATTGAAGATGTTCTCCTCCAAGCCGATTTCTGTCGACCGCAATCAACCCGAAGAGAGGTGCAAGGTCACCAAGAACACAGGCACACGGTGGCGTATTTCACACTCTGGTAAGGTATGGGTCTTAATATTTTACAAAAGGATCCAATCTATTTTGCTGTGGCTCCTGCGGTTTTCAATGGATGTATCTTATCTGAGCAATCGCCCAGCCTGGTTTAAGTTTCGCGGGTCCAGATTCACCCAGATCTAAAGTCGGCACCTCCATACAGTTTACCCACTGATTTACCACATCACATCGGCCGGGATCCCAGCACTTGAAGCCAATGCTAGAAGGGTACGTTATTCAAATGACGTGTAATTAAAAAAGCACAAGGGATTTTTAACCTTCTCTCGTAATAACTCTTAAATTACAGAGCAAGGCCGAGCCGAGAGCTAAACAGGTCTTAAGTCAGTCAATGAGAGAGGCGAAAATGGAGAGTTACGGTGTCGTTTCAAAAATTAAAAGCCAATTCACACTATTTCATGAGACGAGCACGTTGGTATCGACTCATGTGTGAGCATGGAGGCTGATGAGCAATTCACTGCCAGCACGTCTCTTGAGTAATGTGGAAGCATCCGCAAGTGGCTTAGGCCACAAAGCGGAAGCGAGATTATGTTCAGGGATTCGGATGTAAGTATCGAGTTCGCTCCCTTTGTCACGGTGTTACACATGCATGGTGGGTGCCCACGATCCCTACGACCGATGAAAGACCGATGACTTATGGGACTCCTTCCGCACCCTATTTGATGCAGTCCACTTCCAAATGATATAAATCTCTAATTTCACCTCATGAAACTATTATCCTCTCGGACCCTAAGGGAGGCGGAAGAAGCTTTTGAAATGATTACGATATAAAAAGAAGCGGTAGACTGCCGGCTGCAAGAACAGTAAAGAGCATTTATTTTTTATGGTATGAAGAAGTTGGTTCAGCAAATTGAGATGTACGTAAATTTAAAAGGATTGTAATTATGACTTTACTAACTTGAAATTGAAGAATCTAATAACTATTATTCTTGAAAATTATATATCATAAAAAACATACGAGTATATATTTGCTACACATACATTGCTTTCCTCCAAGATAACGGCCCTAATGAAAATCTATCCCCCAGTGGCATCTCCCTCCTTTCCCCTTCCGAATCACACACCCTCCACTTATATCCTTCCGAAGATCCACAAACCCAACAAACCAAGTCGTCCTATAGTCTCCGGCTGAAAGAATTTCCGCCTTCGTGGACCACTACCTCCAACCTTTATTTCACTCCCTACCCTTTTATGTAAAAGATACCCACCACTTCCTCAGATTGCTCTACTCAAATTCTCTCCCTTCTGACACCCAAGTCACTATGACCCCAATTGATGTCAAATTCTTATACCCTTCCATCCTAACCAAGACGGCCTTTCTTCCCTACGCCACTTCCTCTCCAAACGCCCTACCCCTCACATCCCCAGCACCGAATTTCTCATCGCTCTGTCTAATTTCATTCTCACCCGTAATTCTTTTTCTTTCAAAAATAGCTTTTACATCCAAATTAAGGACTGTGCCATGGGAAGTAGATTCAGCCCTTCATGTGCTAACCTCCACCTTGGTGTTCTGGAAGAGAATTTCCTTTCCGATTATTCTCTTAAATCCCTCCTGTGGCTTCGATATATTGACGACATATCTCTACTCTGGCCACTTAGCATAGATTCCCTCAATTCCTACATCTCCCAAATCAATGTTTCCTCATCACTCTCTTTTGCCTCCATCATTTCATCCTCGCAGATCACCTTCCTCGACGTCAATAATTCCCTAATCAATAACAAATTCCTGACCTTTGTCCACACTAAACCTACCAATAAACAGCAATACGTCTATTATAATAGTTTCCACCCCTCCCAGAGCAAACGCTCCCTCCTTTTCCCTCTCTTTATCTGCGGGAACCGTATTTGCAACCATCCGAATCCCTCAACAAAATACCTCCACAACCTTCACCAATCCCTTCTCCAACGAGGATAACCAGATTCTCTCCTCAATAAAAATATGCTCAAACGTTCCTACACCCCCAAGTCTCCCTCAACCAGAAACTCCCACCTTCTCTCAATCTGTACTACCTACTTCCCTGACATTCAGTCCCTTAAATTCATCCTCAAAGACCTATACCCCAATCTCAAAAATCACAACACTTCCTCCAACCTTCTCCCCTTCAAATGCCCTTCTGTCACCTTCAAACGGTCCGCCAGCCTAGCAGAACCCCTGAAATCCACCAAGCCTCTCTAAAAATCCCCTCCACTCCCAGAAACACACCCACTCCATGTCATCGACGGATATGCAAAACTTACCCTATTATCACTACTCCACCCTTCTCCATTCCACCTTTCTACTCTCTTCCGGTCTTTCCCCACTCATTATGCATATCCAAGAATGTTATCTATCTTCTGGCTTGTAGACTCTGCCCAGCCTTTTAAATAGGCCAATGTTCCACACCCCTGAACCTCAGGATAAATAATCATCGCGCCTCGTGCAATCCCTCCTCCCCGTACGCAGGTCTCCTCATCTCAAAACATACCTCCCATCAAAACTCCCCCATCAACCAATGTTACAGTGTTGCCGTTCTAGCGTCTCTTCCCCATTTGATAACCCTATTGAATGAAAAACACTATAAATGGCGTATATTTGACTTTTCAAGGCCTATCAACATACGGGACTTAACAACGTTCATTAATAGAATAGTTTGAGGCGTCACTGTGCGGAAGCGATTCATATCGGAAGGGGAAATACTTTGTTATTCCACGTTTATTTTGTTGTTCGCGGCCTGGGTTTCGACTTACAAAGTTCTGATGATGACTGTGTAAGTTGAAGCCTAGTTAGTGAATTTTGAAGTTTATGTGGGGGAACAAAGTGTTTTCTTTTCCTGTCGTTCATTAAATCCACCTCCTCTCTCTCACTTCTTCCCAATCTCCGCTCCCCTTTCGCCTCTCTTCACCCTGTACCCTTCCCCCACCCTTCCTTTCAACCCTCCCCCGCTTCCCGTTCTCCCTTTCTTCCGCCCCCTATACCAGCAGGCGGTACTATCGTTTCTTCCGATGAAGACGGAGCTAACTTCCGTCGAAATTATCAAAAAAACGTGTGAGTGTTATTTTTATGTGTTCCTATATTTTTTGTTGGTGTCCGAGTTATATTAAGGAATATTTAAATATCAAATATATGTATTTTTTTAAATATACATATTTATTATACTTCTCCCAGAAAGCACCCTCCTGGAAAGAAATGAAGGCGCAAGCTGAGGAGAAATCCGAAGATAACGCCAAGTCGATCCCTGGATTAATAACAGCTGATGATGACAATTATGTCGCCCAACAGTGAAAGCTTCCAACGCCACGAAGTCACTTCCCAATTACCGTCGCACAGAAATTGCCCCATCCCGAGTGCATTCTTCGTCCCCTCCGTTATTCCCAATCTGTCAACCCCCCTGTAGCAGGACGGCATGAGTTACCTGCAGTGCTTCTTCTCGGGGAGCTTTACTTACGCCCCAGTTGTGTGTGCGTGGAAAGCACGTAGTTGACCCGGGATAATTTAATCCCGACCCCATTCACTGCTCTACCTCCGCGGTCTGTCCGGCAATACAAAGGTCGAGAGCCAGCACTGCACCCTGCGGCCTTGAAGCTCTCTAGAGCCGACGGGCATGAGGTGCACGGTGGGAGACCGGGGGGGGGGGGGAGGGACAAAGGTCAACCTCTCCAGAGACCCGCATTCGTTTCCAATCGAATACTCCGCGGACCGCGGATTCTCAGTCTAGGTTGATGCCTTCCCATAGCCTATTCGTTTAATTCCCGCCGACGCAGAGGTCACTGTTACCGCTGGTGGTGGAGTGGGAAGATCCCTCAATGGATCTCCGGTGGAGGAGAGCGCTCGATAATCACCGTCGACGGACGGTCTGCCCCTGCCGGCAATCGAACTCCGAACCTGCACCTCTTCCGCTTGCACGCCTCTTGCCCTCCCACCCGGGGGTGGTGGTGCAGGGAACCAGTGCGGAGGCCCTCGGGAGTAACATCAACAACGACCGTTCTGCTGGAAAATGGCTGCACCGGACAACGAGAAATATCATGCGCCGTTGGGGAAAACAAGTTGAAGAGGAGGAATCATTACAGAAAAGAATTACCTATTTGTCGAAACTTTAGGCTACTTTTGGCCACTTCATTCCTTTTTTCCGTTAACGAAATTAACTCGGAGGTACATAATAAGAATTGTTTATTTGCCAACGAAGTAGTGATTTACATAGGTATGCGAAGTCCTGAGGATAAAGTGGCTTTAGCAGATGACCTTATTGCTATACAACGTTAGTATGAAGTTTGGTAATTAGAACTTAACTGTAAGAAGTGCGTAGCGATTTTTTTGGAATAGTAGTTCCCTCCCGATCATCTACTGCATCAGGAACATCCCCATGAAATGTGTAGACTCGATTAAATACTTAGGCATTACCCTCACTCAAGATCTCTCCTGAGTGAAACATATACGGAAAATATGTGGACAAGCTAACATATTTATTAGAAAAGTAATGAAGAAATGTGATGAAAATGTTTGTTTTCATATTATATTTCGCTGGTTAAGTATTATTTGTAATATACCACTATTATATATGGTATCCTCATGTCGATATCCGGAAGATTGCCGAATTGGATCGAGTTCAGCGTGAAAGTGCTAGATTTTCGAAACGTTGTTCTGTCAAACTGAGTAACGTATCAAATTTATTAGTCCAATTGTGTTGGGAATCACTCAAGAAGCGAAGCTTAAATCATAGGTTATTCTTGCACAAAATGGAAGGGGTTCATATTAGCCATTAGCGACGATGCTGAAAATGCATTATTAGGCCCATCGTACTACGGTAGGAGAAATCATGTCAATAAAATTAAAGAGATCAAATGTAGAACAGATATACGAGTATTTGAGATTTAATTTTTTTCACGAACGATAATGAATCAATACAACGTTTTCTGACCGCGCTAGGGTGTTATTTTAGATCAAATATAGTCTATGTGTAATATTTGTCTGCCCCACACCCTAACCGTAGCTTAAGGGTAGTATAAAATCATGTATGTAACGATAAACTATGGAAAATATTGCTTTCTCGATAATTTACACGGGAAATACGTAATTTTTCTATTGAATTCCATAAAACATTAGAAATGATTTGCATCAGGACAGATAGATTAGTCGAGGGTCAGCTTATTTTTCACGACGAAAGAAGGGATGGTGGTATCCGAAACATTATTTCCGTGTCCCCTTCCTTTTGATCAGCTTTTTTACGTTTTGATTAACTGTTGTTAGAAATTTTACGCAATTATTTTCACGTTCCTATCTCTATACTGATCGAAAGCATTTTGGTGGAATTTCAGAGCAATAGATGTAAATTTCAATGCAGAGATTCCAAATATTGATAAAAAATACTACTCTCCCTGGAATTTTAATAAATACACGTATTCCAGCGATTCAGATCAGCGATATAAAGGAAAACCAGATTCATCAAGAGAAAGAAATTATTGACGGCATTATGATTTACGCAATACGAATCAGTCAACTGTAGGGATCTGTAATTATAAAATCTTAACTTTTGTGTATTCAAATTCTTTCGTGGTTTGAACTATTTTAAGTTGAAATTTTTACACGAGATGCTAATACGTGCAAAGCGTGGAACGACAAAGGCATATTTAATTAATGCATAGAAGAATTGAAATATTATTTGCAGGGTATTGCAAATCAACTTTTTAATCTTCAAATAGTTTAATTATCACCAGTGATACGACAAAAATACCTTCAGCCGAAGAAGCCACAAACGAAATGTGGCCCTAATTTGGCCAAATATGAAACAATACAGCCTCAATACTAAGTGGAAGCTGACGTAGGAAAAAATACGTTGATATGGAAGAAAATAAAATAAAATTGAATGATTGCTACGATTATGATAAAAAAAGGTAGTAGTGACCGGTGTGTGACAAAATTCCGCTTCAAACACTAATAAAATACACAATCCTTTTCTAAATAAATCAAATTACTACATTAAAAACTTAATCTAGTCATTAGCTTAAAAAAATCATTATTAACCTAATAATTACTTTAATGATTAGGTTAAACATGTCGTTCAATATAAAAAACTATATCGGCTTTGGAATATAGAAAATAAAACAGATTATGGCTAAAAATAGAAGATAATTTCGGTTCTGTGAAGCACCATTTCCCAGTAAAAAGAATGAAATTAATACAATCACAAATCTAAGTAACTTAAAAATCCTTCCAATGGCCTTTTTGATAATTTCATAATTAATCCGAGTCATTACCTGGCCTTGTTTGATTTTCATGCCGTCAACGGGCAAAAACAAAACGAAATTTTAAACATTACATTAGTCATCTGAATCTACGACCTTCTGGCCTTGTAATTAAAACAGGTACGCGTAAACAGTTGTGTACACTCTGCACCCAAAAAAACGCCCGCGGACTTGGCTCGGAAAGCGTTTAATTGAATGGAAATGTCACGGTGCTTTTTAACGCCTCATTGCAGAGGGCGCAAAACTTCTAAAATAAACCGAACTCATCTTGAAACGCGCTTGTCCCGAATCACAATCAAGCCACCGCGAAGCTACTTTCTTCTTTTTTTTTGGAGTTATTTTTTAAGCTACCACTTCCCTTTGCTCTGTCCACATGCAAGCAAATCGATTTCAAGTGATACTAATTCCGACGGCCAATGTGATTTTTGCCGAAGCCTCTTGGAACAGCGGCTTGTCTATCCAGCAGATCTTTTACAGCTAACAACCACTACATATGAGTGGATTTCGATTCATGAGACTGGAGTTACATATTAAACAAAGCCATTAGCAACACGTTTAAAACGTAGAAGAAGTACCACCTTAATCCTTATTTGGATCGAAATAAAAATTTCTTGAACTCGAATAACAAAGCTGATCGTTTATGTTAAAATCCTTCACGTACACATCCATGAGATATAGTATTTCAATGAAATACGATTGTGTTGCATATACTATACTCTCCATTTATTTCGTTTTGAAACCCGAAGGATCTTTTTCAAAGAGAGCTTTGAAATGACGCTTTGGCATTGATATTGAGAAAAAATGAAGTGAGTGCAGGAAAACTATTTCTTTCCGAACCCTTAGTTCATGCCAAGAGAATCAATCAGTGCTTTGAAATGTTTTCCATCTAAATTCAGGTTAGAATCACCAACTGTCAATTTCATAGGAAGCAAGCGGAAATTTTTGCAAGTAATATTTGATAATTCTAATGTCCATCCTAAAGCACAAGTATTGAAATTGTATTTCTTGCTACTTTACATATAAATACTACGAAAAAAAATATTTATGCAAACGCCAGAATGGTTGATAAGCGTAGGACAATGTAACTTACCCATCCATATATTTCGGTATTTTGCGGACAAGCCGAAACTAATAACATATTTTCATGTACTCTGACAGAATTATATATATAAAGACAGGATAAGGGATACCACTAGTCTGTAACTGGATTTATTCTTTGTGCGAGGTATCCGAGCCAAATACCCCTTACGACCTCTCTATGGTTCCATAATCAGGGTTTTTTTAATATTCCTCCGAAAATCCACCCTCAGCCGCAACATACGCATGTCGCATTCCAAAAGGGCATCGCTCCTTTTGTCGTCCAGAGGGTAAAAGGGCGTCCGATGGCCCAAACAAGCCCCAAAGTCGATACATAAAATACTAAACATCTACGATACCAGTTAAAAGTAAAAACATTAATAGCGGAATAACCATGCAACCACGCATATTTTTCATGAACTGGTTGAGTTGGATGTGACGACGCCTCGTCATCGGCACCCCCAATAGGCACCCCAAGCGAATCCTGAGGAAAGGAGGATAAACCGAGGCCCACCTGCCCTCCAACCACCCCACGTGCGTCTCTCGCTTGCATCCTCCGAGATCCATCCAAATGGATACACTATCCTACACATCCACTTGAATTTTCAGGAAACCCTTTTCCAGAATCTAACTTAAGATGCTCAAGAATTTATTTTTTTGCCAAAACTGAATTTTCAAAAACTTTCTCCACTACTCTTAATTCTGCATCAGCATATAACTTTTGAGTGATCTTTATTGAAGATGAGAAATGGTCCCGTGTTAACCTAACTTTACCACTGATTGAGCGGACTTTCACGTCCTGCATTAAAAATAATGAATCCAAAGGTTGGAATGGACCTAGTCAAATGCAGTGTCACTCACGCATCCAATGTTTACAAGGTTTGCTTAAACACACTCTTTCAATTTATTTGCATTTGCTTTGGCGTCGTAATTATCATTTCAGTTAGGAATTAACGAGCAAACTCGCTCCACATTGCCAAACGCGTGGCGAAACTCGCAGAGACGCGAATGGAAAGTTAAACAAAGAGTATGACGAGAATTTTATGAGATAGAGAAAATTACTAGAGACAGTTACTTTGAAGGCATTTCTGAAGGAGTTGAGATTGATGAAGGCCTTGGAAGGGCTAAGATCGCCAAAAGGAAAAAAGATATTCAAGAGTTGGAAAAGTGCGTTTGGAAGTAGAACTAAAAAAACCCGATTCATAAGTTGGCTTGAGATTTATCCAACCCGATTAGTGAACCCGAAGGCTGATTGACTGATGGAGATAGAGCCGGAGATTGAAGATTTAGACGTCTACCGTGTACGAAACTTACATCAGGGTCAATTTCCACAATTCCTGTTACACTGCGTTGGCCACAAACATCTGGTGCGTCGTTAAAAATCACACAGTTTGGGAAAAGTTGAGAGTTTCCTGAAATTCACTGTTCTTATCACTTGATGAACAAGTTTTTCTGAAGATTTAGTGAAATTTTTATCTCAATAAATCCATTTATAACTAATTATTTAGATCGTTATTATTATTGGCAATCCACTGTTTAAGGTACGTTCTGGATATACACGCATTTTAAAAATGTACAACGTTTCAAACCATCAACCATCCCTAAGCCATAGTTTCCTACTTAACTACAATCTCTTCCTCCAACAACCCCGTATCACTATCAAACCTACCTTCCAGGAACACCCGCGACGATACTCTCTAACTGACCGTATGCCGTGTAGGCATCTTCTTTCCTATGGTTGCTTGGAGGCATGTAGACACAACAAATTTCATTAGATCAGCGTTTACTACTACTAATAATGGTCTATCACTCGCTTCCCTTACGCTGTATCTTTTTCTAAATTTTTGGCTCCAGTAATTTCCGTTGTCCTTCCATCACAACTGGCACAGATCTGAATCATCTTCATTTTCTCTCTCCATCTATCATTTTATATTTCCTAATTTGCTTGCATTGAACATCATCCTCATTATTCCAACTCCCTTTTCTAACTGGTTCATTCCTTTTCTCTTCCCTTTATTCTCTGTTTCTGATATCGATTCCGCTTAGCAACGATTTCGTGAGATGATGACCGAAGAAGCCTCGCCTCACCCTCTCCTGAGCTCGACGCACGGCAAAGTGAAACCGATTCATTTTTTTCACTGAACAATGATGGACATAGAACTTAGTATGGGAAATGGCAACTATGGGATTCGGCCCGCCGGGTCATGTGTCATGTCCCGGCGGGCCGATGTCATGTCCGATAGCGGGAGAGGCCAAGTTTCCACGGTCTTTATCACCAAAAATCTAGCAAAGCAAAATTGACAGTAGGAACAGATAAGTAGACAGAAGAGGACCAAACCGTGTGGTATTATTACTGCAGTATGGTATTATTACTTCAGGACGGTGCTGAGAACTGGGAAATTGAAAAAAAACTAAAGAAAATGGTGAAGGGAGAAAACAAAGATGTTTTAGTTATGTACGAGGTTAGATAAAAGAATAGGAGAAATGATCGTAGCGGTAATTATAGCGTCACATATAGCGCACAGGAAGATACCCAAGGTATAATGGTAGGAATAAATGGGAATAAAATTGAACAAAACGGGGGTTATTAATGTAGTAAACATAGCTTTGGTGAAATAGAATCAATTAATTGAGAAAAAAGGAGGACCAGCGAACTTGGTCATCACTCAGGTCTCTATACCGACAAGTAACCATAGGTAGAAAGAAACAGACAAGCAACACGATTAATGAGAGGATATACTTACGGGTGTCCCTAGAATGTATCATCAGAGAGATATGAGGGAAAGTAACAACGATTAGCGAAGTAAGAGATAGGAATGAAGTAAAGGACTAACTGTTTGGGAACAAGAATAATTGCGGGGAAAATGCAATGGGATTCCAGAGGATAAATTGGTTGATCAAAGAGAGCAGTTCATTTAAACATAACATTTGACGTCTTTACACGAGAAAAATGACCACGATCTCAGATATTCATATCAGTCGGTCTATATTACGTTTAAACACAGTTTTGGAAGCAGCATAATTTTTACGTGCAGTACCCCAGACGCGGATGAGAAATCACAGTTTAGTGCTAATTAACTGTAGAACAGATAAGGCAATAAAACAAAGAACCCGGTCGAAGAGATAGAATGTGGGCGTACTAACCGAAACGAAAGGAAAGTATCACTAAAGAGACGGTGGAAATATTTATGATCGAGGGATGGGGGACCGGGACAGGTCCAGCAGAAGAAAGATAGATCTAGACAGAAGAATTTACGAAGGGGTAAAGAATAAAATAAATCAATAAATTTAATGGAATCAAACACAGGCGAGAAATTAATACGTCGAAAGACGAAAGTGAAAGACAATGAGAGAGCATGCAGAGAAAAGGTGAAATCAGGAAGGTCAAAGCACTAGCAGGTATTAGGAAGAGAAAATCCGTGCAAACAATCAAAGATAAGTTAAGAAAATATTTGAGCCCTGAAATATTGATTACATATTACAAGAATACATCGAGTATCGGTATGCAAAGATATTCAGCCAGAATATTTCGATATAAAAAGAGCATACAGCATATAGTATATTGGGATAGTTTAGCTCCAGAGATATTTGATGGCAAGATTGGACTTATGCATCATGAGAGGCTTTAATGGAGTTGAAATTAAACAATGCCATGCAGATAACAATATCAGGGAAAGCCAACCCTATGTGAGGAGTAAGGAAGCAAAAGTTTGACTTCCCATGTAGGCAAGGCAGTACTTGGTTCATTAAATATAAGGACGGAGAGGAGAACAAATGATTCCTGAGGGGATGATCAGTTAGAGTTCATTAAGCGACGCTTGATGCGGTACAAAAAATTTAGTTCCTAAAAGAAAAAATCAAAGAGAAAACCAGCATTTATTTGTTTGATTCATGGATCTCAACAAGGCGTTTGTTAAAGTTAATTTGAAATAATTAATTCAGTACAGAAAATAAGAGTAGATTGGAAGGATAGACGAATTATCCGCAACCTGTTCATGTCTCAGATTGCTCAAATTGGAGTGGCGGATGAAGATTCGGGATGATCAGTGGTAGGGAGAAGGCTCGAAAAGGGGTGTCCGTCATCGCCCGTGCTTTGCAACGTATTCGGGGAGAAAACGGAAGGTTTCTGCTCGAAAATGGGACGTTATGAAGGCGAGAAAGAGGGACGAAAATGACAGAGATACTGAATGAGGTAGAGAGGGAGTGTAATGTATACAGAGTTAGAAAAAGGTTCTTTGTAGTGTGGGGTGTCAGACTGTGTATTCTTAGTGGTGCTAAACTGTGTATTGTTGTTGACATTGTTTCTATAAAGCCTCAAATTAAACCGCAGACTACCGTGTAATAAAAATTAAGGTAACGCACGAGGGAAATGTGAATTATTATATTACTATTAGCATTCATGCCGATGTTTAGCAATTCATTGGTGTTCTCATTGTGCGAAAAGAATGATAAGAGCATAAGAGTGTGAACTCGCTTTCGAATGTTAATACTATTTGGCATAAAAATACAAAACAGAGCCTCGCAAGCGGCTGAAAATTTTCCGCCACTCGCTCCTCCTATTATCGCTGCACAGAAAACCCGAAGTTACGCACTTCGGTTGAATAAATCCGCTCACACGTTTCAAATCGAAGGACGCCGGGTGTGTCCGCTACGCGAGAGGATTTCGCTTTACAGCCTCAGTACGTGTGATTGAGGCTCTAGATTCTGGAAAAAAAGCAAGGGGGAGAGCGTTTATGCAGTAAGGCTAGTTTATTTCCCTCTTTCCTCTTTAGTTGCTCTTGTATAGTCACAACTGCGAATTTACTGCCACTCGGGTTAGGGGTTTATTCATTTCCCTTATTGATTTCCTATTTTCAGTTCACGGAGAGATATCTTGTACGTTTATTGTGATTATCGGTGTATTTGAACTTCGGTAGTCTTTCGAAAAGGTACTTTCGTGTTCCTCTTACTCCTTCATGCCTATAAAAATCCTGATCTGGGATTATTCTTTAATTTTAAGTCTCAGTAGGAACATAAAAAAGGGCCTTCTGAATTACACGTATCAAGTCAAATGATAAGGAAGTGCATTTGACTTGAAATTATAATATTGTATCCATTTACAGTCTAAATTAATTGGAAATCTACTGCCACCTTACAGACGGCCATCAATAAATTTATTTGTATTTTTTTCTCCTTCTTGATGTTCATTTGAGAGATAAAACATTGTGTATAGTTCGAGGAATGAGGAGACTTTCCCTTGAAGCAATTCCACGGGATTCTAATTTTGCGGGCGGAGAGGGTTTCTCGTCTCAAATTTTATTCAGTTCCCGCATAAATTTCAATACAATCGAGAGAGAGGGTGGAATGAGGCAAAAGATGTGGAGGAAATAGAATAAAACACCACTGTCATTTGCCGTTTCCACGGTGACGAAAACAAAATTATGCTCATGAGGTGACGTCATTTAATGCTCTACGCCGTCGAAATTTGGTTTTATATTTACACTCGCGATCTGAAAATCGTTTAGTACCACCTGATGAACATAAAAGAGGGATTAGAATTTTCAATAAAAAATTATTCCCATCTAAGCAATCATTTACACAAAATCTATCGCCTTAATTGCCTCATGATAACAAACGTCAGGTCGCGACATGCAGGAAAATTGAATAAACCAAAGATTTAAAGCAAATTTCAGAATTAATAGGGGTTCATTTTTATAACATCATGGAAGGTACACCTAAATTACAATAAATCATTCCTCTATGGCGTATACGCAGAGAGGCGAAACTAAGCTTCTTACTGCCTTTTTAGATTGATTATATGAACATTTTTCTTTTATCCGTAAAGGGATTTTTACACCTTTGTATATGGAAAAGGAAGGGAAATAAATTAAGCATATTGTGGTGATTCACGGGGAAAGTTTACCCTCGTAAGTGATCAGTCACACCTTCAAAATCGTAAGACACATCACACGCTCACATTCACACTGGAATTTCTCAAATTGGTTTACAAAGGAAATGAATCCCATTTCCTTGAGCCGAATTAAGGAAACTATAAATACATAGTCACCCTGGTTAGTCGGAATTGGTTTACACGGAGATATTCCCCACGCCAGTGACCAACTATGGGCAACCTTAACACCTTACGTGTATACTAGGAAAAGGTTAAATAAGTTTTCGTTGAAATCAATCCAGACGCCTGGGCCCGATTTTGAGAGAATAACTCACATCATTCACACACAAACTCGCACATTCAATCTCAATCACTCGGGTATTAAAGTAAATTAAACCAACGCTAGGGACTATAAAGTGGACAAAACACTAAACACTTCTTCCAGTAAACCACTTTGGGTTAGCCAGTGAGACTGAGGGTGCATTTAAAGATTCCTATGTTCGGTCTCTGGTAACAGGATGAATTTCCTTATAAACCTTGCACCAAGCTAAATTATTTTCCCTTCGTTTACCTTATACAGTGATCTAAAGTACCTTAACGGCCAAAGGAAAGTTTTTCATATAGTTAATCCGCATACATACTTTCAGCCTCCCTCCATCCAGTCCAACATGCCTCTTCTCTTATTTCTCGTGCCAAGCATTCATTCACCACTCTACATATCGCAGTATTAAACATTTCATTCCCTCTCAATATTTCCTGCATATATATTTCCTACTTTCTTATAATTTTCCAAGACTTTCTCTCTTCTACTTCATGTTTAAGCTTCGTGTTTTTCCCTTATGTCCTCTTCACTTCTACTATTCTCCTTCACGCCACCATATCTCAAAAGTTTCCCATTCGCCTTTTCTATTCCTACCTCAAAATTAGTGTTTCCGGACCACACAAACCACGATCCACACAGCCTCACCTGTACGCATTTACTCGACGTCCCTTCCTATCCAGCATAAGGCAAAAAACCAACAAGCCGAGGAGGAGGTTTCTTGCAGGGGGTGTCGTCTGAATAAACTGGATGGGTTGCCACGAATGCAATGATATCGTTGAATCTAAATTATTTTACTAATGATAGTTTGATCCCTCAGGTGTTTTTTCTCATCCATCTTTAAGTAATATTAAAAGAATGATCGATGATTCAAATTTTAAATCGCAAGTTCAATTGTTCTTAACATTAGAAACTTTTTTTATTTTTCTGAAAGGATATGAAACCTTGAAATTAAATGATTAATGATAGAGAAATATATATGAATAGGCAATGCACGCTGGCGATGTTGTATAGGATGTATAAACCTACACTAAAACAAGATTGAAGTGAAAAGCCAGCGAAGGCAGGGATGTTTTACACGGAGGCAGTATCTAAGTTTGCTTTCAATTTTGGAGACATAATCTACTGGGGAAAACAGAGGTTATGCGATTTTCCAGAAAGAAAAAGAATAAGCTAAATATTAAAATAGGAGGGAAAAAATAGAGTAGGTAGAACAGTTTACGTATCTAAGAAGGGTTTTGGACCAACGTGGTCAAAGTATTAGGGACGTAAGAAGAAGAATTGCGCTAGGCAAGGAGGCTTTCTCAAGGAGGAGGGAGTTGATGACGGGAACGTTGAGTAGGGATGTTAAGACAAGACTCGTAAAAACTCTGATATGGAGCGTAGCTATGTACGGCGCGGAAACGTGGTCGCTGAAGCAGGAGGATAGACGTAGATTGGAGGCTTTTGAAATGTGGGTGTGGAGAAGAATGGAGAAGGTGAAATGGACCGAAAGGAAAACAAATGAGGAAGTACTAGAAATGGTGGGGGAGGAGAGGGGTTTGTTGAGAGAAATCCTATGAAGGCAGGAAAAATGGATGAAAGGTGTATTGAGCGGTAGTGGAATGTTGAAGAAGGTAATAGAGGGGAGAATGTTGGGCAAGCGAGGTAAGGGCAGGAACAGGATAGGGATGTTGGACGGGATAAAGGGGGGAAGGAAGTACAGAGAGGTGAAGAAGGACGGGATGTACCTTAGGTTGCTGGATTGAGTTTTGTTTGGAGTTACAAATTATTTATCGGATAGTTATGTCCATCCAAAAACCTACCTTAACCGGTAGATTACCTAATAAAAATAAAATATACTGGGGAGATCTTTTATAAAAGAGCCGACGCAAACGGAAAATGCAAGAAAATAAGCATTTACCAAAGTAGAAACATTTAGAGAGGCAGAGAATAAAAGTAACATGGTATGCTCTTACGACATTGACGTAAAACTCAAATAACCAAAGTCATGGAACTAATCCTGAATCAATTGTCAAAGAATAGCCCAAAGCCTTGAATTCCGATATGTTAAAGAGGTGCTGAAAGTTCTCCTGGTGAAACAAAATCAAATCAATTTATCCCAAAAGACATTTCAACGAGGAAGAGAGTTTTATTGGAGCGAGGTCCGCTATGAACAAATACCCCGCGCTGAAAAATAGCCAATTCAAAGAAGTAGATCGATTATTTTAGTTGAAACTCTCTTATTTTAATAACTTATTGAATCAAAAAAGAAACCATGATAGATGGAAAGAATACGTAGATAATTGATATGTTCATGCTATTCAGCCAGCAAGGTTAGACAAAGAATAAGAAAATGATGGAGAAAAAAATACCTTAGATTTAGGGTTACTTGATTGCAAGATAGGAATAGGATTAGGGAACTTGAAAGGAAACAAATCTGCAGGAATAGATTACACCCACGTTGAAATGAGAAGGGTTTAAAAAAACGCAATTGGAAGAGTTTTCATGGGCTAATTTGTTTATGAAGATGCTTTTTATTTATAAGGATGAACACTGTCTGATTAGTATTAGTTCCCATCAAAAAAGGGAAAAGCAGCCATATAGCATGAGGACTAAATAAATTTGACTTCATACGCAGCTAAGATGTTCGTAGGATCATCAAAACGACGCTCTGATCCCCCATCTCCATCGGGTGTTTCCTCCCTTGAACTTTCCCAATTATAGTATTTCTTCTAATTGATCGTACAAACTTTCTACCGCTTCCCCCAGGTGAATTCTTGTCGGCATGCACTTTTGGATGGCTACTAGACCGGTCTGGTTATCTCCTATCATTACCAATTTTATTCCTTTTATCAATCCCAGCAGATTCTATTACTCACATGATCCATATTTCTTAGATTTCTCCCCAGATTCCAATTCCCTACTAGTACATCATCTCACACAAACCTAACATACGGTTTCGTATCTATAACTCCTTCCTCTATTTCTCTCATGATGTTTTAGAGCTTCCCTTCCCTCATCATCGTTAAAATTTCATCTACTTATCCTATTGTTGTGGTCCAACCCTGAGTATTTTTCTCTATCGTACTTCTGGCTCGGTTGTGCAAGGATTTAGTGTGATGATGACCGCGGATAACTCGCTAATGACGCTGACGGAAACGGCACCAGGCTCAGTTAGCCTAGTCCCGTAGTTGCAAGGATTGAATTTCTCTTTTTGACCGTCCATATTTAACTTGAGAATTATATCTGATGTGGTTTTCCGTTACCTTTCTCAATATGTAACTAATCAGTAAAGAAAAAGCAAGTTTGATCTACATAGAAAATCTGATATTCCTCTTTTCTCCAGGAAACAGATTTACAGATCGTGCGGAAAACGACAATGTCTACGGAAGGGAAAGGGTGACAGGAACGAGCACAACGGGTTTGGCGGCAGAGGAGCTTGCGTTGAGGGGGTAGGGGGGAAAGGATACGGGAGATGTTATTCGGGGGGCGGGGGAGAAAGGGCTAGTAATAGACGAGACAATGAGACTCGGAACGTGGCTCGTGTGACGAAACAGCACAGATGGGATGGTAGAGAAAGGAAAGGGGATGGGGACAAGCGGTGGAGGGCGGCGAGGGAAATGAGAAGTGGAAGGAATGTACCAGATATCCGCCCCAAAATGCTTGATCGGGAAAGGCCTTTTGCAGCCTGACTCATCTGGTGAGCGGGGCGCGGTGGGCGATGGGACGGGCGGTGTCATGAAAGACGGGAGAGGGGGAGGGAGCGTAGTGGACCGTAAATCCAGAAACGTCACTGTCATCAGAGAGGGAGGGCGGGATGTCGGGCTGACCGATCCTTGGCGAAGGGTCCAACGGGGCCGAGGTAAGGGGAAAAAAGGAACGCGGAGGCGTGCTTTTATTTCACAGTTATTGATGTCGCTTTGTCCGACCTTTGCCCTCTCCCAACCACCACTTGAACGGCCACGCCCCCTCCTCGCTCTCCCCCACCATGTCTCTCCTTCCCCGCTCCCTCAACATCCACAGTGGAGATTACACGGCTCTCGTCGCCGCCTTTCCAATCGTAAAACGAATTTCGTTGCGCCGCGATCAGTGGGTGGATGCAAACCAACCACACTCTGGTCCACCCTCCCCTAAATTCGCCGGGCACTTTAAATCCTCCTCCTTCCGCTTGCCCTCCCTCCGGAATCCGAGTCGCTCGTCGGTGAAAAAAAAAACGGAAAGTACGCATAGGGCTGTCCTTCAACCAGGGGAGGCCTTTAGAGTAGCAAAGGGGGAGGTGTGAGCAAATTCATTAGGTTTCCTCACGGGACGAGACAATGGAGGTCTCGGTTGGAATCATAGGCAAGGATTATAGCCTCATTATTTGAGACAGTCTCGTATTTTGCAGAAAGGTTTAATTTCGTAGAAAGTATGGATTCTAATAACATGAAAAGAAAATAACAAATTTTCTTTCGAAGGAGTGTAGTTTTTCGATAGAAACACGTAGTTAAACTGCTCAGTAATCGCAATTAATTATGAATGTTATTAAACCACTTTGACAGCGGAAGAGGCCGCGACAGAGGGTTCACATGCATCTCACGGATGCATACTACGGAGGAATGGGGTACGTAAACCAAAAAATACCTCACCTTATTTGAGGACGGTTCCTTTTTGTAACGGCGTAAGGCTAGAGCGACCCATTAAGTTACACATTACATCTACAAGCATGACGCACGTTATCCCTTGCACTATCCATAGGCCGTGTATCCATCTATTTTTTGACGATTCACAAACCCGACGTAATCAACTCGCCACTCACTAAGCTCAAGTCCTTTTCATGACAATCATTTTGTTACCCCAGCGTGCAGATAAAACATCACGGGTATTATCGGACAAAACAGACCTACTATTAATCCTTCTTCAGGATCCCCCGCTTTATTGGGCTTGCACGGCAAAGTCCACAAAGAGGATAAGTCTCATATTCCTTCAGTCTACTCCTATACACTATCATTAACTTGGTTAGATGACTTCTGCATATCCACAAACCTAATAAAATCAATCTATGGCCTGTTTTTTTTCTATGACTGATCGTGTATCACGTCATGTGTTCATTTCTTCTTCCTTTTTCTAAAATTATAAGTCGTTGCTTGGTCGTTTGCTCTCTATTGTACCATAATGTATATGTAGATATATATATATATATAAATGAAGAAGAATTTATATTTAGAAGAAGGCCTCGGAGTACGCAGAAAGCTCAAACAATCTACAATGTGTTCTTCACGTGTCATCTATTTTATTCTGTTATCTATTGTGCCGTCCAAATGTTATATTGCTCTTGTGAGTACTTCCTCGTCATCGATATATGTATATATATGGGTCGCGGTGGTCCAGTGGGTAGAGCGTTGGACAACTGACCAGAGGGTCCCGGGTTCGATTCCTGGGCAAGGAACTCTGGGCACCTGCAGCCCCACCCAAGCTATGTGATTTTTCGGGTACCATAATCGGCACAGGGAAATGAACTGGCCCCCCTACCCTGATGTGTGAGTTTCACATGCCGTCGGGCTTGGTACTGGGTGAACTCTACCTACCTAACCGACCTTCGGGTTGCCTACTGTTAATTGTTATATATATATATATATATATATATATAATATACTGTGTGTGTGGAGGTAATTAGGTATATTCATATATACGTATGAGAGTGTGTGTATACATATATATATATATATATATATATATATATATATATATATATATATATATATATATATATATATATATACACACACATGCATGTATAATGCCCGGCAGTAGTAGTCTAACGGTGTGCCGCACAAGAGTTTTTTACGGGAGTTTTTAAACTTACGGGACAAATTAAGAAACCGAAACCAAATATATTTATTAAATTTTTGTAAAATGTTTTCGTGAAGTAGTATATGATACTGTTAATGAGGTCTTGAACATAAATTTAATAGTAAACAAATATTAATCCGTGCATTGGAATTAATTTTTGTACATACTCGTACTGCCACGTGAATAATCCAATAATGAGACCTTTGTACGGACGGATTTGAACGTCATCTGTATCCAGTTAAAAAAATTAATTATAATGTGAAATTTAAAATATCTTCTTTTAAACTATTAATTCTTTTAAATTTAATTTTTAAATTAAAAATTTAAACTAATTATTTACTTCTTTTAAACTCTTCGGTCGCGGACCACGGGTTGAGAATATTTGATTGAAATGAGAAATCAGTCGGAATTCATCAGGAGGGGTGTTTTCAGTAAATTGGCAATTTTTCTTCATAGGAGGACTAGAATATAGTGAAATGGTCCAGGAACGTTACAAAAGTTTTATAGACGCGGTACGGACATGTTTGAGAGAAGATGCGTGGCATTTACCTAGGAGATAGCAAATTTACACGACATTGGCGTTCACATATACTATATTAGTGGCGTGAAGTCAACAATCATTTTATTGCAAATAATTTAATTTTGAGGCATCCTAATGTATTATAAGGCGACATGTATCATAGTGAATTAGTAATACCTCCTCCAGTGGTTATAAATAGGCATATGAAGATATAAAATATTTGAGATAAAAAGTAGCATTTTCAAACTTTTGGCTCTTAGCGGAAAGTTTTACTAAGAGAAAAAAATTATTTTTTCGCTATTATTTGTGTTTTACCATTGAGGTAATAATGAACTCTCTAAACGTAAAACGTTAAAGTTACCATTTTTGAAACTTAATTTCAAGTAGCGTTCCGGAATATTTTTTGGGAATAACAAAACCTAAAGTTTTCCGTGAAGGTGAAAATAACCTTGAACGACCTCAAAGTCTATTGATACAGGAATTTAATAACGCCCCAAAACTGTAGAGGTATTTTCCATCCATCCTAACTATGAAGGTATTATCAGTAGAAACAGTATCAGAGAGCAAAGTGGAAATAATTCGAGAGTCGTGTTTTCTTCACTCTACACCTTAGGGTCACTGGCACGTTTCCTTTTCCGGAGCACTGCTCCCCTTTTGCCTTCTCCTCGAATGTTTCCATAAACTGTGTACTTAGATTCCTATAATGCACGGACTTATACACTTGTATTTTCAAAATTTTACAGTTAACAGTTGCGGTTGTCTGAACTCAACATAAAGTGAATTTCCCTGCGGTACCAAGGGAGGAGTGGGAAAAGCGAAATTCTGATCACGATTAGTACGAAACCATGACAGTGTCACAATTGAAACGGACAAATATACACTATACTTCTCCATAGGTTACTTCACACCAATCGCTTTCCCAACCAATAAAATTAATTTGAGGATACCTAACCTAAATCCCATCCCCATCGCGAAATGAACGAAGAAAACTGCGGGCCAAAAAACTTGGTTCATTAATGAATTAAAAGCGTAAGGCTGCACATTTGGACTATTTCATCTAATAATGAATCGTTGCCAGAACGCGGAGCTGAACTGAAATCGATCGACACACGGAGTGCGAATGTCAAGAGTCAAAAGTGTGAAAATCTAAAAATTACAAAAAAATTGGACCTTATCCAGAAATTATTTAAATTATTGACATCCTTGAACTCGTCTAACTGCTGAGGATTGATGGATTATTATATTTTCTATTGAATTCCATTTGAAAATGATGAACGTTTCACCAAAACCCACACCCCCGGAGTCTCACTCCCCTCGACACCCCACCCACCTCAGGAGGGAAGGGGGTAGAGGAAGGGGCCAGTGGGATGGGGAAAGAACGATCCAATCCATTTTTCTCCACGCGCCACGGATAGAAAAGCAATTAAGGCGTGGTTCAATGAACCGCAACCGTGTCCTCCCTCCCCTCATACCACGCTCTTTCGCTCTCATAAAAGAAACATTTCCTATCATCATCTCCGCTCCCTCTCCAGGATCATTCTAGTCCCCTCACTCGGTACCCAAGAGCCCTGCAGCCGCCTTGGAGACGGAACTCTGAAAACTCGCGATCAAATGCTTCTGCTTAATTTCTCAAATGCGCTCTTTTCCGTCTCCACCCCTTTCAACCCAAGCCTCGCCATCGTCCCCTCCACTCGGAGACAAATTTAACGAGGGGGAATGGAGCGCCACCTTGCGGTGTACTCTCGCTAGTGTACAATTATTTGTTGTAGTTAAGCGTATGTACTTGCATGCTTGTGGAGTGAAGGGAGGTAGATGTGTGTTTGCATGCACGTGGAATGATGGGATGTTTCTATGAATTTGTGCACTGCTGTGGATTGGGGTTTGCATGTGTGTGTTGGTTTTAAATGCGGTATTTCTTTTTTTCCTTTTGGGTGGTGACCCCCGCCACACGCCCTTGCGGCGGCTTGCGGGGTATTATGTAGATGTACACTCCAGTACACGTGTGATGCAAATGAATTTTGCTTCGTGTAATTTAACCTCCAGTCTACGCCTCCATCCAGATTCAATGACCATGTTTCCGCGCCTTAAGAAAACTACACTCCTTATCAAGGTTTTGACGAAACATCTTTACTCATCGTCCCTGACATAAATACCCTCTACCTAACGCAATTCATCTCCTTATGTTCATACTACTATGATAATCTTGATCTAAAACGCTTTCGAGATACGTTAACTGTTCCACCTCCTCTACTTTTTGCTCACCTATTATAACGTTTAGCTTTGCCTTTCCTTTATAGAAAATCACATAACCTTTGTTTTATTCACATTTACTCTCACTTCATATCTATCGTAATGATTTTCCAATACCCTCAGCAATGCTTGCAACCCCTTAGCTGACTAAAAACTAAAGCCTGATCATCAGAAAATCGAACTGATTTTATAAATTCCTCACCAACTTTTCCATCTTTTGTTCTTCCCATGCCTTTCTGACCATTTCTTTCACATTTATAATTTTCAAATGAATATACGCTTCCACTTGCATAAAGCAATTATGTAATACTTAAGAAATAGAGGAAATAGATTTTGTTTTGTTTACATAACAAACTATGAATTCCCCTAAAATATTAATTTATAATTAATATAAATAAATAACAAAATCTCACTTTTGTTTTTCATGCGAAAATTGTCTATATATTAGAGTGGGTGCAGGTGAAAGAGCAAAATATTCTTTGCAAGTACTAAGAAATAACGAAAGTTCTGAAAAGAACACCTTATGATTCATATAAATTTTAATATGCAGAAATTTCTAAGTGCAAAAATCATTCGCCTGGGGCGGCATACCCTGTAGTTCTTTGTATTTCTATAAATTTTCCCGGGGTATTAAGAAGAAATGCCTTCGAACTTCGTCAAATTTCTTTCCTTTTCTTTCGTGTGTGTGCGCCATAGCTCCACACTCTAGACAAAATCCACACCACCGCCGTCCCCCCGTCTTCCCCAGCCCACGCTGCTGCTTCCCCGGGCAACCCTCGCTCGCGGCTTTCCGGAGCCGAGGACACCATGAAGGGGTGACGGGGAAGACGGGAGGGAAGGAACGAGGGGAATGGGTGCGGTAAAATTTGGGGGAAAGAGCGGGAGTAGAGTGGGTAGGGTGAACGATTCTTACATTCCGGGCACTCAAGTTGCGAGATACCTGTTTTCTGCTTGGCGATGGGACCTCGCTGTTGGAGCACATGCACGTATCCAACCCGTTTGAACAGGGCCCGAGGCCCGGGTGGTCGGCCAGAGTAATTTATTTTCCTCAACCGGCGACAATGAATATTTTTATGCCTCCTGTAAGCGTTCTATGCAGTAAAACCTTAATGTATGGATCTTTCAATAAGTCCTTAGAAAAATTAGACAAAGAAATTAATTTTGTCATACTTTTTCAACATAATCTCCAAATTAAGTTCTATAATCTTTCGCCAACTTTTTCAATCCTTCAAAAAAGTAGGGTTGCAGACTGTACCTTGTTTTTGCCATTGTCCTTGGTTATTTTTGTTATATGGCTATAGTTGATCTCTCAAAACCATGCCTTGGATTTCGTCCATCATTTCGGAGGAAGACACTTTCACTGGACGTGATCATCATTTGTGAATATACAGCCACGTTTTAACTCAATTAGTAGATGCACGGCCACGTTTTACCCTATTGTAAACAGCAGCAAACACGCATCAGATGTGCCATGAGCTTCATTCAACCCGACTTTGATGTCATTCGATGTTAAGCCTTTTAAGTGTTCAATCACCACACGAAACTTTTTGTTCAATTTTTCTAAACAAACAAATGTTTGTTCTTCAAACGACTGTGAAAACGAAATCATGAGATGATTTCACGAGCTGAAAATTCAACAGCAGTATAGTTAGAGATGAGGCTTACTAAAAGCAAACCTTTTCCGATACTACGGGCGCCATTTCTTGGATTTTCTGAGGAATTATTGAACAACCCCCTTATTTCTAATTATTTCTTGATCGTTACCAAATGATCACCTCTTAAAGTATAAAACCCTACATTTTTCATTTTTTAAAGTATAAAACCCCAATTTTATAATTTTTTACGCGATACTCAGAAAATCTAATCTCAAAATAAATGCCAATAATACCTTCTAAGAAGTGCCCCCCTTTCAAAAAATCAAATTTCAGAGAGTGAAATTTATGGAAGTGAACAGAGAAATGCGGGGTAGTAAATACATATTAGGAGGACAAAATAATAAATGTTTATTTATATCCACACTTAAAACATTAAAATTAAAATAATATTGTATTTAGCAATGAGGGTTATCATTGAGTAATGTTCAAATGCGAGGAAAAGATAAAATTCGCTTAAGAGATTTTCCATTAGCTGCTTGCTTCTGATATGAAAAGCATAAAATATACATCGGTGAAAACATATAAGCATTTTAAGGTTTAAACATATAAGGTTATAAACATTTTAAGCTTTGCTTTAAACATTTACTCCGGATAATATGTGTTACTGAGGTACGTATGACATCATTGAGGAAATATTTTCAGATAAAGGATTTGCGTCTGCTCAGTTTTGACGTCAGAACTACTAGATATCTTTTAAGACTTCACCAAGATTTACCACGTAAAGCTTCTGGCTCCTATTTTTGAACACTAATGAAGAGCTAGTGGTAGTTTACCCATAGCAGACACACGCTTTAGACACGAGGGAAATTTTACCCTAATTCATTGTCTTAAAGAGCGTTTAATCAATGTTTCTCGCTCATGCGATTCTCACTTATGCTACTCATAAATAGTATTACAGCACGTATATGATGCGTTTTTTGCAATTGTCATGTTTAAAGACGTTATGGTCACCATTAATAATGCAATACGTGAAAATATTTGTGGAGTGCCTCTGAATGGGTTAGAGATTTGATGCGGTAGAAAAGGAGATGGATGGATTTGACATTTTTAATACACGATTTTGGAGGTGAATTTGAACGCCAATGGACTGTGACACGAAGTATTACTCAAATGAAAAGAAGAGAAATAGGCAATATAAATCCTTCAACCTACTTACATTAGAAGAAGAATAAGAGGTAGAGACAATTCAGAAATGCTAATTACTCCCGATTTCAATATCCCATGAATGTTCCTGGTTATCGAGACCAAAAATATTTTCTTCCCCATACTATATATCTCCTAAAAGCACCAGTAATACGCTCCTCAAGGATTATTGCCTCGAAAAACCTATCACAGGAAATAATATACCCTTTCTCATCATATGACGTCAAAAATTAAAGTGCTAATTGAACATAATCTGTTGAAATAATTTTGGAACTAAATATTTGCTAAGCGCCATTTCCCATTGAAGTCAAGCACGACAAAACATCACTTCGAGCTCGGTCCGTACATGGTCATTCACATAATAGGAGCACTTTACATTAATCTCACTCCCAACATTTCCTTCTCGCTCCCTCTCCTTGTAAATACCACCTTTTTCCGGGTGGGAAATGAGGGTGGGTTGAATAACACGCTCTCGGGAGGGAGAAGGAAATGCCGAAACCCCCCTGCGCCACACTCTTCCCCCCTTCTAAACCTACCCCTCTCCCTTCTGCGACGTCCACCGAGCACAACGGGGTAAGTGGCAAGCAAACATGCACACACAAACACTCGCACAGTACACATGTGTTATGCGGTATGGAAATCGAGAAATGAGGACAATCGTGTAAAACAATAACACTCACATGCAAGAGCTATTAATACATGAGAGTAAATCTGAAACTCCTCCGCTCGACGATACATCCTCCAGCCACCAGTGCAGATGATGGGAATGAAGGTTCGCTGTGCTCTGTATGCAGAAAAGGTTTCGCCCAAACTCCCAAGATATTCCCTATCACCCGCTTAAATTCACAACTATCAAACGATACAGACACTCCTCTCCTTTTATTGGAATAGGAAAATTCAATAAGGTCTAAATATTATTGGTCCTTCCTTTTATTAATTTACTACGTACGCGTCCGTATTTCATTTTATCTCTGCAACATTCATAGGCATTTTAGCACAAGCAGTTATGCTCTATGGCAGTTAATATTTCTTTTCACTGAAGTCATCGCCACTTTCCCACGACTTCCTCGTCTTGCCCATTTCTCTCCCGAGACTTTCACTCTTCTCTCCCAATAAATCTGCCTGCCGAGCCAACTCCTATTAAATCTTAAAACATGATCAAACCAGTACAGCATACTTCTTTCATACGCATCTTCTACCGGTGCATTCACTTCCCTTTTGATCACTTATTCCAGGCTCTACCAAGCCAGAGGGCGAGGGTTCAATTCTCGCCTAGGTGTGTTTTCCTCTACCTCAGACATGGGTATCTCTCTGTGTGTCATTGGTGCAAGTTTAGAGGTTAGGTGAAAGAAGGCATTATTAAATCTCTGCCTCGCCACAATATATTGTTTAATAATTGAATAAATGTCCGTTTTTGACACAAAATCCTCGAATAAAAAATTTATGCTCATCCTGACGCTCCCTAAGTTTCACTTTCACTCCGAAGTGTGGGGGGGGAGTACAATTACATACGTACAGCACTATATTTGCCATTTTGGGGAGACAATAATTTTTTAAATATATTTTTCATATTGCCATAAAAATTTTCGTTTGAATTCCCGCTCTTTTGATATTTTCCTCTATCCTACCATCTTGCGAAACATTTTACCAAGGCATACCCAATTATACCATCGATCATACGCTTCAAAGAATCATATTACGCTACGCATTCTATGATTCTTCTTCCAATCCTCACTGTCACCCTCAATTACCTTCGTTTTAAACGAATTTGCTTTAAGTTTCATTTTTCTCTCACCTCACGAAAGCCACCTAGGGCTACCTGCATCTGATGTCGGTAATCAGTTAGCAGTACTACATCTTCGACAAATAAGATGAGATGACGGGTGCACATCCAATTTGCTATATCCATACAACCGTCTCTTAAACATTTAATAACGAAAAGGCTCAAGTAATATGGTGGCATTATGCATCATATTACTTTAATCCAACCGTGCTTTATCCCTTATTCATAAAATTCCAGTCAATATCATCCTCACTTATCAATATAAAAGCGTATAATTGATGTCTGAATTTGAGCAAATAAATAAATTCATACAGGGCCTATTCCGATGAATAGGCTTTGTTTAGAGGAACATGCAATTTTTTTATGAGTCAAAAAACGACTGATTCAGAGAGAGGTCGGTGATAAATTATGTTGTTCTGCAATGACACCAAGCTCCTCCCCTCTCCATATCAAGGCAAAAATCCTTAGTTTATTGGCATCGAGAATTCGCAAGCAGCCACATAGTAAGCATTGGTAACGGCCAGGACACCAGTTCAAATATTTTACGCAATCCGCGCCCTTCAAAGGAAATGCTTGGTCACTTTGACCTATACCGGCGCCAGTACCTACACCTCTTCAATGGGAAGATTCAGTTGCCGAAGGGTAAAGGAATAAAAATGGCCCATGAATCTCTAATAACATCAAATACGCTAATTCATCTTTTCTAAAGAAAATAACTATCTGTGCGAATTTAGGGAAAATTTGATTTACCATTTGAAAAAAAAACAAATTCCGTCCATTTTGTGAGAAATTTGCATTGTTGAAACAGACAAGTATTATAATACACGATATATAGTAGAGTCATTAAATAAATCGTTAACCTTCACAGAGCGGAATTATGGCCCTACATTCGTTATTACAAATCAGACGCGTTTCAGATAAATACCTCCCCGGAACAAAAATAATGGAAGCTCAATTCTAGACTTTATAGCTACTAACACACCACAAACACATATATTCTCGTGTGATGCTTGAGAAGAGGATTTTTTAACCAGCACAGTGATGTAAAATGTGCATTGCGCATGCTATTGCAGAGTACGAGTGAAAGGTTTTCCAATCGAGGGCGACACCGTATGTGATGAAAATAATTGTTTTCTTCTCCTCATAAAATTGGCCACAAATTCATAAGCGTAGAGAAAAAAATCAAACTTTCAGGGAGCATTGTCTTTTTGTGGGTTTGATTTTTTCGACCTCGTCAAACATTTCCGCATGCAGCAGCACCTATAATGAGCACTCATCCTTGCGGGGCATCCCGTACACATCTCTTTATATATTCTCCCTCGGCCATCCACGAGAATAGCTCCCGCCCCCCCCCCACGTCATCAAATCCCCCCTCCCGGCATCCCCCACCCTACTTTCCGCCCCACCTGGGGCATATGTGACGCGCGTTGACAACCAGTGGGTTAACGCTCGGCCTGATATTATTCAGATATCAATGCAGGGCCGTAGAAATGCGCTCGGAGAGAGCAGATGGCGTGCAGGAGGGGGTAGGCTAATTCATTGGCATCCGTTTATATCGAGAGAGATAGATGGAGAGGAGAGGGGAGGTGGGTTGTAAGTTGTTACGGGTCGGCAGCGGAAAGAATGGAGCATGGGAGTGGGGTGATGGGACAGCGTTGAGAAGAAAAGGGGAGGTCCCTCCAAGGGACGAGGGTGCATTAAGATCGAGAGCGGCGAGGCTCTGGACTCCCAAAGCCGCGGGACGTCCCTAAGTACGCAAGGAATTCGGAATTTTTTTCACGGAGGGGTTGGGTCTGGAGCGGGAAGGGGATGACGGGATCAGGCATGCTGCGGGCAGCGTTTGTGAAGAGGACGATGCCCTGTGGTGACGGATGAACTCCCGATCTCCCCTAGACTTGCTCGCTCTCTCCATTGAAAATATCGTAATATATAAGCCCAAACTCGTACAATGTAATTCCACGACTAAGGAAAACGTTACGTGGCAATCCATGATTTGAGAAGAAAAAAATTTTTTGGCCACCCATGCAAACCAATTATGTCTTTTATTAAAATAATTCAAGAATGATATGGAGTTGATTTCAATTTGGGGATTCATAATGCGAATATGAAGTGCCATCATACCACAAGGGTCAACGAACAACTTCGGAGTCACAAAGCTTTTTGGAATGGGGAGAAAAATCTCCCAGCGCTGAGAGGTCAGTGGCGGAATCTTCGAGTCCCTCGTGAATTTGGTGTGACTCAACATTACGTGGCGTCTGGTTGTGTCACCACTGAAGCATTGGGCAAACGATCCTCAGAGTAAAGCATTTAATGCAAGAAGGTTTGCAACTCGTCTACTGGGCTCACACCTCTGAGACCCTCAAAATAACTAGGCTCTACCCTTTCAAATATGTACGCAGTTCTATAAAACATAAACGTTCACGCATACACATTAATGCACAATAGTTAATACATAAAATTATACATAAATATATATATACATGATGTACGTATATATTTTCTATTCAAACGTTAAACTTAGATTTTAGATGGTATCAAACTGAACATGTCTAAGCCACCCCTAAAAGACACAATTTTGCATCTCATTACAATTAACTCTTCAATTATTGTTCATGCATGGTCGATTAAAAGATGCACGTTGCATCTTACTACGTAGTTTATTTCCCTTTCTGTCCAATTTACTTTTTCTATTTTTCTTCACTCTCATATCTCAAAATCCGATAATCTGTGCCTATCAGATTGCCTCGATGTCCAAGTTTCCGCGCCGCACAATATCTTTCTCCAAACCAAAGTTATAGCAAGGCATTTCTTAACATCCTTACTCAAAGGTTCTGTACCACCTTATGCTCCATGTTTTTTAAGAAAGAATCTCTGGGACATCCTCTTGGTTTGTTCCCTGAAAATTTTCCTTCAAATTTGTTTTTAAGGAATTGGTTATGCCTTATTAAATTCCCGATTAATGTTTCTCTTCTTTGTACTTTAGTTCTAAAGAGCAACCTCTTTTCATTCACCGTTTCTGACACATTTTCATTATTTTCTTTCTACCCTTTTTTGTTAGTTTCCTCCAAGTCGACAATTCCATTGCCTTAAGCTTTTTTCCCCTTTCCTGATTTCCATATCTCCCATCCATTATCCATCGGGCACAAATGTACATCTTACATGTAATTGTGGACGCAATTACATTTATTCACACATATATTATTGTTGCACGCATATTTACCGAATTCCCTCGCCATTTTATTTATTTCTCTTCTTCTATCTTTTCACTCTTGCGTAAAGTTCTCAGTGAAAAATGCAGGGATTTCAAATTATTGCGAATAATATTCTTTACTCTCATCAAAAAAACAAATCTGCAGTGAATTTTTTATACTGACGAAATGAAACATGAACTTAGTTTCCCGAACTTAATCTCGGAGTTGATGTTTCCCCTGTATAAGCAAAATAATATCTTGGACTGAATGATTAGGGGATGCTTTCAGTCGATCACGCAATGTCTCCCAGAAGAAGACGTGCCCTGCTCGAAGGAGTTCGGAATGTCCTCGGGGGATCAAACCTCATGTAATGCACCTTCCTGCCCGAGTCGGCCAGTGGTCACCGAGCGTAAGGCCGTCGACCTAGAGCGGGGCATGTGCTAGATATGGGCGGGCTCCGTCCTCGGCGGGAACGACCCTCCGCACGTGATCCGGGCAGCTGTGGGGTGGAAGGGAAGGGGAGGAGGAGGGGGAGTAGAGGAGGAGGGCGGCGGAAAGGCACGGGCGCCCACCCACCCCCACCCGTCATCTCCGCTCTTCAAACATCCCAGATACATAGCATCAAGCGGGCAAACGGTAAAAGTCAGAGATGCGGGGTCGCCACCGTTGAGCACGAATTGGTGGCCGGAGCTGGACTTCACGGCCCAACGGTGGAGAAGGAGAAAGGTTCCGAGGTGTCGTCAAGCGGGCGTTACAGGGAAACTAAACGGCGGATGTGGTGCTATAATGTCAAAGCAGTTTCCCACGATGCGTGATAGCTTGACTGTCTCATCATTATGAACATTTTCCTTAAATAACTGTCCATTCCATTTCACAAAAAGATATACCCATTCTACACCCAGTGGCCGCCTCAACAGACCTTCACGGAGTACGAAAACAATCCTCATATTTATTTAAGGACAGCCATGTAAAACGAGTCTTCCCATTTGCTCCTCGAATTTACCGCCAAGGATCCTAATATAATGCGTTTCCAAGCGCTCTAGGAATAGTCATTGAAGATATATATCGAGGAATAAGAATGCACGACCAGATATCGACGTGATTGACATAAAAACTAGCACCCCTTTTGCTTATATGCGCATTAATGTATAAATAAATATAAATATATATATGGATGATTTGAAGTAACACGTAAGTAATGAATACAAATTACCCAAAGCCGTACTCTTACAAGAGTACGGCTTTGGGTAATTTGTATTCATTGCATTCATTCGGCCGTAGTACGTTCCCTTTTGCTTTATTAACACGTAAGTGTTGAATTAAAAACCTTGAACAGTAACAAACAGTAAAAGAACACATAAAAAGAACACTCACACGTTATTTCTTAATAATTTTGACGGAATTTACCTCCGTCTTCATCAGAAGATACCGTGGTACTAAGAAGAGTACTACTGTATACTCTGACGAAAACGGAGCTAAATTCCGTCGAAATTATTAAGAAATAACATGTGAGTGTTCTTTTTATGTGTTCTTATATTGTTTTTATAAATAAATAAATATATATATATATATATATATATATATATATATATATATATATATATATATATATATATATATATAACGTACAGATGCATATATACACGCAGAGAAGTACGGAGAAAAATTCAGGCAAGTATTTACAAACTGATGGCAAGGGATTTTCCTCTTCTGTCACAACTAGAGGCTATGAAACAAGCCTTCCGGTGACTGTTTTTTCACATTTTAAAGTTTGCTCAACCGCAAATAAATCAAAAAAGGAGAAATGGTGTCTAACAAACTGTTTTTTCACGAGCTAATTAGAGTGAACGACGAAATGTCCGTAGACCTACCAATACGCAGATTAATATACTCAAAACTGAATGACAAGGGTACTTAAATATTAATCCCGGTATAATATTAGGTATTCCGGGTATTTACCGCTAGTTACCGTTCGTTTTTGGTCTAAATAGGATGAACAGGATTGAAAATTAGGGTTATAAATGTTTTTTTCGTAGAACTACAGTGTAATGGCATTTTAAAAGATCATTTGAGCAGAAAAAAATTGAATATTCCATCCTAAACAAAACATTTAGTACAGCCAAGTTGAAATTATTTACTTAGAATATTTTTTGGAGAAGATATTCTCATGATACATTACTATTGCAAGATGGTTTCATAGATAATTTTACATGATCTTACTCGTTTTCTTGCCCATAGAATGGCATATCCAGACTGAAGTATAGATAAAACAAAGCTGACAGATTAACCCCAGACATGCATCAAATTAGGACTGCGGATAAACGAAAGAGTGACGGTGTATATATCACCACATTGGAGGAAATTGTAATGCTTTCTGCGCAGCGAATACATGCGTTATTTAAACGCTACGGCACGTTATTGACACTTGGAGGCAGTAGAATATCTGGTGACCTAATTCTAAGGCGTGAGGAAGGTCAATGAGCGCTCGTATGATAAGTAGCTGACAGTCGATAAAGAGGAACAATGGAAACGCTCAAATTTCATTCATACTGTCTTTTATATTAGCACGTAGTAGAGTCTGAGCTTACAATGGTTCGAGGTCTAATACCGATTCACACCTTCTAGGTAGAACAAGGAAAGGGAGGATACAAAACCTAATTTCCGTGCAACCACCCGGATCTATATAGAATCAGTCGGTGGCCTTTTTGCTACTTCCAGGAACTCAGTTCGTTAACTCCGCCATTAAACTTGAAAATTTCCCGCAAAAGATATTGGCCATTAATGTACCATTTGTTAAAAACGAATAAGCGTAAATTTGTATATTCGAGTATTTATTCAATCAGAGAACTAGTACTGAACAAATATGTATCTTCGAGATCGAATTATCCTATCAAATAACAGCATTTTGCGTAAACTGGTTGCCAGGAAATGCTGATTCTAGAGAACCCATAAAAAAATCCAATGGAACAAAATGATAACATTATATCCAGCATGGAATGTACCATTGAGTAATTTCTTTGATTTCCTTCGTAAAATGCCATAATGAGTAACACAATGAGCATCAGCTTGGGACCAGTTGAGAATTTGCAGTGATGGGGAACTCAATAGCATGCCAATTTGGCGTGGTAGGTGCCGAGTGGTCGCTTGTGGTGAATTTTATATATATTTTAGATAGCTTGCTGGTGATACATCAAAGATTTTTTTTATGTTATTGAATAATTTGTAAAACATTGGCATCGGCTTTAGAATACGCGAAATGTGGGTTGCGTAGTACACAGGATACTATATATATGAAATGGTAATGTGGTTTTAACCAAAAAGCAACCTCAAGAAAACACATTTCTTGAAACAGGAATAGTCTTATTAACGGACACAATTTCTGCTTATGTGTTCAATTGAATCGAGTTACGATCTGTCATGATATTTTCGCAACATAGGACGAAATGAGTGAACAATTAACAAATGTATAATAGCAGCAATAACAGCGGTAATTTTAAATCTCGATTGAAATAATATTCCGTAACAGCTCCAACAAATAAAAAATATTAACCTCCTAGCCAAGTACACCAAGCATGCTAAATGCACAATAGCTTTTCTTTTTCATTCTCCCAGTTGGAAATACTAAAATCCTATGACAACTGCAGAAATAACTCCACCAATCATGAGTTGACGTAGGAATTCAACTTACTATACATAAATATCCAATTATTTGTTTTTTCTACAAAATTGAGTCTTTCTTTACAATCGATTGGATTGACGTTACATTGTACATTTTCAAAATGCTATTATTTCAAAAAGTTAATGTCTTACTGATATGTAAATGCATCGTGCTTATTTGCAAAATTTACTTTTCAAGCTAAATTAACTATATCAGATATACTGTAGCATTAAATTTTCCATTTTGATAGTACATATTTTATCTTGATTATTAGCATGAATGTGTGAAGAAATGGAGTCGTTTTTGAATCCTGATCATCATTTTTATTTAATGCAGGTAAATCATGCTTCAGCTTAAGTTATGAAATTTATTTCTTATTTCGTAGTAATAAGTAGTTTGAACATACCATACAGATATAAATATATTAGATGAAGACATACATATTTTAGAGAACACCGGAAGAACCTATATTTGCAATACATCACCTTACTGTCAGTCAGACCTCTGAGAAGAAATTTTACTACCCTATTAATTTTCGATATAATCAGGTGTTTAATAGGTTGTGCTTGCCTTCGGGCCAATTTCTCCTCACGATCACAGCCCTAATTAAAATATGCCTCAAATTATTACGTTAATTTTTTATATTATTGGTATAATTATTGATAGTTTTTTGGCAATGCTGCATATTTCAGTGGAATTTACGTTTTCTCGATAGCTAAAAAGATTAAATCGATCTGGAATGTCGAAAGATCTGTGGTTCAAGTTCCGGTCAAGAAAACTTTTTTACGTTTGTTCTGTTCAATTTCATTCTCCGCACTATTCCTATATTTGTCTTTCATGTATATTACTATCGCATTTCCTTAAGTGTGAATGCCCAAGTGAATATAAATAAATATATATATATATATATATACATTTAAAAATATATATATATATATTTGTTTTTGTCTGTTTGGTACGAAAAATTACGAATAGGCAACTCTTGATAAATAAAAATCTTTTCCAATAAGTTACGAATTGTATAGTTATATTTGAGATAGTAGTAGACAAGTAGCAAGACAGAAATAATTTTAGTACACTCGCACCTGAGGAAATAGATCTCTGTAAAAATTTATCTACAACATTTTTTTTAATGTGTGGACATTTTTGTGCAAGGAAATATAGGAAATATTCAAATAAAAATATTAATACGTCACCTTAAACACACCTTTACGTACTTATGAAATATTGAATAATATTATTTTTTTAAATTAAACGAAGGAAATATACTATATATATATATATATATATATATATATATATATATATATATATTCTTTTTTAAGGAATCGTTACAATTTGCCATAAATAAAGAAGCAGTAGGACAGGATAATGGCAATGGGAATTGCCTAAGGCCAAACGCAGTATTCGACCCGGTGGAGAAATACAAATCAGGAGCATTTAATTTTGGTGCGCATGTAATCATTACGCACACATGTAATTATTACGCACATATTAAATAGATATGCAAGGCCACTGTGGGAACTTATGCAAACTAGTTTACTGAACCCCATGATTTTAAAGGGATTGTTTCCAAGTAGAATTTGCCATTAGAAGCAAACAAAAATTAGGCAAGATTATTAAAAACCAAGGATTATAAAGCAAATTTTAGACAATTTTCTTCAAAATCAAAGTATTCAATAAAAGATTACCCTAATTGAACATGGCGACCTAACACTCCGTCCTAGTTAATCCATTGGAAGGTAAGTTGATCAAAGAGCAATACTTGAAATGGAACTAAACTGTTTGAATCACGCGGTACTCTAGTCAAAATCTTTCATCACCCCTCTAATAATATACCTGGGCCTACGTAAGGAACGACTCAGAGGGATACCATATCGCAGAAGGATGAATATTATTGCCCAGAATCTGCTACCGACTCAACTATCATTCTCGGTTGGCCGCGCTGTCGGCCAATTTTAGTCGTGAGTTGAGCTGGAGGAGGCCGCCTCCGCGACGTGGAGGGTGGGAAGGAGAAATTAGAATGAATGCACGTGTCTGCCTAATGAAGGTGCTTGGAAGGGTAATGTGCTTTCGATGTGACTGAATATTCCCCCCCCCACCTCCCCCTCTCTATCTTCCCTCCCTCCCGCAGTCTCCGCGACTTCGGCGGAGCGATGCATGGGATTAGCAGCTTCTCCGAGGTCGAACCTAAATCTTTCACCTCCTTCCTCTCCCCTCACCCGTCACCACTCGTTATCCTCAACATCCAAGGAGAAGAGAAGGAGCGCTGTAGAGCTGAAGAGGTACCACTTTTCCCGCCATCACCATTGTACCCAGCAGCAGTTAGAATATGCTTCTCGAAGGAGATTCCGAAATTTTAGCAGAAGTATAATCATGCGCGTGCCCCTTTAGTTACCTTAAAATCACGTGAACTAGTCCAGTGGGTATAGCATGTACCCAATTATCAAAAAAGAGACCCGAGTTCCGGATGATTTCTGTGAACAATGTTATCCAAAACTGAAAGTGGTGCCATCTTGTGCTAACTAGGAATTCTTGGTGGACCGAAATGGTAACTAAGGGAATTTTTTTACCAAATACTCTACAGATTACTAACATCATTGCATGAACTTCTCACGACTCCTCAAGGATTATTTCGGAGTTTCAATTTCAATCCTTAGAGAAAACTATGTTTTCATCCTCGCAGACCAACATTTATCGCTATTTTTTCAAAGTATAAGTTATCCCATCTGAAGAGATGTTCATTTGTTCAAGTTCTATTCCATGCTCAACAAAACTGCTTCAAATACGATCTATCCTATATTTACTTCTAAAGTTTTACTCAATAATATTTCCGTCAATTTTATTTAATTTAAATTATTGGTAAATAAAACATTTTCTGGCGTAACTTGGTGGAAAATCTTCATATTGTCATTTGACAACTAAACAACTTGGCTTTTCCACTTAAAATTTTACTCTCACGACCTAGGCTTCGTTATAGTACACCTGATGATGTTACACTATAACGAAAGCTAGGTCGTGAGAATATAATTTTAAGTGAAAAAGCCAAGTTGTATAATTGTCAAATGTTAAATTATTGACTTCCAATTGGAATTTGATAGAATGAAAGTGATGCATCAGTCAAAAGAGACTTTAAAGGCAAGAGCGGTGAATATACTACGGTATGAATATATCACCGTAAACCATTCTTCAAATACAGGCTGTAAGTATTTCATAAATTGGTAAGATAAATTTTGATTGTGATAACTTATATTCTCATCGAACAGCAAGAAATAATACATAGACCACAAAATGGTTGACTCTCAAAAGTAAATCACTCTCACAAATATTTAAACTTAACGTAAATTCAACTGGAACACCTAAAAGTGAGTATTCATACATCTACATAGTCTACATATCCATAACACCCAACAAGCCGCCGCAAGGGTGTGTTGTTGGGGAGAGAAATTAAGCGTAAGTCATTAAGCGTCAATAATACAGACAGTAATTAAGCGTCATTGGGGAATGAAATCTCAATTTAGTATCCTCTCCCGCTAAATATCACAATATGTTCTGTTTTTTTCTTTATTCGTAAACGTCTCCTCAAAAAACCCTTTGGGGAGGCAGAAAAGCCTTCACTCTTGGGAGGTAGAAACCTACCAATTAACTAGTAGTCCCAAAACTGTATGACTGTAAACATGTCAATTATTTCTAACATTATCTAGTGTTCCGTAAGAATATGTAATCTACCCAATTAGAATAGGTTTTGGACTACTACTGGTTACTTTCATCTTCTACGCATCGCAAGATTTTTCACTTGCTATATTTTCCCCATATAATTTTTTAATCAGTTCTTAGTATCTTCTACCTACTTCTTGCTGTCGATACCATATTCTCTTCACTGATTACTAACAGTTTCCCTTCCTCCACGGTCCTCAACATTCCACTACTTTCCAATATGCTCTTCACCCAATTCTTGTGCCGTACCAGTTCCCCTATCAAACTCGTCTCATCTCCCCCTATATTGAAATGTTCATCATTACTTTTATTCTTACCCAAAATTAATCTCCTTATTGACCTCCCAACCCATGTATTAAAGGCCTCCAATCAACATTCATCCTATTACTTCAGTGACCAGATTTCAGATCCATAGCCTCTCTCCAGGTTCTAAGTTTCAAATCAAGGTCTCTACTATTTTTTTCTTTACATCTTCACGTAGCATAACTTTATCAAGTCTATTGTTCTTGGAAGACAGTCACATTCCGATGAAAATTTTTTATCAGATGAACGACCGGACAACTTACAACCCACGCTAACATATAGTATAGCCAAGATACATGTGCAGTGCTCCTTTTCCAATGCTAAAAATTGATCTCTAACCATCCACTTCAATACTTACGATAAATAATTTTATATTAACACTGTTAGACAATATCTTGGGAAATTTTTGAAATATCATCGAAAATAAATAAAGTAATTTAATTGTACTTTACACACACAGGACTGACGCATTTCCAAATTCTGTGAAACTTTTAAAAAAATCCGTTATTTTTATAGTAATATTTTAATCACCACTATGGTAATTTTTTCAAATTAATACCAAATGTATTTCACAGTGTGATCATCCAAAGACTGGGATAAGAAAACATTAGTACGAGAATTTTTGTTGTTTCTCTCCATATGTAGAAGACATGTTCCATCAAATTAATTTGCTCATTTGTAAATGACAGTTCATTCTCTCCAAATGCAATCGGGTATTCATTTGAAAAGCGCCCATTAAGCTACCGTGATTTAACGTTGATGAACGGAGAGCAGAGATCGTTCTCTTAGGCGGAGGCCGAGTTCAAACTCGCCCACGCCCCTCATTACATAGCACAGTCACTCCCAGAGAGCTGACGTCAGAGAGCGAAAACAAACCCACACGCACATCCTCTTTTCCGGTGGAGTGAAAATGGAGACAGAGGAGCAAAGGAAGATAGGCAATGCCGACGAACTGGCCAGTTGGAACAGCAATGGCGCAGCTCCATATACACGTAATTGGGTCACGTATCGAAAAGTCTGCTTAGTCTAATGCTCCCTTCCGTCCAATCGCTCTTCGTCTTCGAAGGGTGCATTAACCACATCTTACTCGTGATAGAGGCTGTTTTTGGTATACTCGAATATGAATTCGCTGGCTTTCTCGAAGTCTTCGATGAACCTCAAAGGCCGGTTGACCTCAAAACAAGAGTTCGCAAAAGAAAGCATGAGAAATAAGACAAAGAAAAGAGCTATATCTCAAATTCGGGGAAACTCGTGACAGGCATGGTTATAAAAACATATATACATACAGGTACAAGTATATAGAGTGAAAAGCGTTATCCAGAGATAATTTTCCAATGGGTAAGTGTTCGCGTAGTTTCCTAGCGAACTTCTGCAGCGAAAATTCTCCATTACGTATATAGTATTGTGATCCATAAAAAAATTCGACTGAAATGAATTAAGTCAATGATTTGGAATCACATGGATAGGTGAAAAACGCTTTTAAATATACTTGGACAAGTAAAAACCGTCTTTTTAAAGTAACATCTCATCCGGGAACCAGTTATAAAAGTCCTACGCCCTATATTAAAATCAACCCAAGCCAATTCTGATTCAAGATATGCAACAGGTGCACGGAAGAAAAATTGTTGGAGTGAACATTAAGAGATTTTTATTGGTTTTTTTAACGGATACTACACGCAACTCATCATATATGTATCAATTCAGTAGGACCCCTTTTCATATGTTCATCGATTACTCTTGCACGATGATGTATTTCACTGTGCGTGAAACATGGTTTGAAATAACCTCGCTCGAGAATGGAGGAACACCAAACTTTACTTCAAAAAAACCGGTGATCTTTCACACTCCACGATTTAAAAACACTACATGCTTCGATAAAATTGATTTATTGTAGGTTTAGTAAAAAAAATGTAATTCATAGCTGTGAAATGTTAGACATACAACTGTTTGTTTCATATTTTTTCACAAATTACAGTTTTAAAAAGAAATTGTTTTTCATCCTTTAATGCTCAAAGTAGATCTTAATTCACAAGAAGTTGCGTCAGGAGTAACTCTTCAGAGTCTAGGTGAAACCTAAAGGGGTTCATACTTATCGTAATCGCTATGATTATCTATCAAATACCAACTTAACCAGAGAGCGCTCGAGTTTATATTTTGTACTCGTAATAATAAAACGTATATTGGCTATACATGCTAACAACATATGTAATATAGTGTTTGGTATCCATAGGAGGTATGATTTATTCAGAAAATTGAAAAAGTTAAGAGAAAATCCGACATTTTTCTTTATTTCAACAAATAAGACTTTGATTTTACATTGCTAAAGGACAATGGTCTTTTGTTGCGACACCACGGAAATTATCATTGAAAAATGCAATTTAATCGAGGCACAAATTTGAAAGACATCGCCAGTCACCTTGCGAGGCCTCTTCAAAAAAAGGCCTCTGTCCTAAAAGGAGGACCTTATGCCATAGCTAGAGGTAGCATAGTAGCACAGTACTCTGCAGAGTGCAATAACGATTTAAATTTCTCAGGTCACATTTTAACTTAGCCACAATATGTACTTGTGCTCTTATACATATTTGAAGCATCCTTGATACTCCGTTTACGTGAAGGAACGTTCGTGTCTTAAAATGATTCGTTTTACAGCAGTATTATACCGAAATTAGTCCAACATTAGTTGGGTTTTGAAACCAAAGGAAATGAAAACCAAGAGAAAAACCTAGTTTGTAAGGATATATCTTAAGGGTAAAGTAGTGCACCTAAAACGGATTTTGTATAGTACAAATTTGCACACCTTTTGAGACCTCTTTCTGACCATATCCCGGCAATATTTGTTCGTGTGCACGTGCCAGGGAATATATATAGTCACACAAAACAAACTTGGTTTAACATGAAATTCTAAGTTGAATTCATTTCATTACATCTAGAGGAAATAAATAAAATTTCATTAATACCGGGATGTTATGGTTGAGTTTCTCAAAATTATTATGATACTCAATCAAATTTTTCTGTATAAATCTTTCCAATTATATTATACGGGCGTTGTTTAGTGAATAATTATTCTATATTTTAACAACGCACCTTTACAACACTATCCAAATTTTAATGGTTCATCTTGAAGGAAGATCCTAATGAATTTCTCCCACATAATTTTTAGGTTCACGAAGACATACTCTAAGTCATTTTTTGATAGGTCCTTAAAATCGCCTCAGCAGTCGCGGCTATTGCTTTTGATGAATAAAACCACATTCCAAGAAGGTGTTTATTCATATTGAGAACAATAAAAATCACATATGGCTGGGTTTGGACTACTGGCAGCGTAAAAGAAATTGATTTTCAGAAAATAACAGCGATTTCACGAAATCCACCAAAATGCAGCCGTATGAGTAACTATTTTTTTTACTTCCGTAGGAGTAGTGATTGAGCTCCGGGTCTACCTCCCTCCAAGAGTATTTGTTTCTTCTCTTTGAACAAATCGAAACATTAACCTCCTGTTTTGCATAAAACAATATACTGTCTACTAGCCTTCTGTAAAATTATATAGGTAATAGACTTCAGGCTGATGTTTTATTCAGATGAAAGTTAAGTTTAAATCAAGTGTCGATTGCACGGAAACAGTGCACGATTGTCGAAAAACAATCCAATGTTTACTGACAGTACTCCATTAGTGCTGTCGGAAAACTGAGCATGTTTCCAACTGCAACGTCTGTCTATTGCCGGAAATAAAATGCGCCACATATGCATAAAACATCAATCTAACAAAATAACATTAACAATTTACTCAAATTATCCGAATAACAGTTTTATGGCTGCTCTATATTGACCAGCCCAGGTATGAGAACTTGAAAATGAAAAAAACATCGTAGATGTTAATTTTTCTCGTTTCTCCGTTTGAGACACGTTGGTAAGAAAATATATTCCCAAAAGTTCAAGTACTGTGTTCCCGTTTAGTGAATATTTTTAGCAAGTGACATAAAAATATTCATCGTGGCTTGTACAGGTACCTCCTTGACACTTAACAATATTTAATTGCTAGTAGTTTTAATCCCATAGGACCCAAACATAAGGGATCAAATACGAGAGGAAGAGTTTACAATTAATTAACTTAACATTAAAATGTTGGTCCTACAAGACATATTCGTAAATACTCTCATTTTACTTCTCTCTAGGGACACCATTCCTTTTATTTATCATCTAATCGTGATAATTCCTTATAATAAACGATTTCCCAACTCCCACGATGTACCATCTAAGCTCTGCGTTCTCAGTTTACTTGAAATGAACTAATTAAGCGGTGATCTCGTGGCCTCAAAGAATTGCATTCATATGTTCTCATATTTGAGTGTTATCTAACGTTCATAAATTTTACAAATTAATTACGTAACTAGCAGTTTATCTCATTTAATCCTTTTCTTTAAATGAGGACATTTAATTCCAAACTTCTTGTTTCTGACCCTAATTAGAGAAGCATCCTATTTACTAATCTATGGATATTGATTAAGGTTATTTTATTAAAGAAATTCAATAATAAAAGAAATTTTGGATGCGATCGTTAACAACCTATCAAGAATATTATTGCCCTTGTTTGGTGAAGAGACAAGTTACGCATGGCCATTATCATTTAAATTTTTCTTTAGTGGATGGCATTAATTTGCAATTCCTCCAAAGAAAAAATTTATGTAAAATTTACTAGTAAGTATCCTTCACACCAACTGTCAACCTAACTCTGCTCCAATCAAATGATTAGATATTGAAATATCAACAGATAATTAATCATGCCTCTTTTGTTGCTTCAGGAAAATGGACTATTGGACCTTCATGCCTATGAGAAGTCATGCAGGTGAAGGCTAAGTAGTGACTCTTGGTCTATAACACAAGCTTGGTTTTAGTTTCGGAATTTTTTCGATGCTCCGATTGGAAACTTTGTCATTACTTAGCATTTTATCCAAGTTTGTAGTTTGCTCCGGAGAGTCCAACCTGTCGAGATGCAACGAATGCTGCTCTTAACTTTAAACTGCGGTCCCCTTGGCGCCTTTTGTTAAGAGTAAGCTAATACGCCGGGTTTCTCTCCACCCTTCATCCTTTTCCCTTCATCCCTAATGGCACAAATGGCCTCAGCTGTCGGTCGCCTTTCCTAAATACTACTAATAATAAGTAAACTCTAAGACTGTTACTTTCATCGTTAATTAATCCCTACATCCATTTGAATTTTTCTTTAGTGGATGGCATTAATTTTCAATTCCTCTACAGAAAAAATTAAATGGTACACAAAATCATCATATTTTATTGCCAATAGCGACCAACACATAGCCATAGTATCAGACAGGATTCATCTCAAATATTTGCTAATTAGTGCAGCTAGGTGTTTCGCGATTATTTTGCTCCTAGAAATTCATAATTGAAACTAAATTTGAGGAGGGAAGTTTACACGGTACATGGCCTTTTATTTTCTGATAATCCTTGATTAATTCCACGTCGCCCTTTCGCGATCGTAGGGAACCTCTATGCCTGAGATGAATTTCCGGAGAAAACGGATTAGAATGACAACCGAGCGGTTGTAGCAGCAACCGCGAAAGAGCTGTCATGCGTCGTGATTCGATATATCTAAAATTGAAATATAGTTAAAATAAGACCAATTCTGAGTGGGATTTTTCAGTCGTGACAGTATTTCAGGGTAAGAGTTATTTTCATTTAAAATATTTCCGATTCAATCCGTCCCTGCTCCGTGGCAGTATATCTAGCCTTAAATTGACATTTTCCTTCAGTGGAAGTTTCCTCGTGTTTAAACTTTCAAAGCCGATTACCGCGACACAACAGCCCCCAGTCTTTCCCCACATTAACATATTTTAAGCCGTGTAATCGAGCGAGTGCCCTCCCCGTAGTTGGAAACACGAAAACGATGCGGAAATTCGCCGATGTTTGAGCCGGAGGTGGATTCCTGTCTCATGTTCAGCCGGTGGCGGGCGAACGAGAAAGAGAGGGGGTGAGGGTTCTGCCAAGGGGTAGGGTTGACTCACCGCCGAGTACGGGCATCGAGTCTGCAAATGGACCGAATAAATGCAACCGCCCACGTATCTCGTTCGAGGGGATAATCAAAACATTACTCTGCAAACAAAGAATTGTTTTTATGAAACGCAACATGACAACCTTTATGTGGAGCACAACACTTTCCCAAGGGTTTTAGGAAATACATAAAAGTTTCAGGCTTAACTTTGTGAAATTCCTTCATGAAGAGGGTAAAAAAAACATTTCACTTCCAATAAAGGTTTAATATTTCACGACCATAGTTTCGATGCTTCGCATCATCATCAGGTGACATAAATTAAATTTTTTCCCAACTGCACCTGCACTAAGCTTACACCCTCTCTCATACTTCCTCTACCTTCCTCCCCTCTTGGAACCAGGCTATATACGAGTTGTTGAAAAATATTTCATGTATGTCACCTGATGATGGGGGGCAGCATTGAAACCATGGCCGTGAAATATTAAAACTTTAAGTAGAAGTCCAAAGATTCTTTTTTATCCTCATCATGAAGGTTTTTGGTGTGTAATTCATGCATCAACTAAAAAAATACTATCTAGCATCATCTTATGTCATTAGATCATTAGATATTTTATGCGGAAAAGGTAATGTAACACACTATGGACTCCTACATTAGTGATTCTCTATAGAAATTCTTTCTAATGTAACTCTAATTATTTATTTAATAGAATACCATTCTGTTTTAATATTCATTTTTAATTCTGAAAAATAACATAGCACAAAAATGTTTGAGTCATAATAAGTTTTCATTTCAATTACATTCTCACTTTAAACGTCTTAAAATGCTATCCATCTTCCCATTCTTCAAAAACCTTTTAGAAGTCTATTAATTAGCTATCGGTTAATCACTTATGTATTAAGTCAAACATTCTAAGTAGTTTTACTGCTCTCCATTATAATTGTTGACTAATTTGCATGTACTTATTATTCTCGGGCTACAAAGAAAGAAAACTAAAGCAAATAAATCAAAAGAAGCATGGTTAAAGACGTAGTGTGAGGATATGGAAAGTTTGCAGTGGTAGAGTGAAATTGGTGCACTTTACAGTAAGGTTAAATCCCCATGGGGAATTGAGAAGGGAATATCTGTGCTAACAGTTAGAGATAAGTCGGGTAAGATAATAGTTGACACAGAAAACATCCAAGAGAGATGGAAATAATATGTAGAATAACACTATGGTAAAGAACTTAGGCCGACAAGTTTAGACATAGAAAAGGAACATGACGTAGAAGAAGATAGCTTAGGTCCAGGCATACTCGACGATGAAATAGAAAGGGCATTAAGGAAGATGAAATCAAATAAGGCCGTGGGGGTGGACAGCATTCCTGTGGAACTGTTGAAATATTTAGGAAAATGTGGGAGGAAGACTCCATATGTACTGATTCGTAGTATCTATGAGGAAGGAATCTAGCCGGAAGACTGTTAGATCAGTGTTAGTTCCTATTTCGAAAAAAGTAAATGCTACATAATGTGACGACTACGGAACAATAAGTTTGATATTCCACGCAGCAAAAGTTATTCTCAGGATCATCAACTAAAGGATAGAGGCTAGGGCAAATGATTACTTATGGACCAGTTTGGGTCTCGAAGTGGAGAGGTACACATGATGCCATTGTAGTCATGAGATCACTAATCGAAAGGAATATAGAATACAATCAGAACGTATTTGCCTGGTTCGAAGATTTCGAAAAGGCATTTGATAGAGTGAATTGGGAAAACTAATGACTATATCGCAGTAAATAAGAACTTTAAGAGGACGTTAGACTGCTCAGATCCGAGCGGGGGATGGAGAGTCCGGATGGATAGTGTTAGGAAGATGTGTAAGGTAGGGTTGCCCATTATCACCGGTGCTGTTCAACATACAGTTTGGGGAAATGTAATGAGGCATGAAAGCGGAATTCGTAAAATCAGTTAGATTTACTGACCCTTTCGTTCGTCATCTTCCGGAATATCATAACAAGTTCGGTGGAAAATGAAATAAACTAGACTGAATTACTTTACCCTAAACTTCAGAGGTAATTGGCATACTAAGAGTAAAACAGTAATAATAATCAGATAATTAGGAGTGCAAATTTTTTCATCAATAAAGATGACTACAGATCATGTGTATAACAAAGTAAGAATATACGAATAATAGGAATAAAAAGTAATAGTGTTAATTACATATTCATTACTGAAACTTGTGTCCTTTTTTCCCCCACCTCCTGCCATCGGCAGTCTCACTACTGCGCAATGCATGATGATAACCAACACTTCACAATATTTTGTACGCTTTTTCTTTATAAGTTTATATTCCAAGTTTAATTGATTCCACTAAAAGATGAACTGAAAATCATCTTGCGACAAACAGCATAATTGAATAAATCAATAAAATAAGCTAATAAAGAAAATGCGAATAATATGCGAACACCTAATAGGATTGAATGGGTGATACATATCATGAGAACACTAAAAACAATCGTACATTATAAAAAAAATAATTGCAGAATAAAAATATGCAAGAAATATTCCCTTTCAATAGAAGAAATAAATGAAATGAAATTAAATAAAAGTAAATAAAGATAATAATGCATTTAAATGAAGGAAGAAATTAGGTAATTCCACACGAAATTTATTAAATACGACGTGGGTTTCGGCGTTTGGACGTCATCATCAGGTTATGATGACCTCCAAACCTTGGTTGTATTTTAACAGAGTTTGCTATAAAATTATCGAGTTACTTCTTTCATTTAAATATGTTGTGCAAATTCCATAAAGTAACGCCGGAGAAAAAAACAGTAAATTGTATTGCAAATGAATTATCATTTCGTAGAAACTACTACAATATCCATAATAGTAGGATAAAACAAAAATAAATATCTTTAAAAACAAAAGCCAAGAATTATTTGAGCGTCAAGTAAAAATAAATTCTGATTCAACTTAATTGAAATTTATTTTATGGGTACATTTCCTTCAAATTACGTCCCTAACAAAGATGTTGCATTTAGATTTACCGTTCAACTTTTACGATTAAGTCCCTAAAATCTGACAACAGCCTAATGTTTCAGGGAAGCAGAGGACTGGATGAATATCAACTGCAGTCATCCCAAAGGGAAGTCAATACAAGTCCACCGCGCTCCCGGTGCTCTGAAAGACGCTCACCCACGCCGCCAGGCCACCCAGAAGAGTGGAGCGACCCTCCTCCCGCCCTGCACAGCCTTTTGCCGCTGCAACTCGCCCGCCCGCCCGCATGTGCATATATCTACCTCTAGATAAAATGCTGATGACGCAGGGAGAGGGAGCGCGCTTCTGCCCACCGGAGGCGAGTGAGAGGTCGTCGACCTTGGGGGAGGCGGAAGCGACACACTTGCGCTTTGTCTTGGGACACCCGAGTGTCATCCTTGCCTGTAATATATTACGTTCGTTGCATAATTACTGTTCAGCCAACCTTTTCAGCGTCGTCTATTTCTCCCAACAGTGGGCCCTTTTCTTCATTTAACTCATCCACTCATTGCGAGTAGGCGGCTCAGTGAAGATCGAATTTGTGTTTACTTTTTATAGACTTCCTAGTCAAAAAATGAAAGAGTGAACTGAAGGGCAAAGTGTAAAAAATAAAAATTCAAATAGATAATAAAACCATCACTCACTGACACTAAGTAAAGAGATTCTGGGTTTTATTTGTATATAATTAGCCCAGTTTTTTTTCGTTCAAATATATATCTTTAACATTTTACAAGAAAAATTCACTATTCTTTCACACTAAGGGAATTTTATAGTTGCGCAAACATGAACACACTTTTTCAGGAGAACCTTTCACGTTTCTCATTAAATGCCCTAAAACCAGCTCTATGAAATGAATTAATGTCGTCCCAGAGCTAGTTCATTTTTTTATCTATCTTGTTACACGAGCGAGCGCCGTGTTAGGGCGCGTCCACATTGTATCATCAGCAGTTCTCCTGTTCATGAAAACGTCTTATTTTCCAATTCTTGTTTCCAGGTGATTTTCAAATGTGTAGGAAGAATGATGATATAAATACAAATATCGTAAAATAAATTTTTGCTGTGGAATTTTTTCTGTTCTGACGAAATTCCTCCCGTTTCCCCGGCAACGGAAATTCTCATTTTTTTCTCTGCCACTAATTCTTTTTCCAGGAGAAATTCTCTCACTGCCCTCTTTGTATTTTAGATTTATTGGCAGTATTTGTGGCAACATTTTTCAGTTTTTGACTAAAAATAAAACTCAACTTCTCCTACCCAATGTTTCTATAATGTGTATAATGAGTTCTGTAAAACTTTATATTTATTAAACCCAATTCACGTATAGGATGAGGAATTTATTTTTACTAAATCAAATAATTATACAGAAAAATAAAATTATTTACCGAAAGTTTTCTTGCTGGAGGACCCGGGGAGAATCCAGAATTATTACATCAATCGTTACTTTAGGTAACCTTTCCTGCATGTTCATTTCCAGTGCTCTGTACAACAGCAAGACACACCACCGCGGTGGAGGAAACTTGCATAACAACGCCCTGAGTGTCATTAATGTCTACTTTGCAAGCGCAGAGTGGTGCAGGGGTGACCGCAAGGGCCGGCCGCGTGGGGGGGAAGAGCGCGAGGTGGAGGGACGTCCGTGCGGTTTCCGTGCGGCCCCCTTCCGCTCCTCAGCACCACTTGAGCTCCCGCTAAATTCACCCACACTGCGAAGGCGCCCATCAAATGGTGCCACACCCGCGGATATCCACCTATTTATTCGCTGACGCGCGGGAAACGTTGATTCCCGAAGGCTATAAACAACGGTTACGTCTAACAGGTCACAAAGGATTAAAAGATCCTTAATAGAAAATCTTAAAGGAATTATCAATTATAGAATAGTAAACGAATCAATTATAGAATAGTAAATTTTTCATTAGTGTCGTGAGAAAAATTAAGAATAGGAGAACGTTTTGTCTCTTTTACGAGATTTTATTTATAAAATATAACTTTTATCAAATCGGAAATAATATGTTTCAAGGCTGGGCGAGGTTAGATAAACGTAAAACGGGGATCATCGGAGCAGTAATCGTGGATAAATACGTATACAGCTAACGTAAAAATAGCCAGGAAGGGACGATGATAAAACGACAGAAAGCCATACGAGTAATCATAATTAATGTACACCAGGTGAGTGATATAAAAATATTTGTCGAGGTAAAAGCTGGACCAACGAATATGGTCCTTCAATAAGGTCTTATAATTATATGTTCCTGGAAGGAAACATTTGATGGTGATAATGGATTGGTATGAGAGTGTGAGTGAAGGGAGAGTTGATAGTAAGCGGGAGGACTACGGTTTGGCTATAGAGTTCTGCAGGAAACAGAGTTTAATTATAAATAAACCCTCGAAAATGCATCTGGATTCACAAAGATAAGTTATACAATACAAGTACTATGCAAGGCAAAAATTTAGGAACAGAGAAATTAATTCGCAAAGTTTCCAAGGACCGGACACACATTCAGATAATAATTTAGTGACTTTGTTTTTCTGACTTCAGCTTCAGGATTTAAAACAGGGGAGTATAAATAATTGCAACTTTATAAATTGGTCATTTTTACCTGCTAGTAGCAACGGTGTCGGTAGCTTAGGGTTAAGTTTGATCGGAGATCCAGTGGATGGCAGTGAGGCAATAACTGGAACTCTTTAACTATCAAATGAGGCATGGTTGAGGGAAGTGTATTTTGGGACTGGGAGACCAACTGAGGAAGAATTGGTTTGCAGGAAGTGCGTTGATAGTTAATTTTCAGCGATACTACAAACAAGAATGAGTCCAATGTAAACCTTATAACTTAAATATTTTCATCTCGTAAATTCTTGAATACTCAAGTTTATCATTCACGCATTTTTCATGTGCAGTCCTCTTATAGCACAGCAGAAATATTTTAGCCTCTTGAAAGTACAAATATACCTCCGGAAAAACCATAGCTTTTACTGATCCTGAAGCCTCTGGAGTAACAACACGGTGTGTGCCTGACCTGGTCGAGAGAATACAGGAATAATCCTGCTTAATAAATTCTAATCCAGGCGTCATTGCTGCCCAAGTGAAATAAATAAGAAAACCATCATTCAGAACTTTGAATCCTCGATGAATTTAGATAAGTATCACCCCCCTTATTACTGAATTAACGAATGAGAGATGGCCGTTTCTCCGTGGTGCATTTTGAAAATTGATCGGCCATATTCACACCATTGTTTAGCTGTTTCTGCGTTCTTGTGCAATGCTGCCAGTTGTAAGTCCCTCACCAAATCATGGATATCACTGTAGGAAACGAAAAACATTGTCATTGGAACGATTAGTCAAAATTGTGACTTCCCCTGACTCACCTTCGTATATGCAAGTGCAACATGAGAATGGGAGGGATGGTAAAGAGATATAGTATAATTGGGTGGATATGAAGGTAGATCAGTTGCAGCTTGTATGCATGATGTGGGTTTAGGTGGAAGAGAGGGAGGAGGCTTTAGAGAGTTTTTTGGTGGATCGAAGAAATTCGATAGAAACCAATACGTAACGGAGGAACATAAAAGGAATATGTTGGCCGTAGGTTATATGGTTTTTGTGGATAGGAAAAACCCTTATGAACATAAGAGAATGTATCCCGGGGAAATAGGTACGTTGTTACAGACAGGAAGAAAGGTGGACCGTGGGTGCGGAGAAGAATGGAGAAGGTGAAATGGACCGAAAGGAAAACAAATGAGGAAGTACTAAAGATAGTGGGTGAGGAGAGGGGTTTATTGAGAGAAATCCTATGGAGGTAGGAAAAATGGATGAAAGGCGTGTTGAGCGGTAGTGGAATGTTGAAGAAGGTAATAGAGGGGAGAATGTTGGGCAAGCGAGGAAAGGGTAGGAACAGGATAGGGATGTTGGATGAGATGAAGGGAGGAAAGAAGTACACAGAGATGAAGAGGGACCTGATGTAGTTTAGGTTGCTAGATTGGGTTTTGTTTGGAGCTACAAAATATTTATTTGATAGTTGTGTCCATCCAAAAACCTACCTTAACCGGTAGATTACCTAATAAATAATATATATATATATATATATATATATATATATATATATATTATTAGGTAATCTACCGGTATATATATATATATATAATATACATACATATATATATATATACATATATAACTTTTGGACGGCACAATAGAACACAGAATAAAACAGATAACACGTAAAAGGACACTCACACTGTAGATGATTTAAGCTTTCGGCCTACTCCGAGGCCTTCTTCAGGTCAGACTCTGTCTGTCCTGAGACTGTTCAGTCTAACCTGAAGAAGGCCTCGGAGTAGGCCGAAAGCTTAAATCATCTTCAATGTGAGTGTCCTTTTACGTGTTATCTGTTTTATTCTGTGTTCTATTGTGCCGTCCAAAGTTATATTGCTCTCGTGAGTACTTCCGCATCATATACATATATATATATATATATATATATATATATATATATATATATATATATATATATATACATATATATATATATACATATATATACATATATAAATATATGTATACATATATATAAATATGTATATATATATATACACATATATTATGATACAATAGAGCAAACGACCAAGTAACGACTTATAATTTTAGAAAAAAGAAGAAGAAATGAACACATGACGTGATACACGATAAGTCATAGAAAAGAAAAACCGGCCATAGATTGATTTTATTAGGTTTGTGGATATTTAGAAGTCATCAAATCAAGTTGATGATAGTGTATACCTGTAGGAGTAGACAGAAGGAGTATGAGACTTCCTAATCGTGGACTTGGCCGTGCAAGCCCAATAAAGCGGGGGATTTGGAAGAAGGACTGATAGTAGGTCTGGCTTGTCCGATAATACCCATGATGTTTCATCTGCACGCTGGGATAACACAATAAGTATCATGGAAAAGACTGGAGGATAGGGATCTGATGTAGAGTATGTTGATGTATTGTGTTTTGTTTGGAGTCACAAGATATTTATTTATTTGATAGTTGTGTCCATCTAAAAACCTAACTTAACCGGTAGATTACCTTATTGTAATAATATTGTGTGTTTGTGTAGAAATATAGAAGTTATATATGTATGTATATACACATATACATACATTTTATACAAGTATATATATATATATATATATATATATATATATATATATATATATATATATATATATATATTTATATGCATGCATATATACATATATATATATACACTTTGTATACATCCTCGCCCGGGCCTGAAATTCACGCTGAAGGCCGCACGGCACCCACGCATGACGCAGCGATCCCTTTGCCCGGGAACCGCACAGGGAGCTGTATCAAAACAAGTGGGAGGTAGGGGGATGACGACTGCTTTACCCTTAAAGGACTACCGCCCCGCCGCCGGGCCTCAAAACACCGCTTCCACCCCGCACACCCTCTATGCTCCTGCCCCTCTATCGGTTCCCGGGTGTCGGGACGCTTTGGTGAGGCCGGTAGGGACCGGCGTCAAGAAACTCCGTTATTAATAAAACAATCACTCGCGATGTTCGTGCTCTGAGCCACTCCTTAGTCCTGCAATTTCGGCGTCCCTATGATAACGAAGTGAGACTGCTTTTCGGTTAATGCGCCCTGGCAGTTTAATGCAACCCCACAGATATTACGACACGGCGGAATAGGCGAACGACGGAGAGTGGGAAAGCATTGAAATATGAACGCGAAAACGTAGGAAAATGACGGAGCATTCCGCTCATTCCTGATAAAGGCCACGAGGAAATAGAAAATATAATTGTGAAATATTTCGATTAGAATTAATTAGGAATAATTACCTCACCAAAAACTATAACCAATCAAAAAAATGATGAATGTTATTCTCCCCTTTCAAATCGTATTGACTATTTGTATTTATCGCTATAATGATGCTGTCAACATTTGGAGTTTCATCATGTAAAACCAATATCATAAATCGAATTTAGCAAACATGTCAGATCCTCCTGGTCAACATCCACATAACTCATATTTATAATTAAAGCATAAGAGCATTGTATGAGGGAACAGACGTTTGCCCGGAGTACGCTATAGGAGGCAGGAAAGGTGGATGCATAGCATTCTGAATGGCGCTTGAATGTGAAATACTGCGATAGAGGGAATAATATAAGGCAGGCGAGTTAGGGAGAAACCTGTTGGATGGAATGGAGAGGGGTAGAACGTACGTAGCATTTTAGAAGGGCTTATTGTGGTGTGGTGTGTCAGGTTGTCTTGTTATTCTTGGCTAAAATAATAAGCGCTTTTAAGTCCATATTAGTTCAAAACCTACCTCAAACTGTAGCCTACCAAATGATAGTTAATGGTGATGAAAGAGTACATGAAACATTTTCGCTAAAATGTTATTGAAGAGTCATTTACATTGAAACATATAAACATATATATATATATATATATATATATATATATATATATATATATATATATATATATATATATATAGTCACTTTCTTGAAAATCCCACGAACGTGCACAATAATGTAAATGGATTAACTAGTCGACACAAACACATAAAAGAGGCACTCACTGGTTCTCGAACTTTCGGTGGTGCAACCACCTTTCTCAAGAGAAATTAGGAACAGAACTTCAGAGTTTTAAGAGAATTAGGAACAGAGTTCTGTTCCTAATTCCTCTTGAGAAAGGTGTTTGCACCACCGAAAATTCGAGAACCAGTGAGTGCCTCTTTTATGTGTTTGTGTCGACTAGTTAGTCCATTTACAAATATATATATATATATATATATATATATGGGTCGCGGTGGTCTAGTGGGTAGAGCGTTGGACTACTGACCGGAGGGTCCCGGGTTCGATTCCCAAGCCAAGGCACTCTGGGCACCTGCATCTCCACCCAAGCTAGTTGATTTTTCGGGTACCAGATCTTCCTGGGAAACCATAACCGGCACAGGGAAAGGAACTGGCCCCCCTACCTTCACACACCGTCGGGCTTGGTACATGGGTGAGCTCTACCATCACCTACTAAACCGACCTTCGGGTTGATTACTGTGTTTATGGTTTATATATATATATATATATATATATATATATATATATATATATATATATATATATATAGTATATCTTCTGGCTTGTAGACTCTGCCCGGACTTTTAGATAGGCCAATGTTCCACACCCCTGATCCACAAGATAAATAATCATCGCGCCTCGTGCAATCCCTCCTCCCCGTCCGAGGGTCTCCCCATCCCAAAACTCTCATCATAACTCCCCCTTCAACAAGGGTTACAGTATTTCCGTTCTAGCCTACCTCCCTCCATCTCATAATCCTATAGAATTCAAAACTCTAGAAATGGCGTAGAAATAGCTATGCAAGGCGTATCAACATCCGGGACTTCACGTCGTTCATTAAATCCACCTCCTCCCCCTCACTCCTTTCCTATCTCCGCTTCCCTCTCGCCTTACTTCTCCCTTTCCTATCCCTACCTCTTTTCTCTCTCATACTTCACCTACCCTGTACCAGCAGGCAGTACTATCGTTTCTTCCAAGGAAGACGGAGATAATTTCCGTCGAAATTATCAAGAAGTAATGTGTGAGTGTTCTTTTTATGTGTACCTATATTGTTCGTTACTGTCAGAGTTATACTATATATATATATATATAAACCATAAACACAGTAATCAACCCGAAGGTCGGTTTAGTAGGTGATGGTAGAGCTCACCCATGTACCAAGCCCGACGGCGTGTGAATATTCACACATCAGGGTAGGGGGGCCACTTCCTTTCCCTGTGCCGGTTATGGTTTCCCAGGAAGATCTGGTACCCGAAAAATCAACTAGCTTGTGTGGAGCTGCCAAAGTGCCCAAAGTGCTTTGCCCGGGAATTGAACCCGGGACCCTCTGGTCAGCAGTCCAACGCTCTACCCGCTAGACCACCGCGGCCCGCAATATATATATATATATATATATATATATATATATATATATATATATACGGCAATCTGATGACGACGGCCGTGCCGTCGAAACGTAAATATCTACTGTAAGTGTCCTTCTCTTATGTTTCTGTGTGTGTAATATTTATTATCTTAGTGTTTGCGTGTTTATATATATATATATATATATATATATATATATATATATATATATATATATATATATATATATATATATATATATATATATATATATATATAAAACCATAAAAACCATAAACACAGTAATCAACCCGAAGGTCGGTTTAGTAGGTGATGGTAGAGCTCACCCATGTACCAAGCCCGACGGCGTGTGAATATTCACACATCAGGGTAGGGGGGCCAGTTCCTTTCCCTGTGCCGGTTATGGTTTCCCAGGAATATCTGGTACCCCGAAAAATCAACTAGCTTGGGTGGAGCTGCAGGTGCCCAAAGTGCCTTGCCCGGGAATCGAACCCGGGCCCTCCGGTCAGTAGTCCAACGCTCTACCCACGAGACCACTGCGACCCGCCTATATATATATATATATATATATATATATATATATATATATATATATATATATATATATATATATATATATATATATATATATATATGAGTGAATATATTTGTTAATTAAGGCACTAGAAAGGACGCACGTATGTTTCTTCTGTTTATAGAATTTATGGCACGAAAACTAGGCAAGTCCTTAATTTCATACCGTAAGGCAAATTTGACTGCACTACGTGAAAAGTAGGAAGTGAAATGCCTGGAATCTGCGGGGCAAGCATATTCGGTGTGGTAGAGAAATCTTCACTCACTCCAATTTTCCTTCATTTCTTCATTCCCCCCTCATTCTACGTGGAGCGGAGGATTGGAATTTTAAGGATGAGAATCTGGAGCACGAACGCTCACCCAACCTATTACGCTCACCTACCCTATTCCCTCCCTCTGCACCCTTCCCTCGAATATCAGCGGCCGAAGAGGAACTTCCGAACGGCGGCGAAAGTTGTTCCCTCGCGGAAATTGGATTCGACGTGCATGCCAAACAGGGGAGCCAATCGTTCTGCGGGAACTTCGCTCTTATTCGTATTCCAAAAAAATACGTAATCCAATACTAGCACTCGTGGTAATTGGGTGCATTGAGGCGATTGGAGCGATCACCTGCCCGCCGAGCGAAGGGTGAGTGAGAGGGACGCATTGATTGGCTGTCGGTAGATGTCACCAGGGAGCGGAAGTGATAGATTTTATTCCATGCTCAGGTCAAAACTCTCCGCAAAACTTAAGATCAATGTCCCATTCATAGCTTCATATTTCGTGCACATTACTACACGCAAGTCCACGTGGTCCAGAGAGCGAAAAATAAGTAATACATTCATGTTTAAATTTGAACAATTTAAAAACAATGATAATACTTTTAATTCATTATTCAAACAGACGCCGTAGCCATTGCCTTAATGTAATTAAAAATTGATGGAAAAAAGGAAATTGTTTTTAAAAATGAGGTTAGAAGAGAACTACAGGTGTAACCTGTAAGATGAAATGGTACAAATCAAAAATCATGACTAACCCTCAAAAAATCCGTGAGAGGAAAATTATATCAAGTGAAATCCATAACTTATAAATCGTGAAGTACAACTCGCTCTCTTTTTGTTGAAAATAAGAAATAGTAAGAAAAACTGGAAATGCTCAACTTAATTTGAAGCATCGGAAATGGGTCTTATTGATCGAGAGACGTGACGACCAAAATATATTTAGATATTTAAAACGGTTCGAACACCAAAGAAAAGAACAGGAAAACTCGAATGGATTGGATCGAGGGCTGCCATTACAAGATATCAATCGTTTCGGGGTTTAATAAATGAAAAGCCGTTTCAGCATGAAAAGGAGCTAGGTGTAATATAGATATATTTGATTGGTAAAAAATATTCAGGGATGTTAAAACTCCTGCGAACGAACCATTCGAAGGTTCCCCAGGAGAGAGAGTGTACTTCTATGAAGCCACGACTGTGGTAGGTGCCCTTCTCCTCGACCCCCCCTATGCCCTTTCCCTCTACCCATCCTCCTACCCTCCCGCCGTTACCGCCTTCGAGCCACTACGGCCATGCCAAAAAGGACATTCGTACCATCTGGAGTGGCACTTCCATTTGTCCACCACGTAGTGATAAGTGTCAAAATATTTAGGGCAAAAGGAACTCCGGCTAGTAGTACGCAGAGACTATGCAAACTTTCACCAACATCCCGTAGCCGTCTTGAAGAAGATCACGGGAGCATAATAGGAATGTGCTTCGTATGAGTAAGGTGAAAGGCAACAGAGATGATCTTCATGTTCTTTTACTTCATCTGGTGGTAATTAGATGCTGCTAAATTACGTTTCAGGGCGGGAATGATTCATAATTTGTCTTCTATCTCGGGAAGGAGAAGTAGTTCGGAAATGAGTGGAATTAAGGGGAGGAAAGAATGTTGTGGGGGGATGGGGGTATGATCTAGCAGGAATACTTAGGAAATTGATTTCATTAAAATTTCAAATGCAAATATTAATTTTAAGGAATTGAAAAATAATAAATGTGAATTTAAAATAATATAGCGAAAGATACAATCAAGTTGAAATGTAAAATCGAAAGTTTTTTAGCTCTGAAGAGTCAAAAACTGTAACGATTAAAAGCGATGCCTCAAAAAATCTTCCACTAATTGAAACACCTCGAATTGGTTTTGATACAAAATCTGATGGATAGTTAATAACATTTTAGTACTACTCCAATAGAAAAATGTCATGAAAGGTTAAATTAAAATTAGTACTAATTTTCACGAGACTAAAATAAAAAAAACCGCTTTCATCTAAGAGTATTAACGCATTTTTTTGAATGCATGTACACACACACACACATATATATATACATATATGTATATATATATATATATATATATATATATATATATATATATATATATATAACGTAGACAGAAACACACAGCAAGAGAACACATAAAAACAACACTCACAATAATATCTTGATAATTTCGACGGACTCGAACTCCGTCTTCTTCGGAAGATAAGATAGGGCTGAGGTATATGGGTATGTGGTGCAGAGAGAGAAGGGGACGAGGGAGAGGGGAAAAACAGATAGTGGGGGAGGGGTGAAGGAGGGGTATGTGGAGGGGGAGAAAGCGGAGCGGAGAACAGGTGGTGGGGGAGGGGTGAAGGAGGAGGTTATGGAGGTAGAAAGGGAGGCCAGAGGGGAGCGGAGATGGAATAAGGAGGATTCGGAAATAGTAACAAGCGACACTGAAAACTAACAATTCATCCACAGATACCACAACACCCATGGCCAAGGCGTCAACTCACAAAGTCATCATAAGGGCTCGACAAGTCAAAACCCAGGACAAGGATGACAAAATGTATGCGGATGAATAAATTGTCCCACCACCTCGCAAAAAACAAATCCACTCTCATCCACCCCAGCCCCCCCCCACCCATTTAGTGAACGACATTGAGACCTGGATGTTGATAGGCTTTACACAGCCATATAAATGCCGGTTTCATTGTTTTTAATTTTACAGGGTTATTTGATGGGGGAAGGGATGCTAGAACGGAAACATTGTAACAGTGGTTGAAGGGGGTGTTGTGGTGGGAGGCATGTTTTGGGATGGGAAGACCCGCGGACAGGGAAGAGGGATTACATGAGGCGCGATGATTGTTCACCCTGAGGTTCAGGGGTGTACAGCACTGGCCTACTATATATAAAATGCCGGGCAGAGTTTGCAAGTCAGAAGATAGATTACATTCTGAGATGTGCATGAGGAGTGGGGGAAGGGCGGGAGAGAGTTAAAAGGTGGGATGGAGAGGGGTGGAGTGTTGAAAATAGGACAAGTTTTGCATCTTGCTCGCAAGCACGGAGTGGGTGTGATTCTGGGGGTGGGAGGGGATTTGGAAAGAGGCTTGGTGGATTTGAGGATATCTCATAGGTTGGCGGGCCGTTTGACGGTAACAGAAGGGCATTTAGGAAGAAGGTTGGACGAAACGTTGTGATTTTTGAGGATGGGGTACAGGTCTTTGAGGATGAATTTAAGGGACTGGATGCCAAGGAAGTAGATGGTGCATATTGAGAGAGGGTGGGAGTCTGTGGTTGAGGGAGGATTGGGGGTGTAGGATTGTTTTAGGATTTTTTTGTGAAGGAGAGAATCTGGGTATCCCCGTTGGAGGAGGGAATGGTGAAGGTTGTTGAGGGATTCGGGATGGTTGCAAATGCGGTGCCCGCGGATAGAGAGGGAGTAAGGGAGGGAGCGTTTTGTATGGTAGGGGTGGCAGCTGTTAAAATGAAGGTATTGTTTGTTAGTAGGTTTAGTATGTATGGAGGTTAGAAATTTGTTGTTAGTTAGGGAAATATTAACATCAAGGAAAGTGAACTGTAATGATGAGATGCTGGAAGTGAAAGAAAGAGATGAGGAATCATTGAGTTGGGAGATGAAGGAATTGAGGGAGTCTATGTTATGTGGCCAGAGTAGAAAGATGTCATCAATATACCGAAGCCACAGAAGAGGTTTTAGAGGGTAACTAAAAAGGAACTTCTCTTCCAGGACCCCGAGGTGGAGGTTACCGTATGACGGGCTGAATCTACTTCCCATGGCACAGCCCTTGATTTGGAGGTAAAAATTGTTATTAAAAGAAAAAGAGTTACGGTGAGGATGATGTTAGAAAGGTCAATGAGAAAATCGGTGCTTGGAGTTTGAGGGCTAGGGCGTTTGGAGAGGAAGTGGCGTAGGAAAGCAAGGCCTTCTTCGTATGCTTTCTAACCAACTGTCCCCTCTTCTTGAGTGTATTGTCTATTTTTCTCCTTTGGTGGGTGGAACAGCTCCCTAAAGACTTCCTTTGGCAAATAATTCGGAGCACTTGGGCGTCTCAAAACATCGCAGATCTCAGACTAAATTAGGTTTCCTTGGTGGTGTAGTTGGTAGCACGTCCGCCCGGCAAGTGGAAGGTCCGGTGTTCAAATCCCGGCTAAGGAAATATTTTTACTTTCGTGATCTGCTCAAAAACCGCCTTCCCTACATGTCCTGTGTTCGCCTTTTATGTGCTTTCCTATCCCCTTTCCTTATACCTATTTATATGTTTGAATGAATATTTGTGCGCCGTATGGCGGGACTTCGTATTACACGTGTTTGTGTAGTAACGACTTTCATTTTGGACAATGCCTAGAAGTACGTTCCAGGACCACTCCCACCGTTCTCCCTCCCCACGAAGCACACATGTCTCTCCCATCACAAAAGATAGACGCTTCCAAAGAATCATCAGTTTTGTGAAACTGTCTACTGTCCATGCAATATATCATAATCTCAAGAAACAGAGTGCGCTTCGAGCTGGTGGGATTCCTTTCCTTCAAATTAGACAAAGTTCCAAGTTATCACGCAGGTCACTGTCGTTATATGAAATCAACCCCTCCAATTTGTATCTATCTTCTCGCTAAGATGCTCTGTCATCCGCCAATGTCTTCATTATTCCTACGCGGTACTCAGGGAGAGATCTTCTGTCCCTTGGGTCTCAAAACCAAAGTACGGCCTTTCATTGTGATTCTTCCCTTCTATAATCTCCGCAGCATTTAGCCAACTAGTTCCTCGGCATTTGCCCAATTAATTTCCTCCACCAAAGACCCCCCCCTCTCCCACTTCGAAGGCCTTCTTAATTGGCCGGTGTGTCCACATTTTTCCTTCAAACTCAGCATCGCCACGCTTTCTCTTCCCTCCCCGGGCTCCTCGATCCAGTCCCGCGATCCTCGTCCGCGAAGGAACAACGGTCGGCAGAAGGGGGATGGAGAGCGCGATAGGAGACCGAGTGAATGACAGGAGGAATCAAAACGAAGGGACCGAATCGAAAGCGGCGGTGGAGGACGACATTGAGAAAAACAGACAGATAGATTAGCCATTCGCTAATATCCACCAGACCTCTGGGGCTCATGGCTAAATGCAGTCACATCTTATCATGTAAACCATAACCACAGATAAGTATCGAAAAAAGATCTACATCTACCTAATACCCCATAAGCCGCCGCAAGGGCATATGATCACCAGCTACGTATGTACAATAATAATCATTAAATCTTAACACATAGCAGCCCGATCAAGCACTCGAACTAAGATATTTACACGAAAGAAGCTACTTACATGCAAGAATATTCAAAAACAGGATTTTTCAACAACTGCACACATTCAAATCACGGGGGAAACAATGTTTTAAAATTGGGTCTATTTTACACACAAACTTGTTCTTGCACGCTGGAGAACACTTGTACTAGTACACATTAATACAGAATGGAAGAATAGCTGAATATTGTTGTAGATGTAATATTATTTGTTTCATTTCCAACGTTACGTTGAAAATATTTGCTATCAATAAAATTATCAGAGAATTTCTTTTTCAGTTAAATCTTCATATACTTTAAATTCCATGAGGAGCGAGTTCTAGGCACAAAAGGCTGAAGTTATGAAGGGGTTGGTGGTAAAGGAGGAAATGACGAATGGCTAGGTGGGGGTGGGATGGGAGAAGGCTGCAGCTCAGCGGGAGAGCAAAGAGGGATGGGAGAAGGCTGCAGCTCAGCGGGAGAGCAAAGAGGGGTTCTCCGGAAGGGAACGGCAGCACGGAAGGCGCGTTCCATACTATTCGCCGTCCAAATAAAATATCTGGATACGGGGACCGATGTCGAGGAACTAAGAAACACGACGCATTTCACCAGACCTAATGGTAATTGTCAAGTTTCGAATTATTTAAAATTGGCTGTGACAACAATGACGAAATTTTGGTAGTTCCATAACATTGGCTAGTTTAAGACACCACAATCTTGGTCATGCCTCAAAATTTCGACAACTTACTGCTAAACCTCGCAGGAAAATATCACGAAGTATGGGTTCCCCACCCTCGAGATACTTGATACATGAGTCTTGCAATAGATACTTTTTATTTTAGTTTTCGAAAAGTGCACATTATTGTTATTGTACTCAATTATATTTCTTTAAATTTATCACTTATTCGAAAATAGCTTAAATGTTTACTTCGAATTACAAACATGAAATAGTAAGAAGGAAATTTAGGAATTTTACAGAGTACTCATAATTTGCCTTGGTCTGAATAATTCACTCCTGGATCCGAAAACATATTCATTGGTGGCATTCGACCTAGCGATTTTGCCTTTTAAATTGAGTACTATTTATTTCTCACTTTAAAAGCATATTTACACTCTTTAAAAAACAGTTAATTTTCGTGATGCTTGAAATCATCTTTACCACAAGTATGTTTTCAGTCAAAAAGCTGCATCCCTATGGGCAAAATTGCAGCAGCTAATGTTTCCACTGCCCAACAGAAAAAAGTATTGCCGATTGATGATGCTTAACCACCACAGTGTGAAAAATATTTATTTCGTAGAGGTGCTCACTACTTTCATTATGTTTGCGTTTATTGATTTTTTCATGATGGAAATAAGTTCTCTTCTTCCCCAAGAGTGAGTGTCTTCCATAAAATGTTTGCTTGACTCTCTCAAGAGCATTTCTACCTCGACAGTGCCTTTAACAGCGCTCCAGCAGCCATGTTTTTGACGGAATTCTACCCACGTTTCTGTCAGAAGTTATTTCTGCCATTAAGTTCCTGGGACTTTTTCGTTCGGTGCACGGCTCTAGAAAATCTACTCGATCAGTCATCTTGAGAGAAATCAAAAAGCGAAGAACACGCATGAGGATTCTTCACTCGGCAACCAACAGACAGGTTAAATGACTAACCCAAAGGCGGGGAAAAATTTACTTATGCACATTGAGCTGCATCCTTCCACTGTACACAGTGGCGGCAACCTAGCATTGCTACTGTGCGCTTTAAAATTCAACATCGGTTCCATTTTCGACATTCACTCAGTTCATTGCGTGAAATACGCCATCCTCTGTAGTAATGCATGTCCCTTCCACATGCAGCGGCATCGAAACAGCGTCTTTCTCCTTTAGCACCCATTGGATTATTATTTCCAAGGTAAGCCGGATCTCTGTAGGGCAGGGGAAGTGCTGGTGGGGTAATATAATAACCCCTGTCCCAATACACCCTCGGTGTCAGTATTCAGCTCTGTCTGCATCTGTATTATTTACATGCTGTCATATCGGAAAAGGTCATCACCTGCTTTGCATCATCGTTTCCCCTCCCCACGTTTGCTGTTATGGTTTCAAACACGGAGATGTTGGAAATCATGTAGTCTAGTAGTAGTAGTAGTAGTAGTAGTAGTAATGAGACCTCGCTCGGGTCGTTTGCAGAAATTGGACCACAAGAGGGATGTGGTGGCAGGCAACAAACTTCCTGGGAAATTCGACTAAGAGAAACTCGCAAACTTAGATGAGTGGTGTAAAAACACGTGCCTTCGTCGCAGTTTTCTGAAATTGAACCTCATTTTTCGAAATAGGATGAGTCTTTTCTACAAACTACACCTACACTAGCATGGTTCGAGATACTTGACTGATACATAAGAGAAACAATACGGACAAACGTTTTCCTGCTTTCAAAAAACATTGATAACTTCCGGCCGGCCGTTCCTTTGCATTCCCAGCTCATTGCCAAACTGAGACCGATTACACCCCCAGCGTCAATAATTTGATTCCAGAATGGCCACAGCTTGATTAAGTACGCGCCTAAATGTTTGATCTCAGGAGGGCGAGGGGAAAAGGGTATTTGAGTCAAAGGCAGCCGGTGTCCATTAAGGGCCGCCCATGGGCGAAGTGGGCGGGAGAGGGAGTAGGAGAAGGGCGAGGGGAGGGATGATTGCGAGAAAGGGGTCGGAATGCGATAAGGGGGAAGGAGGAGAGTTAGAAATTATTAGGCTAGGGGAGCGGGGGGTTTAACTGTTGGGGGGGGGATGGGAGGAGGTGGTGGGCGTGTTAAGGGCGAGCATCGCACAAACCCTCGCCGAGCCGCTTTCCCATCTTTTGAACGCGAAATATCCCTCCGGCACCCCCTTGATCGATCTTTCCGAGAAAGCAGAGTCAATGGGGGAGATTCACTTCGGGTTGATAGTTCGAAGAAAATTGTGCCAATAGGTCCCCCTCCTACCCCCCAGGGCCTTGGGCCGTTCACTCCCGATCCACCATTCAACCCCAACGGGGCGATATCCTTGCTACGCCAAATCCCCGACCTTTCACGCCCACGAACCTCCCTTTCATTAGCGCGCTCTCTTTCTTTTCCAGCGGCTTGTCCCTTGTACTACTATGAAGTGTGAATACGTATGTATGTCGATTGCCATGCATTCACTTCTAAAAAGTCCTCCCGAAATTAATCAACGGTTTTATTGCGTAGGAGTCTCCGCCTCGACAGGTTTAAGCAAGAAAAGTAATCTACCAAGTAATGCAGAATTGGAATGACATGTTTCACGTCTCGGTGCAATAGTAAGTAAGAAGCTGATTTCTGATAAATACATTGCCTTGTACTATGTATTCCTCAGGTTGAACATGTGTAATGAGGCAGGTAAACAATAAGAATGTAATTATAATACGTACCTTTGATTGGCATTCATGATAATTCCTCGTGATTAATTATCGATAAAAACATATTTTTCTTTAAATAGAATGGTTTGAAGCGTCACTTTGTGGAAGTGATTCGTATCGGAAAAGAAAATGCTTTATTCTTCCACAAATATTTTATTATTCACGGCCTAGGTCTCGACTTATTAATGATGACCTGATGATGACAGTTGACCTGATGTTGACTTTGTAAGTCGAAACCTAGGTCGAGAATAATAAAATATATGTGGGAGAACAATGTATTTTCTTTTCTGATACTATTCTTTATTTTATTCCATCCATTACCTTACATTTATCATAATCGCATTGAATTGGGCAAACTTGCAATAGTTTCAGGTGGCAACGTACTAGAAACACTAAGTAACTTTCTGCTTGGCGCCAAATTTTCAATCATACAATATATAAAACAAAGGAATCACCAAGATAATTAAATTATTAATTATTAAAACCACAGGTATTGCAATTTTCCACTAGATATAGTGGAAAATTGCAATACCTGTGGTTTTAATATGTTACGCTTCCACCACATCACGCCTGAGACCTCATCATTCGGAAGATAATTAAATTTTGCAGTGTTTTAGTGAGTAACAAAACATTTCCTGTTTTCTTAAGCAAATATTAAAGTGTGTTAGTAGCCAAATCTTAGATTAGCTAGATAGTATTTCTGGTTGCCTCTAAGGTCTTTTCAACGAATGTATACAGTTTTCTTTGTTATCTTCTCCGAAGGGAATAAAAAGATCCCGGGTCCTGATTTGCATCTTTCTGCCGGTACAAGCTAGCGATTAACCAAATTTTCAACTTCCTGATCCTTCTGCAAGAGTGGTAAACGTTTTTGTAGGAAAGTACCTCGGTGAAAAGACTCGCTTTCATGCATATAGTGAATGTTTCACTTGGAAATGACTGAATGCAAGGATTCCATTTACAGATGGTCTGAAATGTTCTTGAATAGATGTTCACCTAAACTATGCTGTTAAAGAAAGAAGTGCATACTCTGACAGTTGCTGCACGCATGATCAATTTAAATCGGTAATTGTTGAATCAGAAACAATATTATTAAAAAATGAAAATTTACATTAACGTTTATCTTATACATTATACATTTCTAGCAACATGTTGACACGAGATATAAAAATTGGAAATAGTTGCTATTCTTTGGTTCCTCCGACCATCCTTAAAGTGTCTTTCTTCTTCGGTACTAGAGATATTTCTCGAATCGGCTAAATTTTATCAAAACTTCCAAAATTAAATGAGGGACGTACGGAACATCTGTATCATCCCTCTTTGCCTTACCTTCACGGCATCAATGCTAATGCTACTCGTTCGATAGAAAAGAATTCATTTCGACCTGAGAAAAGACACCTAGTCGCTAGATGATGCGTTACCTTCGATCGCTCTGTGTGGTTCCGACACATTAATTATTATATCAGATGACACATTCTCAATTACCCAGAGAAACATTCGATGAATGTCACCATCAAACTCTGCAGAACCATAAAAAATACAATTGATTGTGCAGCATTGGTTTGACGCCTTAACGAATAAATAATCTGGCTTAAGAGCAACGTAAATCGGTTCGAACATGTGAAACTGCTATTTTGGAAGTCAACATAAGTGGAAGTAATAAATGATTTACGGCAGCTTATTGAATAAATATTTAAAGTAGACCTAGATGGGAAGAATAACAGAGGGGGAGCTAATGATGAACTAAGAGATGCAGGTTGTTAAAGATGTCCCTGAAAGGAGTCGTGAGTGAATTAAGAGGCTGGCAGGTAACGAGGATTATAGAATGGCGAGCTGCAGTAAACCAATTCTCCGATTGATATCCCGTTGTGATTAAAAATTGATTGATGACAGATTAATAATCAGAATTCGTATAAATAATTAAATAAGGTCCAAATATTTTCCCGAAATTTTCCGTCAAAATTATTAATTTCAACAACAGATGTCATCTCTTCTCAACCAACTGCAGAATTCTCTCCGACATGATTCCTCTTTCCACCGATATATTCAGAAAAATGAGGGAATCTTTGTACGGAAGATAATTTTGGACGCTTTGTTGATCCACGCAACGATCGTTTTAACGCTAGTCCGAATTTACTTGTTTTCAAAAGACGAGGGTATTTTTTCTAATGCAAGTAGCTTGGATTCATCAAAATCTTCTTAGATTTGTCTTTAGACGGAGGTTCCTTTATTTGGATCCATTATAAGTGAAATATTATTAGCATCAGTTTAAAAAAAAAGTGGAGAAGACAAAAATCGTATAAAATTAGAAAAAAGATTTCTCAATTGCCTAATATTAATCCATGCCTAATCCTCCATTGCTTACCAAAGCACTTCTGGGAAAACATGTGAAATGGATGGAAATATTTTCTACTTCAATAATTTCAGGGAAAAACTTCATCGAAAAGGTTTCCATACATAACTGCATCTCAATGTTATATAGACAGGTATCTTTCATACATGCTGATGCTTTGACGAAGAATAACTGAATAATTAAATATAACCACCGTTGACGTTTTTATAAATCAAACCATTTTGCAAAATCAGTATGAAGATTTTCCACCAAGTAACGCCAGAAACTCTTTTATAACCACCGTTATCAAGCCAGAAGTCGGTTTGATAATTGAATGTCGATCTCGCCAAGTGCTAGGTCCAATGATGAGGACAACGAAGGCATTACATTAGGAATTGAGGTGGTCAGGTACTTACCCGATGCCGCCTATGGTTTCCAAGGAAGTTCTGGTCCCAGTAATACCACATAAGTTGAATGAGGCTGAGGGTGCCCAGAGATGTCCCCAGGAATCAAACTCGGCCTATTCAGCCAGTATTTCAACGCCCTAATCCCTGAAATAAATGTAAAAAATAATTTAGTCAAGAGCTGATCGTACTTTGGCTATTAAGCTAGTAAGACAGAGATATAGCCAGAAGATTGATGACGCCTTAAAAAACAGTAAAAGAAAAATGTTAACCAAATGATTACGAAAAAAATGCAAACGTTTTGTGGAAAAAAATACAGTCAGATGACTTACATGACTCGATACTCAGTTTCGTGCTCTCGGCAGTTGAAGCGAAGCTTTCATAAAGGTTCATAAAACAGACGTCCCCGTAGAACGGGAGAATGACTACTTTGAAATGCTAATATCGTTAATCAACGAGCTCTCTTTTTTTCCTTTCTGTGAGTTCAAGAAAGTCCAAGCTGACATATGAGAGAGAGAGAGGGTTGGGTTGGGTGTGCTTATTCCCGTCCCTCCTCTCTCACTAAGGCACACATATACGCACGAGGTTAAGGGTGTTCCGGGAGGGCGATGACACCAATCAGAGCGGAATGGGTTGAACGGCCCCCATCACCGGGACACTCCCCCAACCCCGATATCCGTACCCCTTCACCTCTCCCTCGCCCTGGGCCACTCTCCCTCACTCGGATGGAAATCCATTTTCCCTCCCTGTATATTCAGCACGAAGGGCATTTCGCGTGGACGCCCTCCCCCCCCCCCTCCCCGGCGTTTAAATATGCCAAGTTAATCACATTCCGACCGGTCCCGCATCGGCATCATACACTGCGATCCGCCCGAGGGAGACCCTGGTGAGAGTGGAGACTCCAACATCGGTCATTAACTATGCCTTTCTGGAAAGTTAAGAACTTAATGTGTTGTATTCACACACGAAAGGGATGAAGGGAAACAGGATCAATCACACATTTCGGAGTTTTTTAATCTTGTTATCAGCATGACCGCGCATACTAGGAATGAAAAATAAGCACCTAAATCAACAAATTCAGGATTAAAACTTATGCAGATATATAGATAGATAAACGTCTTTATTCAGGCGAAATTGAGATCATAAGGTCCCTTATGCTATTTAACCCTTACCCCTTATGAAATGCATAGGAAAATGTGGGGGGAAGACTCTATGGAGTCTTCCTCCCACATTTTCCTATGCATTTCAACAGTTCCACAGGAATGTTGTCCACCCCCACGGCCTTATTTGATTTTATCTTCCTTAATGCCCTATCTCATCGTCGAGTTTTTCTGGACATTAGCTATCTTCTTCTACGTTATGTTCCTTTTCTATGTCTAATCTTATTGGCCTAAGTTCTTTACCATAGCGTTCTTCTACATATTCTTTCCATCTCTCTTGGATGTTTTCTGTGTCAACTATTATCTTACACGACTAATCTCTAACTGTTAGCACAGATATTCCCTTCTCACTTCCCCATAGGGATTTAAACTTACTGTATAGCGCACCAATTTCACTCTTCCTCTGCAAACTTTTCATATCTTCGCACTTCGTCTTCCACCATGCTTCTTTTACTTTATTTGTGGCCCGGGTCAATTTATTATTAAACTCTTTGTAATTCATTTTGCCTAACTCCGTGATTGTTCCCTTTTCTTCCGTCATCTACGAGTATCTTTCTAATCATCATATCTGTGGTCCATGGTTTCCTTGTCCTATTCCCATTTTCCCCTTATGCTATTTAACTTCTTATTCCCTATAGTTTCTTGTGAAGATTTCAATGTTCCTTTTTTGATAATTTCCCATGTTCCTCGAAAGTACTCCTCTCTTCATTCCGTCATCCATGATTTTCTCTACAGCCTGTTGATATTCCTTCTTTGTCAATCCATTTAATGCTTCTACATTCCATTTCCTAACCCGTCGCACCTGCTTTATCTTTTTAGAGCGGACGCTACATTTCATAACAACTAAACTGTGCTCAGTCCTCATCCGCTCCCGGGAAGCTGCGCGAATTGATCACACAGTGCATAAACCTGGGCCTAACCATAATGTAATCTAACTGATATCTTTCTGAGTCACCTGTCATTTTCCATGCATACATACGCCTTTTGCACACGCTCGCTCCGCGCAGGCTGGTTGGTGGGGGCCTGACCTTCAAAACGTACCAAGCGCCAATCGCCTTCGAGTATTCTTTCAGGCTAGATCTGGAGTTTTAGTGGATCCCTGTCGAATGACTCTGTGCAAGCGCAAAATCTAGCAAGCTATTGAACAGCGTTACGCCATCAAATTTTATTTTGGTCTGAGGGAATGGGTATGGAGAGGTTAGACATGATTCACCAAGTTTTCAAAAACGAAAACATGTCACAAACTGCAGTTTTTAGGAGGTAAAAAATCTTCAAAAATGGCCGAGAGAGTGTGGAGGACGAGTCCTGCGCTGGACGGCCGTCGACCTTATGAACCGACGAAAACATTTAACTTGTGCGTGAAGTGCTGAATTCAGACCGTCGTGTAAGTGTACGCTTCTATGCAGATCGTGTTGGCATTGATAGTTATCATGCATATCTTTTGCATTTCAAAATTTTCAGTAATAATGACGTGTATTATCATATTATAATATGATAATACACGTCTTTATTGCTGAAAATTTTGAAATGCAAAAGATATGCATTTAACTTGTCCCGAAGGCAACCAGCCTCCTGCAGGAAAAATGGTTCCTGTAAAAATGAAGTGGTATGTGACAAATTGAGTTTTAAATGGTATGGATGGAGACTGAGATATAATAGAATGAAGAATGATGGGAAAGGGCGAGAAATGGAAAAAGAGGGAAGAGGGCTGCTGGATGCAATAGGGAGGGACAGGTTGCCCTGAAGTTGAATAAATTTTTTCATGGTTTAAGTGCACATTAATTCGACTGGGCTTGGAAGGGCAGCAGCACCGTCTCCGGATTAATTCGGAAGCTATACTCATCGAGAGAACACCTTTAACGATAAGGGGGCGGGACCGTAGCGTGGCGGGATTAGAGAGGGCGGGGGTTGGCTGGGTTACTGATAGGGGGCTGATCCTATATTCCCACTTTATCCCCTCACGTGAATACGTTTGAGGCGCCACCGGCCTTCGCGTGCCCCGTCCGCGAGGGATATTCGCCGAAGACGGCGAATCCATCCCCCATCCCCCTATCCAGCCCCCCCTCCAGCCCCCCTCCTTTCTCGCAGAAGTCCCACAGGTGGGGAGGAGCCTTGGGGGAGGGTGTGGATGGATGCCTGCATCTCATTGCTCCCGCGGCGGCTTTCACTTCCCCGCACGGCGAATGACCAGCCTTTCCTGCCAACCCACCCGCCTCCTTCCCCCCACACTCCCTCCCTCTAGCCGACCTCGGACGGGAGCGCATCGCCCCAATTTCCAGGCCCCCGACTCGGAGACTCGCCACGTTGCCCACCACCGCGCCAAAGTGAACGGAAGCAACGAACCGAGGACCGCTATTGGCGATTCCGCATCCGTTATACACGCCTGCCTACGTAGTTCTACATGTGGATGGTACCCAGCAGGCCATAGGTTAGAATGTGTGGGAGGGACGATTCAGCACTATGCATACAACGTCAAAACTTAAGTTTTCTTAATGATCACTCTCCAAATAAATATGAATGATTATTCAAACAATTGAGATAATGTTCACTACCGATACACATACCACCGTATCTGTGTGAAATACTTTTACATGCATGAGAGACGAGAGGTCATAAAAAGGACAACTAGCTTAGGGCAGATGAAGTAATGACAAAATACATAAGAATAATGATTTCTTCCTCTAGGTTGGGACTAATTTTTCCTGAAGGGGATATAATGAGAGAAATTGGTAGCATGAATGACATAACAATGTTTATTGGCGAAGGTGGAAGAATATGAATTCGGAAAAGAAAACAATTTTCGGGAGCCAGAAAAACCCCCTTCCTTCCATATTCCTTATTAGCTTTTGGCTCATTTTAATAGGTTACCGATTTCGCTCTTTAACCATCCAACATATTTACAAGAGAACAGGCTCTGTGTAAAATACGACTATTTAAAATTCAGATGTTGAGAGATTCTTTTGCAAATCCTCAACTTATTGTCATGTACAAGAGAACAACCTTATTAATATAAAGAGTTATACAATGTAGTATATTTATTTTCCACTGGCAAGTACTGAGCCAACTTTGTAAAAGTTGTACATATTTTGATTTAATTATAAACAGACATAATCACCAAGAAAGTAGAAATTACATTTGCAGGACATTTAGGGTATTTTTTATAAATGCAAAATATTTTTATTGGAGTGTTTATTGCTAACATTCAAGGATTTTAAGAATATCTCGGGATGTTTCTAACTACAGAGTTTTGCAGGTTGGGAATTTCACACGTAGTGAGTCTCCCTACTCGATAAGCCCTACACTCTTACCTAATACCAAACAGGATTATTGGGACGGTGAAATATGCCGTTCGAAGTTTCGGGGATTCCAATTCTGGTAATGGCAAACAGGGGAAGAGAATTTCATCTGTGATAGCAGTGCGATATTCCTGGGCTCCACCCCTTCCGTATAAGGCACGGGGAAAGGCTCATGTCCTCCCAAACTGTGAATTCACAGATTTAGAATGATGTTCTGGGCTTGCGGTGAACTCTGTATTCATCTAATAGATCAAACTTCTATTTAATTCGCGTCTCACAAAAATAGAGCATTGCAGGGTGAAAGAAAAGCCAGAGTTGTGAAATTAACTGGGCAATTGGGAGAAGCAGGGAAGAGGGCGACAAGGAATTTGCAGCGATTTGTGAAAGAGTAGGGAGCGAGCAGGTGGCAGAGGTACCAGGTAAGCGTCTCTCAAATTGATGAACGAAGTTCATACACAAAATTCTAATATACTTCTGAATTGAACCTGGAGCACTCTAGAGACCATATTTTTGTGGAATTTGGCGGGCAATTTCCAGTGGACCTGAAGAAAAATGGTTCAATAAGGGATCATAGCGCGGATGAATCGTCCTTATCAAACACTTGAGGACCTTTCTGATCCATCTTTCACAGCGAGTCTCCTACTTCAGTACCTCGAGCTTCGTCTTCGCTCGCACGACGCAGATTCACAACTCTTCTTCATCGTCAACATCGCACCAAACAGTTCGCCGCCACCACCACGCCCCTCCCCGCCACGAGACGAACCCCCCTTACTCCGCTCCTCCCGTCAACCCCACCCCACTTCCTTCCCCCGTAGCGGGCGACGTCCTCCGAGAGCGGCGGCCCCAAATCGCATCCCCCCCCGCGACGTCCCACCCTCCGCCCCGGCCACCCCTCCGTCCCAGCGGCCGCCCGTCCCAGCGGCCGCCCGTCCCTGCCCGATTAACTTAATCGCCGTCCCGTCGCAGTCCCTCACCCCACTCCACCCCACCCCGCTCGACCCGCCGGCCGCCGCCGCCTGAACAACGGACGGACGGACATGAAGGCTTTCGGACAGACACGCCTCGCCCTCCGATTGAGTACCACGGAAGGCAACTCCGGACGCACCACCGACGGGTGACACCATCTCTCCTCCCCTATTCAGTCTCACTTACGCCCCGAGAGTCACCTCCCGGGACTGGAGAACACCCGTTTTCAACCGAGGACAATATAAAATGTGCTCTGAATGGATACCCCGTCGTACAGCCCCCAAGGGAAGGGCACGTTATCTGCGGATCGCCTTCGCGTGGTGGTGCTTGGGCGGGACGGAGAGGGCCAGCGGCAGTCACCTGATGAGCCGGCGTGGACGCTCGGCTGATTTGTGTGACCGCTCGACGGGCGGATGAGAAAATAAACAAAAGAGACGATAGGTGACGAATCTTCGGCGCTGTGCTTTCGTTTACGTGCTCGCGCCCGTATCGAGGAGTTGCATTTCACAGTGAGAGAAAGGGCCAACAGAAAGGAATGTTCCTCCGCCGCCTCCTCTGGGGTTGGCGCTGCCAGCCTCGCCCTCGGGTCCTCCTCCCGCCCCCACCCGCCCGCCCGCTCACCTCCCTCCCGACAAGCGAAGTCGGAAGTGACGCCACACTTCCTCCCACGAAATGCTTCGCGCGCTCTCCTGCTATCTTTGGCGACCACTCCCACGCCGGAAGCGAGACTGGACAAGGACGGTCGGATGGACTCACAGCGCGGGACGCTCCTCTCGAGACGAGGCCGCGGATTGAAGTCCAAGCGAGGGAAGTCCTTATCAATGGGAACGTCGCCATGGTGATTGTGAATATTCGTCTCACGTGCAGAGGATGCAGATCGTCGATTGACACTTCCGGTAATGGATCGAAAGTCATCACCTCAGGAAAAAATCGGTAAGTTCGATCTTTGTCCTTGGTCGGAATGTCTAAAATCTTTATCAAGAGTTTCATTTGGCTGCATTAATCCTATGCGTTGTCTAGAAAGACACAGCGCATAGGATGTTTAGAAAACACGAGGACCTGTTTCAAATATCCCACTAGAATATGCTAGCAAGTCCATCGCCATGTGGAGCGACATAGGGCCTTTATGTGGTTCGACTTACGACACGGTAAGGGGTTCTCACGGGTTTGATCATTGAAAAGTGTTACGCAATCGGGAATGGACGCCCAAAAGTGTATGCAGTGCTTCAGAATTCAGATGAGTAAAGTTTATTATAGGTTGAAATTCTTCCAGTGCTCTCGCCAAGTGCCGACTCCTTTTTAAAATTAGTTTCCACGATAAAATTGCAACTTGATTTACCCGAATGCCCTGAAAAATAGCGACGTGGTTCTTGAATTCAACACGATAACAAGGATCATGGTCAGAGTGGGATGGAGGGCTAGACGGAGGCGATCGCTTTGGGTGGCCCGAACCAGGAACCTAACGGAATTAATTTTGTTATTTTAAGTCCTACCTCCTGTATTTCTTTGATTTGTTAAATCATCTGATGCACGACAAACACACAAGAACCAATTCCAAGATTCTCTTTCATCAAATTGCTCCACGCTTTAACTTTTTAGGTGTCTTTTTAATATCTATTTGCGGAAAACACTAAAAAAGAGGAAATTACATTGAAGTGAAATCTTGAATCAACGTTTTTACCTATTAACAAGTGTTCCTTTTTGTTTTTTTCTAAATGATCTCAGTTTAGAAGTCATTTGGTGAGTTTTATGTTGGGCACCTGTCGCGAAATCCGACGCGATATCCAAAAACGCGCCCTCATCAAGTCAGCTGAACAGTTGAACAGCGAAACTCGAAGCTGACCCATACCTGCTTCCGTCGTCTTTTCGTAGTATTTAACAAATGTATTCATCACTTAGTTGAGAATTAAACATGAAAATTTGGCAGTTGTACAAACGATTATATCGTAGAAAACGATTCACGATCATGTTAACATCGGTATTTGTGAACTTGAAACTTACCCATTTGAATGAACATCAATGGGTGATAACGTTAAAGAGTCCTTAGTTCTCTCGTTTCATGTGTATTTCCGACTATGAAGAAATAAGAAATTAAAAATAGACAAAAGATAATTTAAAAGTAAATGTAAATCGGCGACAACAATACGAATGCTAAAGGCCACGACAAAAGAAACTCGAAAAACAAGTGACATTGATGTATACATTTAAAAACCCACTATTACATTCATTCAAAAAAATTGCTTACTCTAAATTAAACAGTTCCTGGCGTTTTCTGCTTATTCTAGTTTCATGCAAGGACAAACCATCACTGTACCTTAAAATTTATATTGCTCTTACATGTAAATGGTTAAAATATTAAGTACAAGATCTCAAATCAAAGCTAGACGGACAATTTACGTAATTTCATAGACGTTTTACAAATAAGCCCATATATTTCAAGAAAAATATACCGACTCAATGCAGGAAATTTGTTTTAAGCTTCAACGTCAGTTTCCACCTTTATTTCTGCCTGAAATCTATTAACTTGATCCATAAAGAAAACAGCTATTTACCATAACTTCACCAAGCTCATTTCAAAATATTTGCCATGAAACATACATTAAAAATTAAACAAATGTCGATTACAACTTAAACTTATTTTTTTTTAAATCTCCAGAAATTTAGTGAAAATTTTTTCCTTAAATATAGAAACATTCGAGTTGCTTTATTCAGCAGTCTTATTTATTAATTAGATTAATACCCCTTTCCAAACTTCATATTGATTTTTATATTATTAAATTTACTTTTTACTCGGAGCTAACAAGTACTTTTGAACGTTGACCACTTTAAGGACAAAATCCTATGCAACCAACTCTTATACAAAAGACGTGTATTATGTCAAAAGTATAATTATTGCCAAGATAAACCAAATGTTTTGGCTTGGTGTTTCAAAATCAAATGTGTTTTTTAGTTCTGTGATACATTTTATTGAACTCATTTCATTGGGTACATTTTGAAAGTTTAATCAACATTGCTAAATTTTAACACATTTGCTTCGGAGAATAAGGTAACTTGTACCCATCTAACTTTCTATTGTATTTTTTTGCCGACATGAATGTGAAAGCAGTCTAGACTGTTGTAGGAAGTTATATTTTCTGTATTTGATTCAAGTACGGTACCAAGTTCCTGTTCAATAATATTCGAGTTTAATCCCACCTCATACTGAAAGATCAAAATCTTTTCCTCTGATTCTGATGAGCTTAAATGGCAAAGAACTTTCTTTCATCATCAAATGTGAATATAATATATAACTCTCCTGATACTCAACAGTCTATCACGAACCGTCAGTCGCTGTACAAGTACAACTTGTATTCAGACGCCAAATCTTATGCATATTCAATTGCAGCCAATACCGTATTACGTATTTGATTATATTAAAAACATTCGATGCAAATCCACACAAGAATCCTAAAGCATTGTGGACCTATGTCAGAGAGGTTCAGGGAAATAAGTCTACAGTTAATTCACTCAAAAATGATAAAGGCGAAAGAGTAACCAGCAGTTTGGCAAGGGTCAACTTAATAAAATCCATCTTTCAAAGCGTTTTCACCATGTCTCAGAAAATGTCTCCAATAGGTTATTAAATCATTTCCGCCAAATGATGCCCAAAATTGGCATTTCATATGAAGAAATAGAAGACTTGCTGAAACATATTAAGCCTGATAAATCCTCTGGGCACGGTCAAATACCAGCTCGTATATTTAAGGAACTAGCGTCAAAATTTGCGCCGTATCTAACAGTCATATTTGAGAAGTTCCCAGCAGATCAAAAGGTTCCAAGTGACTGGAAAAAGGCTAATTTAACAAGTATATTTAAAATCGTAGACAGGGAGGAACCGAGTAATTACAGACCTATATCCCTCACATTCATATGAAATAAGGCCATGGAACGTGTAATTGTTATTTTGATAATTAGACACATCGATTTTTAGGGGTTATTAATGAAAAACTAGCACGGTTTCCCGAGGGGAAGTGTATTTTATGTCATGGGTATTCTGGTGTGTTAAGACCCCCTACCACGAACCCCATGGGTGGCTTTCAGGGTACTATGTATGCATGTGTGTTTCGTCTGTGTCATCTAATTATATATTTTAAGCACACACGCACATATGTGTACATATCGTACTCCAAGGGAAATTAAAAACCTTGATGCATAACGTGGGTCCTCATATCTTGCAGCCTTATTTGGATTGGTAGTATATGCTGGATATGGATCAAAGGAATTACTCCACTTTCAGCGCTTTATATTTTGCCTCTAAATGTCTTCCAAGGGGCATACTTTCGTTACCACAGATGTCTAGTCATCTATATACCAACTTCCAGGTGGACCACAAAAAAATATATATACAGAATTCAATTTCTTAGATATAAAAACAAATGGGAAGGTTAAGCCTTTCAGAGCGGATATTGACAGAGGTGTGCTTGATTTTATTCAAAGCCAAGGAAGTTTCATAAAAAAATAAGCAACTAGTGGTATAACACTTTCGATCGGCCATTATTCGGTTGTAGAACCAAATATGATCTTCTTATTGTTCGGAGGATTTGAGGAGAAAGTTATTTTCACCCATGATCCATTTACTAAATTGGAGCAATATCTAGGAAGGATTCATATTAAGTTGCTATGATGTAACAAATTCAGTTCAGGGAAAAAAGACACTCCCATGCATTAACTTTAGCAAACAAAAATGAAAGTACACCAGAGCCTGACTTAAGCTTTGCTCAGTAGTATCCACTAAATGCTAAAGACTATATTCGGTGATAAATAATTTGTTGACGAATTTGCCACAGTTCTCACGTGAGATGGAAGCATATTAATAATTTCGCTCTGTTCTTTCGCTTTCTCCGTTATTTCCATAGACAAAGCAAATTCATCGAAAACAAGAATAGCCCTTTTGAGGTCGAGTCTTTACCATTCAGCATCCAGCACGATGATGAAAAGTTAAGGGGCAAAAGATAATCCTAATTAATCGAAAACATTTTTGAGCAAAAGAAATTTAACTAATTTTAGGCATAACCCACACATTCTCCCCTATCTTAAGCTCCGTAATTTAACAAGGAACTTATCTCCATACTCCAATTAATAGTAAAACAGTGTTAAGCGTGAGCGAGAATGTTAGAACCAACGCAACTATCAAACATCACCATGATCATTTCGATTTTGGTGGAGCAAACCACTTGACAGAGTAAAGTCATAGTTATTCCGTAGAATTTGTATAGTCTTGTAGAATTCAATGACTGACTTTAGAATAAAAACAAGTTAAAATTCATTAATGCTTTTGAAATATCTTCAATCAAAGTTTTAATAAGATTTTTAACACATAATATTTGAAGAAAGCCAAATGCGTACACGTTTTGAAGTGGGGGAGAGCTGGCAACGCTGCGCTGTGCATCAGAGTGAAATCAAAGTGAAATCTCCAATCAAAATAGAGCTGAAATCTTTTGTTTACTTCACATTCAGGTTGGAAAATATTAATTTTGCCTATGAGTATAAAGCCCTCAGTTTTATGAGTTCTCAAAAATGCTAGATACCTCGTGAACTGTGTAGTGACGATGCTGTGAGTTGTTATCTTGATTTTTTTCTTTATTTCCATAGGAATATGACGGCATTAATAAATTGAATATCTTAAGATATTATGTAAGAGGAACACTTCCTTAGGCCCGCGTATATGGCCCCAAATTGGACCCATTATTATGTGGTAGTCCTTCGCAGGCCCGTTACTTGATAATAACAGTGCTATCAACACATGCTTCAGTATATCCACATCAACTGCGATGAGTTTCATTTCAATATGGTGATTTTCCATTTTTCTCAATCCCGTGAACTGTGATTCCTTCACCTTTATAACTGTAGGCTCTTCACATTCACATGTACTATGTTAAATACGTTGTAAGTGCCCGAAAATTAGTCACCCAGATAAGCTTTTCTTTTCTGATTTATGAAATATATACGTGTGAATCAAATCGGAAATTCTTTTTCAAGCATTCCTGCTTAAAACTTTGTGGAAAAAAGTCTTCATTGCAACCTGATCTTTACGATAATGTTACTCATTTTTAATTTGGCAGTAGAATCGACAGTGTTAGAACACTACATACTAAAGTATAAACCGTTATAAGTGGCTATAATTGCACCTTTTCGATTGCTGAAGTGAAAAAATTACCAAATAAAATGGAACCCAGAAAAATCGACGTAATTAAATTCAACCGAACCTCTGTATTGAATTGTAATACAATTGCTTCATAAGATGAAATTAAAATCTGTAATGAATCCTGTTATAAATGCAATTGAAATCGTTAGGTATTTTGATTGAAAAGCTAAATATTCATTTCATTTAATTCGCTGTACTCTAAGTATTAGTTTTATTTTACCATAGGGGTCATTTTTCGACAATCAGTTCAAAGTATGTTCGTAACTAGTCTTTAGTTCGAGATCAGAACTTGACAAGAGCCACCGCTTCAAGGGGCTTCGGTATACCAAGAAGGTGGAGAGCTCAAAGACAGTGTTGTCATTTCTCTAAATGCAACGCCAAGGTAGACATTTTTTACCAAACTTTCAAAAAACCCATGAGGGGTTGGAAAAGGGATCCCGAAGCGGTGGTAGGAACAACCATCGCTCTTTAACTGACGATGGAAAAGATGACTGCAGTTGAACCGTTCTCAAGCTCAAGAAAAAGGAATTTACTTCTCTAAGAAATAATTCCCCTCGGGCACTCGATGAAAACCGGGAAATAATAACGAATGAATGCAATGTCTTGACTTAAATTTTGAGCGCAAAGACTTTTAAAATATCCTAAAATCTGTTTGAGTACCTCATTTGAATCAGCAAATTTAAATTAAAATTAAATTTTACAGAAAAGGGTTGAAAAAATATTTTTAAATAATTAAAGTCACTCACACACTGGCAGTTCATTATCTATCCAATATTATTTCACATTCACCGACGGTTTTTGATGAATATACCTGTTATTATATTTACATATCCAAAAACCAAGATAGGTCCTCCAAATCATCGTGTTTGTACTCTTTATTTTCATCGTCACTGGTCACATAATTATAGATTCGACGGCTTCATCCAGAGCAACTTCTTTTTCAAAAATCCTCATTTTTGAAATTTTTCCGTGTGACGCACACATTCGGTTGCGATTTTTGGTTGAGTGCCGACCGGGCAATTGATCATCTTAGTTGAGTAATGGTACTTTAATTACGTAAGCATTTTTCACCTTTCCTTATTCCACAACGGACTTAAGTGATGGGTGAGTGTCTCCAGATCATTCAATTAAAAGTGATATTTCGCTCTGCAGCACGCCTCTTTACCAGCGAGCAGACAAGATCGATGGGGTTGCACTTGTAATAATGGATAGGGAGGCAGTCGATTCGACGGTATGCCTCTCGTCAGCGGCTATCCGGTCCAGATCATATTGCTTACTTCCCTTAGCCAGTTTCACTAATGATAATGGCTCTCCACCCTGCACTGATCACAGATGAAATTTATTCCCTTTCTAGAAGCCAATAGTTTTAATGTCATCCTTTTTAGCTGGCGTGTTGAAAGCTTTATTTACGATAACATAATCATAACTTACGATTTCATTCACAATGACAACACTCATGACTTAACATGCCTTCTGCACAAATGGGATTTTCTCAAATTTGAAAATTTTTGACAAGGGGAATAATGCATTAAACAGTAGGAGCAAGACAAGTTTTTTTTCTACGCATATATAAGAAAGGAAAAAACAAGTGGTTAACAAGAATAAACATGCTATGGGAATAATCGCTCCGTATGCTCGGTATCAAATAAAAGATAATTTTAAAAAATATTACAGGCCAATGAGAGAACAGAATAGCACTCATGTTCGATTGATCACCACTATTTTTTTCAATTGTGTCCGAACACTAGCTTGCATTTACTTAAGAATACAGTTTCTTCTGATCCCACATGCCATATTATTAGTTGGAATCCCTTTCCTGTGAGGACTTAAATTCTTCCTTCTTCATTTGGCCTCACCAATGAATCAAAACATGGGAATAACTCTCGTGCACCCGTTTCTCTTACAAATAAAATTCTGACCTTCCCTTAATCCCCGCAGATTTTTCATTTTTCGAAGAAATTCTGCTGCGACGACATCACTCCTTTCCATTAAACGCTTACAGCCATCCACAGTCCGATAATGACGAAGACCAATTTTTTGCACGAAATTCCGGAGTGATGTTCAACACCCTTCGTACCCCTAGCTTTATTTCATCCCGCAACCGATTTCATCCATTTTTTATATTTTCTTTCGACATAGAAAGATAGAATATTTCACCTTAATACATCACTTTTGAAATCACCGAACTCGGTCATGGCTTCCTCATCTTATATGGCGATTGGAAGGAAAACATAAATTTTCACAATCAAATCTCTTATGCACTGAATGGTTGAGGCCTTAACTTTGTAGAAATCCATGTTTAACTTAAGAAATTAAATATTATCTTTGCTGAATTAAATATTATCTTTGCTATTTCCTGTTATTTACTATTAAATATTATATTTGCTATTTCTGTAAAAAGCAAAGATAATATTTAATTTCTTAAGTCAAATCTCTTCTCTCTCCCTATTAAAGATTTTATTCAATTTTATAACAGAACTGCACAGAATAAGCAAGTGAAAAATTAAGTAAAATGAGAATATAATCTCATCCCTCTTTTATCTTGGGAAAAATTCCAGGTATTTCGGAATATAAAGCGACAAAATTTGTAAAAAAAAACTAAGAAAAATAGAAAATACATCATCCCCATCGATATCCCAGATATTTCGTCAACTTAGCAAAAAGGCATCCCACACTAGTTCCCGTACATCATCGAGTGTAATAGTTGATCGGCCAGCATATTTCTCCCTATGGAAATATTCTATGACGTTGAGAACTATTCCCTTGGCATATCTAAAAAAAGCAGATTCACTCTCTTCTCCATTCTGTCACAAAAAATGTTCAACGTACGAACACGCAACACTGGACAAGGAAAGGCGGGGTCCACTCAAAGTCAGAGAGCACCTGAACTCTCGGATGGTTTAACCTCACCCGATTGTTTATGGTTCCCACGCCATTCACGTGCTTAGGGTCTATGTTTCATATGTTCTATGGTTTCATATGTTCCAAATTGTTGGATCAATCAATTCCACTAATGTTGGGCATGTACACAAAGCACAAAAAAATTGCCGAATTGCGTAGGCAACATGTTAAGTGAACTGTAGTGCCAAGTACCTAGAAGCTCCTTTTCATGGCACATATGAAACGCTAGCTTAGGATCAGTAAACCAGCATTTCATATACTTATGCCGTCAAAAGCATTTTTCTCTCTCTCTGTAAAGTATACTGGACTGTAATCTTGCTTCGTTAATTCAGGGTTTCCAGGTACTCTTCAGTCATTCTCGTACTTCTGTTTTGATAATAGGTAGTTTTCGTTTTGACGGTTCCAGCCAACATCTCGGCCCGCTCTGATTATCCGACCACGGAAATATAGAATTCATATTCCAACCATCGCATTTTTTAGCACATTACATAAAACTCATTATCTCTCATCCTCTAATCAAGACCACCCTTAACTTTGGAGAAAAATATGGAATTTCAGCAGGGGATATGAATTATTTTCTCTCACGAAATCACTGATTTCAATGAAATTGTTCGTTGGTTCTTCATGAAAAACTCTGTGAGAACTATCTTCGCGTCGAATATAAATTTTTTCCCGGGAATTTTTCCGCCAACACAGTCGCAAATGCCATCTATACACTATTACGATAAATTCCATCAACGTGGAGCCAAGGAAGCCCCTTTTAGAGTTCCCTTACTTCCCGTTTAGATGGCGTACCTCTGCATAGGAACACAGATCTCCAACGCCGACCGGCAAGAGCTTCGAGCTTTCGCCGTAAGGTGGACGGCAATCAAAGCATCACAAAAGATTTTCAGAAACCTTCCCGCGTTATTTCAAAACTTACGAAAACGCTAAGCGATGATAAGTTGAAAGCACTAGAATAATCCGTCCACGAGAAATGCACACAGAGGCACAGTACTTGATGAATTGGCTTCCAGGAGAGGAAAGGCTCTTGTTCCGAGGATTTACTCTTTCAGGTTTGGTGGAGAAAATCATACAAGCACATCTGCACAGGAACGAAAAGGCGCGAAATATCTCTTGAGCATGTGATTCATTCAAGATGGTAATCCTCCTCTACGCATCTTGTACCTCTCTTGAACACGAGCGATGTCTGAAGACTGACACAACCAATCAGAGAAATGTTCAAATCTCAATCCTCCGTTTGGGAAACCAAAATGAAATTGAAAAAGGATGATCCGATAATCCGAGTATGGTCGATTAATGAGACCTCGAGCGGTAGGTGGTGTGGACGTTCTATTTCTTCTTCTTCTTGGTCAACTGCTGCGGATGGAAGGTTGTCAGGTCCTAAGGCCCTCGAAGAATCGCGAGCCCCCGGGGAAGGATGTCCCCTAAGCCACGGGATATTGCTCGATTAGCGGGTATCCATCGCAGGATAGGATCTCCCACGAAGATGCAAAAGGCATTGCCCAGAAGAAGGCAAGCAATCCAACAGCAGTCACTCTTGGACCACCGGCGGGATGCTGGTGCTGCGTGTGGCCTCTGGCGTGCCAGTAAACGGCCATGGCCATTACGTCCGAGGGAGTGCCGACGTCGGCAGGGAGGGTACCTCGGGAGGCGAAATGCATCAAGGGAATTTCCGCGTTGCGTGCAGTCGAAGGCGGACCCGCCACGGGGCGGTCGAGAAATCCGGGAAGAGGGAACCTTCCACGACAGTCTCCAGGACGATATTGAAAGACGTCTAACAATGGTTTGATAATTTTCTTCCCCTCGCGGGAGAGTTAGAGAGAGTTGGAGAGAGGTGGAGGGAAATGAGGGATATAGGATAGGAGAAGGTGTGTGGTGGTGTAAACAAAACAAAAAAATGCAGATCCTGCCAGGGGATGGGAGTCGAGACGGGGCCAGCCTAACCCTCCCACCCCACACCCACGCCATCGCAAGGCGATATATAAAAAATACATCGGAGTCTCTTTGCCATGGGGCGGCTTTGGTTGGTTGGGGAAGGCGTGCGTTTGTGTGTGTGTGTGTGTGTGTGGCGTGAAAATGCCATTGCTGTGGATACCCCGCCGGGGGTGGGTGGCAGAGGTCGTCCCTCGCATTCATATGCGCCGTTTACCTTTGATGGGCGTCTCAGGCAGCAGAAATACGTCGTGCGCGCCATGTGGCCTCCACTGTTTGTCCCTCTCTTCGAGGAGTAGAGAGGGGATGGGGAGTCGGGGAGGGGGACGTGAGAGGGAGGGAACCATGCCAGAGGATGAACGCCGATGGTTGATAAGCGAGCTGTTTTGATGAAAGATCGGAGGGGAGGGACATGGGGGCGGCCCTGAAATTGAAGGACGGGTAGGGCAGAGCGCATGATGCCATACGTACTAACATGATGTAATTCATGCTTCAAAGCGCAAATAGGATATTATTTTAGACCTCCATCCCTCCGTCTCCTTCACTCGCTATCATTCTATACGTATAATACTCTGTAACAACATCCTGCGCCTCTTAGAGAGAATTTTACAATATTTTATAGCTTTAAAGGACAAAAATCTGTACATGGAGCTGCCACGACATAATCAATCTCTTTTTCAAACAACTTTTGGTATGACATAAAGTAAAAATAAATTATAGAATATACACAGCACTAATGTATTCGTGAAAATGATTTCAAAAGAGTGGCAAAATATAACTTTTGAGTGCAGGGTGATATGCAAATAATATTTATGTTGTAGCGGCAGCCGTCCAATTACATTGAGGTTTTGGATGTTAATATCCCGAAATAATTTTCCAGTTACGCTTCTTTTTAAACAGAAAAACAATTTAAAAGATAAAAAACTAAAAGTTGCAGCAAAATGGTTCCCGTTTACGTAAATGCGATTGTAGAGTGTGTAATTTTTAGTTGATTACAGATCTGTTCATTCCTATTTATTGATTCCTTTCCGACTTTTTCTATTCCCTATTCTTTTTTCTAATTCATTTTTTACTTTGCCCTCGTGCCCTTCGTTTCCCCCTTTGCGATCTCGCTCCGGACGACTTGACATGTCCTCTTGACTTTCACATGCTACTTCCATTTCGAATGTGGATCTTTAACCGCATGGACATCCTAATAGATACCCGACTTGAGCACGAAAACATGAGAACCTTTCACGCATAAAATAAACAAATCCACAAGGATCTGGTGTTTCCTCATATTCACCTCCACGTCCCTTCCCTTAGGGCCCACCCCCTCGAGGGCAGGCGTGGAGGGGCCAAGTCATAAAGTATGTAGTCGTCCGGTGGGAAAAGAAACATTTCGATGTTATCACGGGCACAACTTCTTCCCTTGAAAGGTGTCAGAAAGATGAAGGGGTGGGGGAGGGAAAAGGGCGAGGGAGGGAGGGAGGGAGGCCCTCCGACGGATGGTTGCATAATTCTCCAAGTGTTGGAATGGGGGCGGATGCGAGAGTGGAAATTCATTTATCGAAAAATATTGGCCCCGTGGAAGGGAAGCGCGAGTTATCTCGGCCCGGGGACGGGGTAGGGTCCCCTGGGTGACACCCGACTTGCTGCGTCCGAAGTGATTGGGAAGGGGTTTGCAGGGCATTAAATTGCATGAGTCGCGTCAAGTAATATTTTTTCAAGAAACGAAAAGTGGGAGACATTCACACCCAACCAGGCAACTCGAACCAGCATAAAGATGGACAGTACAACTTGGAATATCCGGACACATCAATCTATTGTAAGGAAACATGGAACATGGACGAATGATATGAATAAGAAATCATAGAAATTGACTCACAAAATTGAAAATGTCTTATATTAATACAGTTGAAGCGATGTAGTATAAAGGAGAAGAACTGACAAGACCATTTATTTTTCTTTTGTCAGCATCATTTTCAGGGAAGAAATCGTGTCATCAATGATTTATTTTCTGATTTTGATTTAGGCTTGAAGTATTGAGAGTTTCCATTCCTTACTCTTCTTGATCCGTTGACTGTCAAACCTATTCACCTATAGTTACGTCAAAACTGTGCGAACGTCTCGTGCCCATTCCTCTCCGTCGGATATATAGTATAGTATTCTCCTCAATCATTTAATTCATGGATGAATACATCGATGCAATGAAAAGACGACTTAGTCGATAAAACATATTAGCATTGTTGTTTGAAAATACCCAAGAAATAACAGAGAGAAAATGATCTTCCACTTAGCCTTGAAAAAATAACTAAACAAAATATTTCATTTCATTTTTCATTGTGTATTTTTTATAACGAAAACAGAATTTTTCTTCGACATTGTACGATATTCTAAAGGGCTTATTTTACTTAACATATCGTCAGGAAGAGTAACGTAGCATTGTACATATGAAAACATTTTATCATCAGGTGAAGAAACAAGAGTATGAGAAGATTACATATCTTAGTACGCAAACAAGGTGTTGTTCTCGTAATAACCCATGCTGTTTTATGTAAAAATATGAAGTGCAATAGCGTCGTGAATTAAACTATGCTTTTAGGGCTAGTTTTTGTTGGTGGCTATAGCCATTAATTAGCAACACAAAGCGGAGATATGAACGTGATCCTCTTCACTATGAGTCCCATAATTATTGAATTCAGCATATTAACAAGTATATATTGAAACAAACACGTCATTAAAATAACCAAAAATTATTTTGATATAAAAACGAAAACAATGACGGATCAGTTCAGAGGAAAACTATTTTTTAATGAATGCAAAAATCTTGTGTGCAGTGTTTTTTCTCCAATATAATTCTAGTGCTTTGTAATAATTTAAAAGTTTAATTAATATTTAAGCAGTTGGATATTAAATGGCGAGTAAAGTATTTCTCACATTCTAGAGAGTAATTCATATGCTATACAAATCTCTTACTTCCCAACTCATCCCTCTCTCCTCTAAGGACGTGGAATTTTGTCAACAGATTCATTGACATAATCAGGAACGTAATCCCCGAAATTAAAACAAAACTGGGCGAAAGAAATGCGAGGCAAAGTGACCAAATCACCATATTCCCCCGAAGGTCACGGAGGAGCACTAGATGCCCAATCACGAGGCAGGCCAATACCGATAACGAATTCTGATCACATAAGAATTAAGTCATCAGCAGCCAAACGAAAGAGAGATCGGGAGGAGACGCGGAGTAAAATCACGTGAGCAATTCAACACGAGGTCCTTTAATGAAGAAGAGTGTCGCTTAAGAAATGAGGAGAGGCGAGAAAGAGATGGCGGGAAAGCGCGCGTGACACGGGAGGAGGCTGCGGACATTAATGAGGGGGAGAGGGAGAGTCCCGATCCCTCGTGTCGCGGGAATCAATTAGAACGTCTGGTACATTTTCGAGCAGGGCGCGGGCCAATGTGTGCGGCCAGAATTACGTAAGACTTAGATGCCACGTGGGAAAAACAAAATGGGGAAGAAGAGAGAATATGGAGGAGGAGGGAGCAGCTTTTTTAGCCCTCGATTTGCCTTCTTTACGAAGTGTAACTCGACGGAGTATAGTTTGTCCCATTACATCGTAGCATAGCAACCTCTCCATTTATTCCTTGGGACACTTCGACCACTTCACGCAGATGGTGGCGAATTATTAACATGAGAGTATGCGCGAAATGAAACTAGAAACGAAAGTAGATTACCAAGGGACTAGGAGTAGAAAGATTCTATTGGTATGGTCAATTGAAGGTGGAGACATAGATGATGAGGACAAACAAGGGAAGCGTGATATAAGAGGAGGATGGGACGAAATAAAGGAGAAAAAAATGAAGTGATCGATTGCTAAAGGTAAAAGAAAGGTCAAAGAAGGGAAATTGAAACGCTTTGGGAAGCAATCCTTGGTATGAATACATTTGGTAAGGTGACGAAGGTTGGAGAAAACAAAAGCCACAGGATCTTACATGAAAAAATATTATGCCATAAAAAAACAAAAAAATGTACCATGTGTCGGCATTGGACAAAGAAATGTTTAATTCAGATTTCTGAAAATGCTACCTTAAGAGCATAATACGTAAAAATTAGAGTCAGACGTTGGATATTCTGGAAACGGGTAGAGAGATTTTATCGAGAGGAGGAGAGAGAGCATAACATAAAGAGAATTTATTTCATAGCGTCGGGGTGACAGCAGGGGCGGGTGAATCTTCCCTGTGTCAGAGGCAGGGATGCGAGCGAGTGGTGTATTAGGTGTGGGTGCTTGTGGCGACTCAGGGGTTGTCCTTGGACCTGCAGTGGGGTCGCGGGTGCAGGGGTGGTTCCGAGTGGGAGAGGAGTGTTGGTAATGTTTGCGGAGACTTCAACGTGCATGTCCGCTTCGGGGAGTTGTTTTCGTCAGTGGTGGTGCGCCTTCGCGGGGCGGAAGGGGGTGTACGGATGGGGTTAGGGAGGATAGAGAAGAAGGTGGGAAGATAGTGGGCGGAGAAGGGTGGCCATCCCAAGTATGTACCTCAAAAGTGGGAGTGTCAAGGGGGGGAGATTCGCAAATTCGTGACTGGACGCTGGAAACGTATGGAAAATTTTTTTTACATAATTCCCTTTGAAGAGAAATACATCCCGTCCCCATTTCATGTTTTATGTAGACGGTAGAGGGTTCGCATATCGGATGCTTTACAGGATGGCGAGGAGAGTGACGAGATGCTCTTGGTGACATTTGAATGTCTCACCGTGGCGATATGCGCATACGCTTGCTTCGTCTGCTCCAGCGCAGTGAATATCTTTCTCCCTTTTGCGAATAACTTTAAGGTGAAAAATATTGGCGACCCGATGCATAATTATTATTGTAATACGCTAGGTTGCCACATATAGCTCTTCTGAGATCGACTGGGATTTCGCAACATCACGACGATGAAACCGACCGTGAGCTTCCCTTTAAATAGTATTTTGACCAAATTTAGAAATATTTAGCAGAAAACCGTACGAGTTACATCATAAATGAGTAAAATAATGGATTCTTCAAAAACACACTAATAACCAACCCCCTGAAAACCAGTTAATGATTAAATAGAAAAATGATTACAGCGAATACTTCAACGTCAAATTCCAAGTTAACCTTAAATTAACATATTTTAATTTAATAAAAAATATTTTCAAATTAATGTTTACCTATATCAGTGTATTGTAAACTACATACAGGTGTGAGAAAGTAAAGAACAACTGTAGCGTAAATTCGGTTCGGTTAACTTGGATATAATTTTGAGAAAGGTAACCAAACCAATATTTTTTTTAATGGAGAAATAGCTGCTTCATTGAAAAGAAACGCCTATTTAGACTATAGCCCATAAAGGTTTTAAACCCTATAAGGTTCGTACATACAGAGAAAGTAAAGCATAAGGAGAGCCTATTTAGATATGTTCGTTAAGCTGAGGAATCAAATCAGATAATATTATCAACTCGTATTTTAAACACAAATTTTATTTGATCACTTGAATAATATTATCTACCCCTAAGTTTTTCAACTATCACTTCACTCCTTCACAAACAGCGTCGAATATTGTCTGCCAATTGGATATATAATTTTGTATAAGCTATGATTTTAGAAACCTACCGTTGAGTACGTTTCTCATAAATATCTGCTGGATATATCACAAATTATTTCAAGGCTAAACCAATTGGCCTGTCGTTTATGAACGGAGCACGAACTAAACCCAAGTTGAATACAGCTTAAAAACCAATTTACATCACATTGAGGGAGAGATTTGTAAATATATACACAAACACACGAAATGATATCTTTTATCCTCCTATGTAATCTGTTCCGTTCGTTAGAATTAAGTTTCCTATAAATTTATAACTATATAATTATGAGAAAAAGGGGGGCTATGATAGGCATTAAATTTTAAAGCAATCACTCACTAGTGGTCAAATTTATTTATTATTCTCATATACCGACATAAAACGGACTGTGAGGCTCTCCTAGTTATCAACCCCACGATTATTAGTGTTTGGGGTCAAAAGAATGGCGTTAAGTTAAAAATGCAAAAGCGCATACCAAGACTGTTATATGAAAAACATGAACCCCTAGTCCTGGAAAAATCGAAAAACTCACAGAGGAGAGAGAAGAATATTTTAAGGTCAGGGTAGCATCCAACCTAATATGTGTAAAGCTCAGAACGAACATTTACAAAGTTGTTTTGTAGAAACCATAGAGGTCACCTAAAGAGTAGTGGCGAAACATCTGAAAGAGGAGTAACACTGAGCTAAAACTTAATAAAGGAGTAATTTAACTAAAGGAGTAGACCTCCTTGACACGGAATCCTTTCCCTCTCGCACATTTGGGGTGACAATAGGAGGCGCTATGACATTCGACAATTTTAATCTCTCATGAATATTAAGATGCCGAATGAATGCCATCGATCGCTGGTTATTCTTGATTAATGTAGACCTAACTGTTAGTACCAAGCCGCATACCTGTGACAGCTTTTAGGTTAATTTGTAGACTTATAGGTAAAACTTATAATGAAAACATATGATGAATTCATATTTCTCGACATGTCCGCTATTTTTTTTAGCATTAACTTACTCAAATAAGCACGGAGTCAACAGCTAAAATAACGAGCATTTACCGTTTTTATATGATATTACAACAATTTTTCAGATGCATTCGAACCTTCAATGATTCTTTCCTCAAATGAATGTATCCTTTCGAATGATTTTAAGTATTTTTTTAAGGGAACACATTCCCCTCTTACACATTTTCCACAAAATAAGAAAAATCTCTATGTTACCATGTTCTCACCCGGATAAATTCTCCAGAGTCAGAGGTTTCCATATTTTTGTATCAATCAAAATTTCATACGAATAACAATCCTGAACAGTATAACTACATTAATGTAATGTAAATAACCTTTCTTTTAAAACTTGCAATAGGTAATTATTATTGACAGTTTATTCACAGAGAAAAAAGGAATATATTTTTGCGCATAAGTGGGAAGTAGGTGATAACTGAAAGGGTTACTTATATTAGTATACGACCATAAATCAATATTCTTGCCTTATAAGTAAGTTGAACGCCAAGTACTACCTTGATCAAAAGGTTCCCGGAATTTATTCAGATAATTAAAAATACAAGTTTATTCATCTAAGTCTATATTGTCCCCTTCAAAGTAATCCCCATCGACTGCAACACACTTATGCCAGCGCTTGATCCAATCCTCGAAACATTTTTTATATTCGGTTTTCGGTATGTCCATCAGTGCTTCCTGCGATTTTTCCATTACTTCCTCTCGGCTGCTAAAACGCGTTCCCCGTAATGGTTTTTTAACTCGATTGAACAGAAAGAAGTCACAGTGAGCCAAATCAGGTGAATTCGGTGGCTGTTGGATGGTATTTGTTGCATTTTTCGTCAAAAAATTACGAATAATGATAGCACTGTGCGACGGTCTCTGGTCTCTTTCGGTGAATTTCTGGTCTCTTTCGGCGAATTGCTTCACGCAAACGTCTCATAACGCCCAAATAATACTCTTTGTTTACTGTCTGGCCTTCTGGAAAAAATTCATGATGCACTACACCGTTCATGCAGATGCATACCAGCGTAGTATGGGTATACCAACGTAGATGCATACCAGCGTTCCTCGTTCTTTGCGATAGAGGATGAATGAAAACCATATATTTCGTACTGTAGAATGTGCAATTACATTTGGTGAATCGCAATCGTAAAATTCTAATACAATCATATCCTCTCCTTGCGCACAAAACATGGATTCCGAAAGAGAAAATTTCGGCAATACACAATTTCAGTTATTCAAACATCTTCACATAAGTGGCGTAGAGAAAGCAAGTGCATGGTACATTCTGATTCCAAAAAGTGTCTGGTCCAAGTACTACAAAATGAGCTGACTTAGGACCTGCGATCTAGGTAATTAATTGCGAAGTATTAATTTTGACACACCACTTCTCTTCCAATGGAACTCAAAGAGTACCAATTATTATTTCGGAATTATTACGGCTAGGTTCGTTAGGGGTGTTCCTATTGGGTCTTCCACGCTGGAGGGTAGCACGATCAGTCACCGCCTGACTTGCATTTGACGTCATCAATGAAGTTCATTATTAATTAACCAGAAAACCACAGTTGGAGTGATTCTGGGTTCTTGAATTGTGAAATCTTGAAATCTGAGTTCTTTCTAGTGATCCCAACATATTATTGCATGGGTTCATTAATGGGGTGTGAAAATAAAGGTAAAGCATTTTCCAGTAAAGTAATTCTGTTAAAAAAATGTATTTAAACCTTTACATCTACAGACTCAGAGTGGCAGAAAGTAAAATACTCCGGTATTACACTAACAAAGGACATAACATGGAAAACACGGAGTATATGCGAAGCAGCAGTAAGGAAAATATGTTTTAGTAAACGAATTGAATGGACGAAAAGACGCGAATGAAATAGTTAAATAGAGGCGTTTTTTCGTATAGTTTAGATGTCACTTTGGACACAATTCGACATTTTGGGTTTGTGGTTCTTAGTTTTTGAATTGAAGAGGGTACTACGAAAGGTCGTCCGTTTCGAAAACATTCACTGTAAGGTAACAGAGAGTATCACATAATATTTTAAAGGTCTGCTTTGGGAGCCACTGAAAAAACGAAGATTGCAGGCACGGCATAAAAAGTTTTAGGAAATTAGAAATCATCAGACGGTAAATCTGCATATAAATAGGTGATAATCCCAACGTCACATTATAATGGTAGGTGAGATAAAACCAAAACGTCAAAGAGGAGTGTTGACTTCAGAACCGATTTATATATAAAGAATCATTTTCCTCATTCACAATTTGAGACCACGATTTCCGACCACGTATTTTACGACAAATCAATCAGCAATTACTATAAATGGGTAGTGGTCGAATACTTCCTGCTTATTCACCGTTGTTGCGCTAACTATCAAAGCATCGGAAGAGTTAGAAGAATGTTACCATCATCCGGAAATATATCTTCATAATTCTATACAAGATTTTTGCCGGGTGGATATGCATTAAATACTCTAAATAATACCTCTGAATATCTGATGACACAATATATCTTCACCACTTTTCTGCACAGCCTGAATCTCAGCGCCACATTGATCTAGCTCATACATCAAGACTACCATAAAGCGCTATTTAATCAGGCCATACTCTAAGTGTAGAAGGACTAACAAATGAAAATGAACGACTATTTTGCTCCATTACCCAAAGCCCACTCAGAATATTCCAATTTTTTGTTGGCATGTGCGGACCATTTCTCTGCAATTTGCTCCACTAATCATCGTGAAGAAGAAATTTCAAAAATGTATAATAGATCTCGAAAATACTTTTTCGACTCAATAAACGTTTTAAACACACAACGTTCCCATTTATACCCTTTTAGTTGATTCATTTCCTTATTCTATTCCGTTAAGTACAAGGATAAAAAAGGTAATGTAGCCTACATCGATAATCCGAGCATTCCCTCGCTCGCTCTCAACTCAGATGTAATTTTTGGTGTGATCGCAGTGATTTCTCTTCACACAAAACATGGTTTGACGGCTGTCCTTGGGAGTGTTAGTCCTTCGTAGTAACTCGTATTTCTCAAAGTTTAGAACCTTAGATATTTCAGTTGTTTATTGAGTGAAACTACTTAGTTTGTCAGCAAGGACAACGAACAAAATTGAATTAAAACTATTTAAGTAACTCTCACAATTAATGATTGATCGCTTCATGAAATTAGAAAAATGGAAATATCTACGTACATCGATAAGCAGCTGCCTTTAATGCTACAAATTCTTTTTTTCGGGTGTGTCAATTTCTATTTGAAGCTCCTTAAAGGTGTTGCAATATTTAGGAAATCACTGGATTGCATTAGAAAATCAAAATTTATCAAAATTGAAGAAATTGTTTCCAACACTTAAAATTAATTTATTTTCCGTAGTCCCTATTCATTTCAGCTTCACATAAGGGATCGCTTCGCATTATAACCTTACGCAAATGTAAGGCTTCTGTAACGCACGCTTAAGCCGCATACATTTCCACCAGTTTTAACACAAATTCAATTGAAAGGGGCATAATTAACTCATTTGTAAGTAATAGCAATACATATTATATAATATTGTGTATGGCGGTCAAAGAATCAATCGAAATTGGGCGGTTCCGCAGTCGCACTATGTCTTATGGAATACTGTATTATTAGAAATAAATCATTTGAAGTAAAAGTAGCATGACAATGAGAAGCTAAGTTGCCTAAAATAAGTACTATATATATGTATACATAAATGTTTATCGGAACATTCTAATCTTCCTCTCACAAAACTACGTGATTAACTGGTTCAAAAATGAAAAACAAAAAGGTGGAAAGGATGCAAATTAAGCTGATACAATAAAAACAGACAAAAAATGAAAACATATTTGGACGTCATTTAGAATTCAAATTATAGACGAAGAAAAATCGATGAGTAGGCTTTTAGAAAGTGAACTTATTTGAAGATCTGTTCGCAAGCAATCATTCGTCGAAATCTGTTATTTCTATTCGAGTTTTGTTTTAAAGAACCACAGTTCTGTGTGAAACTATAATGGACAGCAGTTTTTTGAATTTGAAATTACATAAATAAATAGTTATGCATTTATATATATATATATATATATATATATATATATATATATATATATATCTTTTTTTTCAAAGAAACTGCGGGAGATGCCACGCCAGTAACTTTCAACGGAGTCATCCGCTAATGCATATTACAATGCACCGGAATCCGGGTTAAGGCAAATGATTTTTACACTTTGAAATCGTTGCAAAGTATATATGTATGTACATGGAAGGAACTTAACGCCCAAAAAGAAGAGCTAGACTGATTACACAGTCCAATTTTAATGGCGTGGGAGGAAATCGGCGACGTCGCTGATCGGAATCGACCACATAATCCAGACCAGAATAATGAAATGTCGCCCTTCCGCTCTTTCTCGCCCCCTCCTCCGCTGCCGCCCCGGGGTTGTCGTAAGGTGACATTGCATCGAGGCAAGGTCAGCCGAGTGCTACGGGGGAGGGGCGAGGCATTCGATTGGCCAATGAAAGACAAACGAAGGGCATCATTCACGGCCCCGGAGTGGGGGAGAAGGGTGGCGAGAGGGTTATGCGGGTGTGTGACGGAGGAAGGAGGAGGCGAAGAGGGGCGGAGAAGCCTTTTCGCTCCCTCTCTCCACGATCGGACGGTGTGATACGCGGCGGACGCCAGAGGTGGAAAGAAGCGGCCAAAAAGTTTGATCAAGTGGGAATTTTCAGTCAAATACTCAACCAAATCATGCGTCTGGTGCGAACATTAAAGAAATAAAATTACCTTACATTCATCAGAATATTATCCAAGCTCAGTGAGAAGTGATAAAAACAAAAAACATTCCAGATACACAGCTAAAAAATCTGGCGTATTACTACACCTAACTACAACGTCAAATCCGCTGCTTACTCTTACGGATTCAATCGCTAATCTTTAGCAATGTGTACCACTAACATAAAATGAGTGTTGAAGGATTTGACAACTTTCTGCGTTCAATTGATAAACTTTTATCCGTGCATGGATTTTGGTATTATTTAATCGTTTAGCCGAAATGGCGATGAGAAATGAATCCATCCTTTGCATGCTAAATAAATATAACATAAAATTGGGCCTTTTCCGACCGTTTTAACCGTAAAAAGACTCGTGTTTATGTAACTTACAAAATAAAATATGATTATGATTCATGACAAATTCTCATTCCAAATGTCGTTATATGATTTAATATTTTTTTCTTTGTACAATGATATATCCTTTTCCCGTACAATTTTATGTGAATGCCACCTTAATGCGGTTAATAATTGCCGGAGCTATGGTAATACCACATTAGACTTTTAAAACATAAATATTTTCAGGACCCGAGGCATATTTATGCAAATATCCGCTGACAATCCGATCCAATATCCGTGTTTTTCCTAGTATTCAAATAAGAACATTAAATAAATTGTGCCACTGCAATTATGATAATTCAATTGTTTTTTTATTATTAGAAGAGCAAATGGAAAATAATGAATGTTATTTGTTTAATATTATGGTCGGAGATCAAATTACTGACGTTTTTGTTTCAACTTTTTTATTTCATCAACGTGTTATTACCCTTAAAATGTATTTATTCTAAAAATATTAACATTTTTATAATAAGCGAAATATTCAATGCTATTATTTTATGAAATTAAAATACTTTATAATTAATATACTTATCAAATCGCCTAATAGGGAAAATACTTAGCAAAGATGGGTCATGAACCTCCATGATTCCTCTAGGGAATTAAACCAGTTGACAACGGCGGTCTTGGATTCCGCGTTCCTTCAAATAGTTGTACGCCAAGTCACTGTTTTAAGTTCAAGAAAATGAAATTGTCGCCAGGTGCGAGTTTGGAACTGTAGGGTGGGGTCCAAAATTGCTCATCCGCCCAACATTCTTTGCTCTTTGCGTTGCTCTGCGAGCATTTTCAGTACCCGACTTGGGAAAAATTTGTGATATCCGAGTTTTTCCGAAACAATCGCTTAAAGAGAGGTGTATCCAATAAGAGGAAACTTATCAGCTAGAGCACTAATTTGCGACCAGATATCAGCTCTTGGTTCACTTGAACGATTCCATCGTTCTGGATACCGGACCGGCTACTACTCATACCTCTTCATCATGCACATTAGTGCGGTTATTTTTGAAGTTTGGACGCCATTTTCTAACAAATTCTTCATTCATTACTAAATATTCATAAAATAGGCACAAATCCTGAAGAATTTAGGTAGTTGATGTTCCTTTTGCAGACAAAAATCGAAGTACAGCACGCACTTCGTAACTGGCGGGAGTTGCGATTTTTGTGGACATTGTTATCTGCTTTCATGGACAGGTAAAAAACTACTGAATCGAAACAGTAACTTTAGTGGCTTCAGAAACAATCAATAGATGACACTATATACGCACAAATGTTTTCAGATCGGCCAATATTTAAATATAAGAAAATGGCCCTTCCATATCGAAATGCCACCGTATAATGTATCCACAATAATGCAATACAGTGCTGATAACTACTAATACATTTTACTGTTTTTAAGTATATACAAAACTAAAAGTAGCCGACAAACTGAGGTGACAAGAGTCACACCCGGTGGGCCGATTATCACCTCGATCTAATCCATTCTCCTTCTTGCGAAAATAAAATATACAATATTTGTATATTCTACCGTGAATACATTTTTGCTCACCGTGACAACACAAAACAACAAAGCAAAATCTGTAGCTCATATTTGCATGAAAAACAGAAGCATCTCACTTGACCGTTGGGGAGATCATCGGTAGATCATTGGACGTGACATATGCTGGGAAATTTATTTTTACTTCTTTGCCAATGTAATACTTCTCCCAAAGCCACAACTGGAGGAACATACGTGGATTTATATGTTCCTATTTGTAAAAAATATTTCTCTTCGTCATTGGGCAATGAATTTTTTTTCATGTTTATCGGTTCTTGCAACACCCCGACATTCCTGCTCTATTGGCATCAACACATTTCTTAGAATCCATAGAATCCACGCGGGTGCCCCACCCCGCCGAGAAGGTGGAATGGGAAAGGCTACAACTGGGGAAGTCGCAACATCAATCCTCGAGTGTCTTCCCTTCCCCCTCGCGATGCACCTTTCTTCAACCCACCCGCCACCCCATTTCAGACCCCCCTCCTACCACTGCTCCCCATCTCAGTAACCTTGGCCTCCGTCCCCTAGCTACTTTATTTACGACCCTCCCCACCCCTACACCTCCTCCAGCCTCCCTCTCTCGCAGCATTCGCCCATTGCGCCACTTATCACGTGTTGGGTGTTCTCGACCGCCAAAGGGCTGGCCACGGAAATAGCGACGACAAACACCACGGATTGTCACCGCGATAAAGTTTTTTGTTCCGTGAGATAAGATTCAACTGGTTCCAAATAAAATAATTGCCTTTTTCTGCTGAACAATGAAATCAAATACAATCCACTTAATGTACGAGACATCGTTATGAAAAGAAAATACAAAGATACTTAAAATAAAATGCGGAGCGTGTGGATGGATTACTCCGAAAAATATGCTGAGAGCTTCACTCTTCGACGGAAACGGGCAGAGCAGGGCGACGGCGAGACTTTCAGAAAAGGTTTACCCCTACGCCCCAAGACGGAAATATTCGTGCGCGATGCACTCAAAAAGATAATTTGAGAGGCTACGTAGTGATATTTACTATCAATAAATACCGTTTAACAATAGCGATGAACAAATTCCTAATTCGTGATAACCAAACCTGTATCTCTCCCTCTTGGGGCGCTGGAGAGCAATATTCTTCAAAAGACTGCCCCGAAAACTTTCAGCTTCGACACAGATATAGATGCAAACTTTTCAATAAAATAATATTAACTTCATTCAAAGTCAAAGTACATTAAAAATTTTGCTCGGGTATACTTGCAACTACATTTTATTGGTATTCGAATACGCCAACTTTTTGCACCCGAATACCCCAACAACGTGAAATTTTAAGATTAATGTCTTAAATTTAAAATTATTAAAAAAACGAAGTTGCCGCCCTCATGCCTCTATAACAATCACATTCCAGAAACAGGGACAGAAGGTTTGAAAAACACATTTTATTTTGTCATTCATCATACCTGTAAATCTGTTGGATTATTGTTTAAGTTACGTTCAGGGAGACAAAATAATCTTTATGCAAATGAATATCAGGTTATTATCTAAAATGGTAATAATTTGCAATGATGGTGGACATTATCGAACGTTTGAAAGCGAGTACATAATTACGTTTCCATAGTGCTGAGGCAATATCATGGATTTTCTGTGGAAGTAAGAGTTGCTAGCCAGATTGTGTGACTAGGATTGATCTAGCGGAACCACATTTGAATATTTGCACTATATCAGCTCCACATAGTAGCAATGAAATATCATGGACTCTAAGAATAGTTTCCGGCCAATTACCAATAGATTTTTCTATAAATACGTAATCAAATATAACCATTGACATTCAGGCCTCTAAAAAAATATATAAATTTTAATGTGTTTCAAAATTCATTCAAATTCAACCACCCACGCAGTCAAATGTTAACGAGAGGTTTGTACACATCAGCCGACGGGCAGGAGCTGAAGGTCAAGGAGGCGAAACAAGAAAGGCTTCAAGATATTCTGGGAACACTGCTTTCGAAATAAACCCCCGATACCCGAATTAATTTCATTCTTGCTCATGAAGTTCAGCTGCCGAAGATGACTTCGCCATATATCTTATATCCGTCCCGTCATAATTTCGATTCTAATTCTCTTACCTTAATTCGGATTTTCCTGGCGTGGGCAGCTAGCCTCATTTCCCACGCTGCTAGCGATAGTAATGGAGCCTTGCACCCACCCTTCCCGGATGATGCTCGATTCCATGCAGACCACAGGCGCATCCACACCGTGACCCACCACAAGGAGATATACTTTCCTGAAGAAGAAGCCAAAGTTTCGATTTCAATCCCAAATTTTGAAATATAAGATTTGACTTGTGGTAAAAAAAAACTACTTTTATAACTCCATACACGTTCTTTCATAAAAAGTTCCATTTTATTAACAAATCGAATACCAACATGCAATTTACAATCATCGCGATGTCGATCATCACTGCCGTATCGACAATGAGATCAAATTCATCGGATTTCAACCAAATAAGAGATACGAAAAGTGAAGAGTCAGGCGTGATGTTGTGGAATCGAGAAATAATAAGAACTTTGTTGCAATTTTCCACAGTTAAAACTTTATTTCGACCATGGTTTTGACACACTGTCTCTTCATCAGGTGAGGATGATACAGTGTATCGAAACCATGGTCGAAATATAGTTTTAAGTGAGGAAAATTGCAACAAATTTCTTGTCAAATAAGATATAGTACTTTGATAAAAAAATAATTACTATTGGTAAGTTATTAAGAGCAATAATCTTCTAAGAATGATGGCCTGCCCGCCGAGACGTCATACATATAGTATACGTGAGTGTCCTTCCTTCGTGTTTCTATGTTTAGTTAAGTTTCGAATATTGAACTCGAATGACAATAAACTCGATGACATTAACTTTCAGACAAATTAATGTGAGAAAGAGAAAAAAATATTTATCTAAATCCCATTCATCATAAATAAAGTCAGTGAACTGTTTAATAAAACTGGGTCTTAAACAACATTTAATAAATGAGGGCAAAGGATAAAGCATTTTATTTCAGCTTCGTATTTCACATGAATTCAATCAATCCATTCCAAGGGTGAGACAAGGCATTCCCTTTCCTAACTAGCAGGCGTAAAACTTATTCTAACACCTGTAATTAAATTTTAATTGAAGTTGTTCTGAATAAAGCTTATTAGGAGGATATTAATTTAAATGCGATTACAAATATATTCAGTTATTCTGACTTAGACATATATACGCAATGAATCATGACCAGAAGAAAATGTATTCGAGACTATATTTTTTAGAAATAAGGGTGTAAGTATTCTTCAGAAACCATACGTTCAAGTAGCACTAAAACAAGATAATCAATAGCGAGAATTATTTCCGTAGTGATTATATTATAAATGACACTTATGAATTATAGAATTTTAAAATATATCATTAAACATTAAGATCTGTTATTTCGAATAAATATTCTTGGAGCTCATTTCATTTTTGCTTCCCTAGCTTAGTTCGAAAAAGAAATAGGTAATCTTATGATTTAATTTATTTTTTTATTCATGATATGATGTTGAGAACCGTTGAATTTTTGGTGCTTTAGATAAAACTCACATCGTGATCTAATATTCGGCGATGAAACTCCACTACCTACTAACACACACCGTAGTTTAAGTGAGGTGACTTGGATGGACGTTCTCCGTGCTCAAATACATGAGTTAGAATTCTCACCTACTAGTATAGTATATGAAAACATTAAATGTTACATTAATGAAAAAGTATTTACACCTTCAGCACTGGCTAAAACGAGGGAAGTTTGAAAGGTTCTCGGAATCACAGCCAGATATCAGCGCGACCCCATCGAGTTTCCCGCGTAGTAATAGGGAATTCTTTATGAGGTAAACACATAACGCGCCAGTGCTCTGGGAAGAGATCTGTGGTGCGGACGCCTCAATGTTGCTGTTCCCACGTAGTGAATTATGAAGATGGAAAAAATTGATTATCGATGATTGTAATTAAATATCGATCAGTGATTAAATACGAGGCGTATTCTTAAAGTAAGTAAGGTTTGCTTATATTTAAATATTGGCGCTTCAGAACACAGTTTCGCTCCTTCAGCGCCATCTACTGATTCATTAAGAGGCTATAGCAGCATTTGTTTTGTTTCAGAAGTCGTTTGCTTGTCCGTGCATGCAAACAACAATGTCCGCGACAATCGTTGATCCCGCCAGCTGTGAAATGCGTTCTGTCATACGATTCTTGTATGCAAAAGGATTGTCGGCTGCTGAAATTCATCGGGAATTATGCCTAGTTTATAAACCTACAGTTATGAGTGAAGGAAAGGTTAGACAATGGTGCTGTGATTTTAAAAATGGACGAACAAATGTCCATGACGAAGAGCGAAGTGGTAGGCCCAGTATTCTGACCGATGAAATTGTTTCGCAAGTGGAACAAAAACTGCGATGTGATCGCCGATTGACAATTAATGGCCTGACTGAACAATTTCCTCAACTTGAACGCACTACTGTCTACAATACTGTTACGGAAAACCTAGGATACCACACATTGCGTGCAAGGTGGGTACCGAAAATGCTCACCGACCACCACAAAGAGCAAAGAATGTCCAGTGGACGAGAGTTTTTGGGTCGTTGGGAACTCTTTAAACCACCCACCGTACAGTCCTGACCTTACACCCAGCGACCGCTTCCTCTTCTTGCACTTAAAACAGTGGTTCGGTGGACAACGTTTCGAAACCGAAGAGGAACTCAAGAATGGCGTTGTCGATTGGTTCAACCCTCAGGCGGCGAGTTTCTATGCAGAAGGGTTAAAGAAGCTGGTACAGCGGTACGAAAACTGCTTAGAATTGAACGGCAATTATGTAGATAAGTGAAGTAGGTTTGTAGCTAGCTAAAAGTGCCAATAAAATGTGTTTCATGTGAGAATATTTTTTCCTGTGACCAAACGGGCCTTACTTTATGAACATGCCTCGTACTTGGTAAAAAAGGTATGAAAGGCAAGAAAATTCATACTGGTTTTAGAACACTCTGGGGCACTCTTCTCCTTTATATTCAACTGTTTCCTAGAAGGCAAACGCTATTTACAACATGGGTACCGCGAATGATAATGGAAATCTTCTAACTGTTTTAAGAGAAACTAACCAGATATTCTGCACCGTTTTGTGACCACAGATAAAACTTGGATTCATTTCTATACTTCAGAGACAAAACAACAGTCAAAGCATGTTGATTTGTTACCACCAATGAAATCAAAGGCAATACAGTCGGCCGGAAAGATTCTGGCTTCAGTTTTCTAGGACGTGAAAAGGATTCTGCTGAAAGATTATCTTCCCACTGGTCAAACAATTACTGAACAATACTACATTAATCTCCTGGATCAACTACAGCAACAGGTACTATACACGAAAAAAGGCCAGGTTTGGCAAGGTAGAAAGTCATCTTTCATCAAGAATATGAACCCCCACACACGTGTAGTTGCCATGGTAAAAATACGTGAACTAAGATACGAATTGTCGCCACACCCACTTTATTCGCCTAATTTGGCTCCATCAAACTTCCACCTCTTCCCCAAGCTCAAAATTTTTCTTGTTGGACAGAGATTCGCTTCATACAAAGGAATTGCAGCGGAAGTAGACGGGTATTTTGCAAGCCCGAAGGATGAAAAATGTTCACTGAGGTAAGTTGTTAATTTCTATTCCATTCCGATAATTTTTCAAATTACCCTCATTAGAATTTATTTATCCCTCGTTAGATAAAAATTCAAAAGTCCTAATTTCAGTAAAGGAATCCTATCGAAAGTTTCTGAGACGGTTATTACAACGTTTTTTACAGGTTATTTGAGTCGGAGTACTTCTTCGTAAATGTAATAAACAGATATGGTTGCTCGATCGTACCCTAAAAGCACTTCTCTGTGCAATCATGAATTTAGATAACGTCTGATGTCTCACCCGACGGCACTAAAATCGGTGATCGAGTAGTAGTTTTTAGGAGGCGACCGACAGCTAAGGCCATTTACGTCGGGGATCGAATACCATGGAACACTTCGCACTCACCGGGAATTGAACCCGGCCTTCGAGCTATGGAAGCCAGAGTGTTGGCCAACTCACCAAGAGACTTCAATGCCCGATATCGTAAAAAGCTCTGGAAAGGGTTTGGGTGCATGTATCTGCAACCGCAATGCACGTATTACTTCTTCTGTAACCTGACCAATCCTACTTGCAATTCTCTTTTACAAAGGATTCGCCTCCTATTGCCCCTCCCATCCCTCTTTTCCACAACAAAGTTGCTGTCGCTTTGTCATGCTCTCCTTCCACCTTTGCCCTCTTCATGACGCATTTATTCCATTTATCGACAATTTCCATCCGGAAAATTTCATTTATAACATTCAGCTATTCCGTGGCGTTTCTCTCGTGGACTCCGCGGCTGGGTGAGAGGAGGTGGCGCGGAGGAGTGCGGGCAGTGAAAGGGGGCGAGAGGGCGCCTGATTCGTTGAGTCCGACCCCGCGTGGTGGTGTCCTCTCCCACTCCACCTCCTCTACTCCCTCTCCTCATGTGCTTAACCTTGAAAGACCATCGTCGTGAATCTGAATCCCCACGCGCCCCGTTCATACTTGTGGGTTGGGGATGGAGAGGGCGCAACTACAATAATGCCACGGCCACATATTTTAGAAAAGCAATAGAACTAACCATCTCCCTACCGTAAAGACGCCTGGAGAGCATGCCTAAATATTTTTTTTCATTTTCATCGACAGATGGTTGTGCAATATTTTGTGAAGAGAATAAAAGAGTGAATTTGACTTATCGGTCTGTCCAAGTCTGTATCCGGTGATTTTCATTGAAATTTAAATGTGTTTATAGCCTTACGGCCGGAGGATGAGTGAATTTCCTCTGGGAATTCGTTTTTCTGTATTGAATTTAAAAGATGCGTGCAGAGGAGGGTTGCTGCGAGGAGGGGGTAAAGGGGCCGGGGGCCGGAGAAGAAAGGGGTAAGAGGACGGAGTGGACGGAAATGCGAGAGGATGTGGTCGAGGGGCGGAGAGAGGGAGAAGACCACGTGGTCGTCTCACAGAGACGCTAAGACGACATTTGTACGGCGGGGTTTGGAACTACTCTTTGCATACATATCTGCATCTACTATCTATATACATGAATTCATAAATTTGTACCATTTATTCATTGCACGGTCGAACTTTGAATTGCTGGATGATATCAAGAGCTGTAGTAAAATGAATGAGAAAACATAGTTAAGGTTGGTTGTTTTCTTATTTAAAGAAATTAATCTTGTACTTTTCCTAAATATAGCATTTCATTTTACTACAGTCTGGACGGCTAATGATGGCTCAGTGAATTGAAGCATTCATTGTGCAATAAAATTTTTAAAATTAAAATATTTCTAGAGATAATTTTTTTGATATCGAAACCTTTTGTTATTTTCTGACTGAAATAGTAATAATTTTGTTTCCTAGGCTGAAGCCGAATGGTGTCGAAGTCATCAGAATGCAGGAGTTAGAAAATAATTCACGCAGCTACGAGAACTTTTCAAAAGTTTTGAATGTTCAAACATCGAGAGTGGAAATAAATTAATCAGATTAAAGTCAATGCATTCTTTCAAATAGGGTATGATTTCTTTACAATCTGTTCTATAAAATCAGTAGTTGCGGGATCGATTTCATATGCACTTTTTAGGACTGAATTAAGAGGAACTTACGAAGTAGAGTTCTCATAAGAATTTCTTAAAACTTGAATGAGCTTGAATGGAGGACGAACACAAGTTCCACGCATGAATACTGCTTGCTGTTCGCTGAATTAATTCTTTTATTATTTTTTCGTACCGACAGTTCCTATTTTCTTCATCAAATTCACATCTGAAGTGGCAAGAATTTATATTTAAAAGTTATCTGCCACATATTCACAGCTGAAGTGGCAACAATTTATATTTAAAATTTATCGTTTATTGTCCTGCGAAAGCGACGAATATTCCAATTCAGATAATAAGAAAAAATTTATATGAATCTTATTTTAACAATACTACCAGAGGTTATTTTCCAAATAGTTAATCATAGATTTCTACAGAAAAAGGCATATTTCAACCGATCATATTCGGTTAATCAATATCAATACGTATGATACTGTTCAGTATGAGGATCATCAGATTTAGATAAATGGCCACTGATGCAGGGAATTTGCCATTGCGTTCAGTCTACTTGAATTAAAAAAACTCTACTATTCAATTAATAATACATTTCCATTTCAGATGCTTAAGTTGTACAAAACTATCATGTTTCAATCAGACAGTAGTAGTCTGGTATTTAATCACCCTCTTCCACATACTTAATACCTGTAGTCCCTAAAGTAGGACCGTGGGATTGGCTGATGCCAAAGACAGGGAGAAGCAACCAAAATTATAAAAAAGCGTGGTTGTACGTCGAATATGCCGCTATTATATTGGACCCTCATGAAGTTGGATTGATTTCCGAATTAGATCGTGTTCAGCGTAGAGGAGTTAAATTTTAAAACGTTGTCGTGTTAAACTGAGTAGCGTGTCAAAATTTAGAAAAAATTAGATTAACTAAGTTGGGAATAACTCACGGAACGAAGTTTAAGATACAGATTAAATCTCTTGCAATATCTGAAAGAAGATCTCGTTAGCGGTGATGCTGAAAATGTTTTATTACCACCATCGTATTGCGGTAGGCGAGATCATGTCCATAAAATTAGAGAGATCAATTGTAGAATATAAAGATTTAGAAATTATTTTTCCCACGTACGACAAGGGATCAGAATAACGTTGTCCAACCGCACTAGGGAGGAAAAGTATAAGTTACTAGTACATTGTGTCAAAAGTAGTCTGGTGTGTCAGAAATTGACACACAAGAACTTTTCAGCTATTTAAAGAACAGGATTTAGTATGTAAATAATTTATTTTGCTATATATAGAGTGGTATTTTGATAGCTATGAAATCAAAATATTTTATTAAGTTATTGGGGTATAATCAAAATTTGATATCAATTTCGTCAAAAATATTTTTAAAGAGAAGAAATCATCAACTGTCTGGGCAGCAAAAAAATCTAGACTTATGTTAGTGAAATTTATTTTTTTACAGGTATATTAATTTCTTTTGTTTTACGAAAATCACTCGTAAAGCTATACTCTCCTGTTTGGCGAGAACAAATTCTGGTAATGAAATACAAGATTAGAAATGTACACAATTAACAGATATTTTAAATTTAAAAATCGACAATTAGGCAATCGTAAACACTGGCAAAACTTTACTAGACAACAATTACACATCCACTAATTAGTCATGTTCACACTGCACGAGATTATCATATGACGACAAAAAACTAATGAAACGTTGATTTTTAAGCCACAGTCAAGAAAGGCTCTCGATCAAAATTTATCGATATATTACATGAATGCATATGTCTGCTTCTTCCCACATAAAGCTACTAAACATGTGTCCCAAATGATTTATTTACATAATTCATACTTTTTTGTTTGTTATAATTTGTCTTAATAATAAAGCATTGACTCCTCACTAACAGTCTCTTATTTCTAGGATATTTTTTTCAGACCGTGGAGTAGATTTACGTACCCTAGTTATTATTTCGCTTTTTTCACATTAGTATTCCGTTTATTCGTATATTTTGTTTCGCGTGGTGATTATCCTTTTGGCTCTGCTGGTTTTAAGAACTACCATTTTGCAAAATGAGCTATTTTTATCCCGATAGAGAATTATTTCGCATGTATTGAAGAGAGCAGTGGTTAGGCAACCGCGTAAATCTCGACAAGGAAGAGCAGACCCATCACCTGAAGGGGATGAGGTAGAAGAAGGGTCTTTGAGGGCCAGACGTGAAGCCTCCACGAGGATTTTAAATAATTTGCCCATCTCATTCGCGCACAACGTCAAGTATCACCTCCAGTTGTTCTCTGTCGCCGCACAGGAGGAAGTCCCTCTTCCCCGCCTTGGGAAACCGACAGGACGACGAGGGTGCGGGGGTGGGGGGATACCTCCCCCTTGGGAAACACAGTCGTTGCCCTGCTTGTCTCCGATCGTCAATCGTCCTCTATTCACCCTCTCTCGGCCCTCAGAACCACTCTCCATCTGCCCGCCAGGTTCCCCTCCCCCGCCCCCATCCTCTGCCCCTCCCACGGCTTCAGTGAATCCGGGGGTGAGAAGACGACGTCGTAACAGACGTAACTCTTGGTAATGTGTTTTTCTGGCGGTTTCCCTTCACACCCTCACCCTAGCCCACCCCCGAGCGAGGCTGGGGGGGACAAGGTGCATCGGGGTCGACGGGGGAGCATGAGTATGCTCGACCGAACGGGGGAAGGGGCGCCGCCAACTTTGCACGAATCCATATTGATGAGATCTCGGCCAGGATAGAGGGAGTTTCTTTCTGGCCCCCTCTCCTCCTTCGCCGAGTGCTTGACGGAGAGCCGGGGGGGGGGGGAGGCGGTGGAGAAAGGGAGGGAGGCTTGCGTAAGAAAGAGCGTGCCTTTCGTGTTGTTGGGGGCACATTATTTTTGTTTCACAGGCGATCGAGATCCCCTTTCGATTGGACGTTGGATTCTGGGTGTGTGTGCGCGCGCGTTCGCCATGTGGGTGTGCGTTCCTCAGCTTCCGGTTGGTGCATGTCGCGGCGTGCGGGTGAGAATGTGGAAGAGGGAGGTGTGCCAATGTGCCTTCGGGTAGAGAGAAGGGTTATGACAGAAGGAGAGGAGATGTGGTCCTAACAGCCAATGATAAAGGCAGCATGACATGATTGACCGTATGGTATTCCACGAGATTGTATAAGAGCCACATGTAATTTCCCACAAAATTCTAACATATTCTTGAAGAGGTTTCCTACGAAGAGGTTATTATCACGATAAATATCATTTTATCGATGGCCAAGTGCACAACATGTAATCGCGGTCGTCAATTTATCAAAACTCTCCGGCTTAAGTGATTTTAATACCAAAGCATTTGATGTCAATAATGATAGTTCCCGTACATACACGTATGTGAATAATTATTTAATCAATTAAAATAAAAAAGGCTCTGCTGATAGGATTGCCATCATACATCATGGATGCTGATTTCATAATCACAAAACTTCCTAGAAATTACTACTAAACACAGTTATCAACTCTTCTATATGTCATAGGTGAAGAGTTCATACCCTTTCTCTGTCCCGCCTGTGATTTTCCCGGAAGGTCTGGTAACCGAAAAATCACACAACTCAGTGAAGGTGAGGATTCCCAGGGGCGTACCGTGAATCGAATCTAGCTCTAATCACTGGACTATCACGACCCCCATTTCCCCATATGTAATCGATGACCAATTTGGCCGATTGCCGATCACTAATAGCTAACAGAATATTGTGTCGGCTCTTCCAAGTTCCATTTGTACCCCATCGCGGCTGCACTGCTGTCATTGCCTTAATGGTCTTAAATCTTAACTTTCTTTAGGTATATGAACTCATTTTCGTTCCAAATCAACACATGAATTTCAAAAAAATAAAATAAATCGAAATTAAATTGTTTTCCAAAAAACGAAGATTTTCTTAGGCCAGTGAAAGGTGTTTTTAAATTAGATCGTAGAGATAAAACAAATACTGGTTTTCGCGAAACGACGATTGTTGTCCCTCAAAGCGTGTGAAATACATCTTCGAACGACGTCCTATTTACGAGGATGCATCAATTCAATCATTTTACTAAGAACTGGAACTTTTCAATGTGATTAATATCTTGGACATGCAAATGTTCACTTTCGAGTATCTTAATAGAAAAAATTGCCAAAAATTAGAATTATTGATCAAATCTTTCATAGTCTTACCGGAATGGAGAATAATAAGAGGGTACTAACAATAATAATTCAGTTTTATTCGGACGAGATGGAGCCTGCGGCAGACCCTTCTTCGATCTAACCCATCGTAAAATACGTTAAATGAAAATATAATTACATTTGAGCTCTAAATAATATAAAAAAATACTAGAAAATGTAAATCTATTTACAATGATCGTACATGAGTACAAATAGTGTAGAAAGATATGCAAAATTCTGGGAAAAACGTAAGTAATAAAAGTAATAAAGCATAATCCTTGACGAAAAAACCCATCGCAGGAAAACACCCATACATGAAAGGGAGTGTGAAAAAACTGTGAAAACCTACAGATAGATAATGTTAATGTTATTTAATTTTTTGTTTAATTGTTAATTGAAAAAGGAATACTTTCGTGAATGACATCTTTTTTATTTTAATTAAATTAGAACCCATACAGTGAACTGAACCATTGATTTTTTAAGGACTGATAAGTACTACTGAAACGACAGTTTCATTAGCGAATAATTGAGCAATGCGGTGACAAGGCTATTAAACATTTTATTCCTCAGCAGTAACTGAAATTATGGCATAATGAACCTTACGTATGATTGTTCCGGAACCATTCTCCCCCCCCTTTAGGAAACGCAATTAAATGATACACATCATTCTCCCCCTCCCCTTCTCGGTATTTTATTGAAAATTTGTTCCGTGTTTTCCCCTAATTTCGTCTACCTTGTGTAGAATACTATTTTAGAATTAGATAACAGTGCGTGCTTAATTTTGCAAAAGCGATTCCCATTATTTGAAAATTTTCTATTAGTAAGTTTCATGTGAAGTAATCATTTTAATTTTATGTTGCTTGCCTTTGCGGAATAATTCCCTGCAACACACACTATGGTTGGCCTGCAGGGTTCCAAGCTCATATACAATCATGCACTACGGAGTGATTATATTAATTTATTTTATACAATTCCTGTAGAAACCGATGGCAGGTAAAGGACAGAGTTGCTAAAGGCGATTCAGAGCAAGAAAGAGGCTTGGGACTCGTGCGGAAACTGCAGGGCAACGGGTGGATTGGGATAGGGGTGGAAGGGAGAGTGCGGCAGGGAGAAGGAGTCCGGGAATCATGTCCCATATTTTGCGGCGCGCTCTTCGATTCATTGCTGGAAACCCTGGAGCACCGAGCCTGCAGACTTGAATGAGAAAAACAGGTGCACGTAGACATCATTTTTTCCTTTTCCCTGAAGACATTTATGTCACGTCTGTCATCCTATTTCCCATTTTTAAAACGAGCATAGAGTAATCACTGAGAGCATATTGGCAATTGGCAAGAAAACACCGTAACATTTTGGGAACGGAAACTGTTAGCAAAAGGAAAATCTCTGCTTTCCGCAGGTGAAATTTTGCATTATTTCATAAAAGAAATAATATTACAACTTCCCGCTGGATTATGACCTTCGCAAATCCCTCTTCCAGCTTTGTTTGCATGATAATACAAGGGAAAACAAAAGAGCGTCTGGTTTCCATTTCCTCGTTTTTCCTCGAACTGACACTAATACCTCATCCTCCAGCTTACTTGTAGCCTTTAATTATGCAGGCTAAAAGGTTGGTTACTAGAAAAAAGTGACAATACTGTTTTTTCTTGGGGTCATCGATCATTATCCTGTAAAATTCCGTTCTAAAGCATATTTGGTTAAAAAAATATTCTGAAAATCTTTCAAATTACAAGTAAATAATAAAATGGAAAAAAATATTTAGACAAATTTACCTCGTATGAAAATAGTGATATCCACAAGTATATTGCGTAAAAAGCGAGAGCCATTCAAAATACAAATGATTAACATTTTTCTAATAAACAACCAGTTTTATGGAAAATTGTAAAGTCAACGCAGCTATATGAACGTTACAGCGAAAACATTTTGTTGTATGATATAGATTGTAATAGAGCACATTCGATAATAATAATAATTCTATAATATATCTTTGTTATTTCAGATATTCGTCAACATTGAAACTTGATGAGTCTTAGAATTATCTGGCGTACAAAAGCTTAATAGGGAAACCGGGAAAATCATAGTTTGCGTGATGGTGAAAGTGTACTGAGGCGCAACCTGGATTCGTAGCCTAGTTCTCTCGTTTGGTAGTCAAGCCCTCCGAACAGTAGCAAAACGCGAAACATCTTCTGTAATGATATTGTTCGGAATTAAACATTCTACCCCAAGCCATAAAGGGCTTACAGTTGGTATTTTTGAATTCAAAGCAATAATTATTTCAACATTTGGACAATAATGTAATGGAATTTCCATTTTATGTCACGAAGTTGGAGGTTCCAAAACTGCAGGAGATGCAGTACGTGCAGGAAATTCACTCAGTCAAAAAAAGAAAGAAAGCGGCCAGCAGTCAACAATAAATTCATTCTCTGAAATTTGATATTCAAGGCATACGTATTACAGTACACGAATACCAGAAAAGATACCTCTCTTACAAGATGTTTGCATTCGGAAATTCATGCCGTAAAACGTTATCCAGAAAACTATTAGTCCTAATGAATTTCGAGTGCATAAAAGGAGCAACATCATTTGGAGACTAATATTATTTTGGAGACTATATTAAAATAAATCTTAACAAGTTACCTAGTCCCCAATCACTGGAGAGTAAGAACAGCAGTCATGAGTATACCTAAGACAGAACCCAGGAATTATATACCTATTAAGGTACTCTTAATGTTAATATTTGGTTGGCTTAATCGCGAGAATTTCTCTCTAATCTCATTGATATGCTGATTTAGTCCCTGAATGTATCTATTAAAAAAATCGGTTCATTTTCGATTCAACCTGGCAAGAGAAAAAATAGAGAGCAGATTTGAAAATCTTCCAACCATGTTTTATTTTAATTGTGAAACTTGAGAGACGAGGAGTGTCGATACGGTTGTAAACTAGTACTCCTTGTTGAATTTTAACTTACGGTCGATGAATAATTTTGTACATTTCTCTGGAAAATGACGTCTGTTCGTTGAAATCAGCAGAGGTAAAATAATAAAAATTGTGAAACGTAAAAAAATTATTCATTCATAAGTAATGTATTAGCCACTTGGATAAATTACTATTGAAAGTTGTATCCAAAGAATACATTTAAAATGTTTGCAGTAACATGCAAGTTTGAATAAAAATATTTTCAACGATCCATAAACGATACGATTCAAAAATCCATATTTTTAATGTTTTAAGTACAGTGTTCGCATATCGTTTAAAATATTTTTAGACAAAATTGCACGTTACTGCAAAAAGTTTTTATTCATTATTTGGACACCACTTTCAATAGTAATTTATTATTTATTTAATATATTATTAAAACTCCATATTTTTTAATGCCAAAAATGATAATCCTTTAAACTGAAATTCTTCCTCCTCATAAATTCTTTATGTATATATTAGAATAGCATAAATTCATAAAACATCTCACTTCTCTGGCATTTGTTAAGATGGCAGTAAAATATAAACATTAAATATAGTGCTCGACATATATAGATGTAGACAGCTCGATTTTTCCTTGGATACTTTTGTTTTCAATTCTCGATTTTAACGGATCAAACAATTAATTGAAGCAAAATGAATGTATGTTTCAAAATTAATAAATTACAATAAATAAAAAAAATGGAACGCATATTTTTTTAAACTATAACCTTGTTCTTTTTTTATTATAAATTACGCGTACACTGTAAACTTTGTATAATATTTGTTCTTTAAAAATAGTTATCCGGAGGTCAAGCAGTGAAGTCATTTTTATTCAATGCAATAAAAAAATTGAGCATAAAATCACTCAAAAGTTTGAATTTGTTAACCATGAGATAAATAAAAATACTGTGTATTCAGTATTTTCAACGCTAGATAAAGAATTCCAATATTGCCTATGTCGAAATAGCTATAACTGGGCTCTATAACTCTATCAATTATAACAATCAACTCTTAAACTATACCTTTAATGGTTATACTTCTAATGTTTATTTTGAGGCAAATGAATAGGCTAATTTGGACATAAAATATAAAGCTAATATTTTAAAAAATCGCTTAGTCTATGCTCCACTACACACCACTAAAAATTCTAACTGCTCCACGTTATAAAATACTTATATTTACAAAAACAAAATTATAGTTAAACCTTTATCGATATTACCGAAGTTTATATGCCTGTTAACATGTATAATGGCAGATATTAACGGTGATATGTCGAAAGATAGAGTGAAACTAAAAATGAGAGTATGTTACAAATTTTATTAAAATTGACAATAGCGAAATGGCACGCACTTGCAAAAGCTTTTCGCTAATGCTTAGTTCAATTGAAAATCATTCACTATTTTAATTAATCCGTATGCTCTTATAGTTAATCAACCCTTATCATCTCATAAGAAGCTACCGACCAAAATACATAGCATTTTGAATAATGGCAAACATTAAGTCTCTCACATCGTTGTAGTTCCCTACGAAGAGTCGCTGGCGTCGCACACCGCGACTGTCGAGACACCCACCGGCAGGGAAGAGAAATTCATTGGGTAAAGAGAAACGCTCCTTGGGCATGCCATTAATTTCGCGGATTCATGAAAAATATTTTCGTTGGGCAAGTACAGTGACACTTTGAGGGCGCATAATTTGACGTACACACCCGACTTCCCGTCTCCTTCCCTGATCTTTGACCCCGCGGGAACATGCAAATTAATAAATCGTTAAGAGATATTTATATCCCTGATGTAGTTGATCTTACGAAAAATTGTTATTGCTTGCGAGGCCTACACAGCGATTCTTCTTAATGCGATAGGACACGAACTAGTATCTTTCAATATGTCTTTAATAAACTTAAATGAATCCGGATTATTTAGCAAATTTTATCGCCATTATTTTCAGTGCATATAGGTGTATTTATGCATTTACGACTTGAAAAATTGTCACTTGAACGTATTTTGTCTCCAAATAACAATCAATAACCTTTCGATTGTAACTATGGGCAGTTGGTTTTGGTCGTTATGCTGTTCTATATCCTTCAAATCACTGAATAACATATGAAAATGTCATTCTGAAATGTATACTAGATTATTTAAGATAGTATTAAACAAACAAATTGGAATGTGGCATTAATTAAACCTGTAAAGTTAACGTAAACACCGTTTATGGCAGCGGACGTCATGGAAAAATGATATATTCGAGAGACATTAAAAAAAGGAAGGTTACGAATTGAATGCGATGGTATCTTATCCTTTGGCACGTATATTGCCTGGAGTCTCATCATCTTCTGTGTATATTTTATGTTTAGAGGGCTTAAACATTGCGTTAATTGTAGCTCACGTGTTCTCACTACCAAGCTCTAATATTTTTTTCCTTTGACATCGCATGTTACTAATCAAAACTCCTGAGTTATATTTCCCTACCTTCCTTTCCCAACCACTGCATTTTATTTGCACATTCGGATTAGTCTTTGCCTCATTTTACCTCTGTTGATAAATGTTTTTGGATGGCCCTATATCGGCCTATTTTTCTTCTCCTTGATGGCTTAAAGTGCGTGGCGAGACATTAACTAACAGTTAATCGTTCGTTTATTGGGTGTTCCTGTCAATGCTGTCATTGCTATTATTTCGTTATTCTACCAATTAATTTTTACTGTTTTTTCACTAAGGAATGAAATAAAAATAATTTTCGTTTTTTTAAACTTTATTTTATCTTAGAACAATGAAACTAGTGATTTCAATATATTTTGATTGCTATAACTGTTTCGATTATCACCTTAACTCCATGAAATACTCTTTAATATAAATGTTGTGACTAAAATTCACCACGATCACAGAACGTTGTGCACCACAAATGCCTTTATAAATCAAAAAATGCGGTCAAGTTTTTATTAATTCTGAATTAGCATAGCCATTTTGAATTTATCAAATTTTAACCATCATGGCCATATTTATAATACATATAATGTAGAAATATAAATAGAGCTATATCTATAGAAGTTCTCTTTCATTGAATTCCCAGTTGACCAAAAATTCAACACTATCTTCTAGTTCTTAAGGAACATTTCTCTTAGATTTTGATTCAGGGACAATATTTATGACTGATCCAATAATGGTTGCATTTTTCTTATTAAAGTCATCTGGCCATTATGTTTGAAGCAAAACGAAACATTATCGACTCTTTTGACTGAGATTCTTTCATGCCATTTCAACCTTGTGACAAAATTTTGAAAATAACTTTTAATATTTGGATTTGATTCCACTAAGCTCATTGAATGACGGCGCGCACATGTTATCTATTTTTTTGGCATCCAAATGATTTAGAACATAACTATGGCTAATGATTTTTTATGTACAACATTGTCTAAATTAAGAGCATCAATCATGTCACTGAAAAAAATAAATACGTTTAAAATCTTCTTATTGTAAAAAAATACTGTAGTTAGCTATGTACTATCCTCCCCTAAAGGGTTTACGAGGAAGAAGTGTCTATCTGGTACCAATCTCGCCCCAATAAAAACGTTTTAATATTATTATTACAATGCAACCCTGACAAACACAGAACCAAAGGATAAGAAAGAAGGTGTCTTCATTCGTGTGCACCAAACCCCGTTCGCTTCAAAGGTTAACTCGACGATTTCAAATCCGCATTACACTCAGGTGGTACATTGTATCATTGAAGCAATCTTCTTCACATCGAATTCTCATAAAAGAGAGCTAAAACAATGGTCACTAAAGCCACCTACTCAGCCATATATACACATGTTCACATTCCCAGGGAAATAAGTTGCTAGCTTTTTTGTACAACTATGTTACGTGATTTTTGGCATGACGTCATAGATTAATTTGCGTTTATGTCACGTTGAAAATAAGAATGCCAATTACGGGGGGCTGGGCGCCAAATCGAATGGCCGTGATTTTTGTAATTCCGCCCGTTCGCAGTGAAGCTGGAATTAGCACACAGCGTCCCTTCGGACGCGAATCTTCGGGCCGCCCCTATATCCCTCCCCATGAGCACACCTCCGCCCGCCATCGACCAATCGTCGGTCGCTTTTTCCCCTCATCCCCGATCGCCCACCCCGCAGAGTACGTCGCGAAAAGCGACGATCCCCCACACCATCCAGCGGTTCGCGGGAGAGGGGGGAGCTGGAGGGGGCCGGACACATCGACTCCGACACCAGGCCCCCTCACTGGGGCCCTTTCGAGTGTGACGTCAAGACATCCATGCGTCACGAGAAATACGAAAAATGTCTTGTTTAAGGCGAGACGGCAAAAGTACGTCACTCTCATGTCACCCTAAACTCACATTAATTAACCAGCCAGAAGTAAGTGATACTGGAAGTAATCGGGTCAATTGCAAACGGGGAAACTTGCGATCTCATTATGAGATACATAGCAATGTTAGCAAGCATATGAGGGCCCGCGTTCGATTCCAAGTATCACACTGCCACACTCACAGAGGTGGGTTGCATGTTACTTAAAAAAAACAAAAAAGCGTCTGAGCACTCTCCGCTTTGCCCAAACTGAATCTTTCTTTGAATCTGCCACTCTGTGGCACCCCTGAAATGTATAGCTTCAGGAGTGCCACAGGTAACTGATTTTGGGCTTTGATTTTCTTGGTGTACATTAATGATTTATGTTTTCATATTAGCGGCACTCTTGCCTTGGGACTATTTGCAGAAGACAGGTGATTTATGGGGAAATAAAGGCGCCAGAATATTGCGGAGTACTTACTCTCTGATGATTAAGACCAAATTTCGGAATAATTTTAGAAATCGGGGCTAGGATTAAATATCAATAAGTGTACATCACTTTGTTTTAGAATGAAAGAGGAGAAAAACAAAGCGTTGAAACCTTTCATGGGCTACATACATCTGAAGAATATGCGTGTGAGCTACAAAGAGATCGTCAGAAATAAATATATTTAAACAAACAGATTGCATAGCGAGGTAAACTACCTGGGACGAGGCTGGGACTTTACAGAGGTCCTCCATAGGGAGGACCTCTGTAAAGAATCTTTGGTGTGGGTGGTAATGCTTGCCGGCTTCCACTCCCAAGTTACTAAATCTTCTTCTATTGACTCGAAAAAATTTGTTTGCTAACTACAATGTCGTCAGATAGTTTTTTCAGGATTTGAAGAAAAAAATGAAAATGTATCTTTCCACAAATACTATTAGGTGCGACTAGTTTCAACATATCGGTGTCATTCTCAACGACGTTTCAACGCATCATCGATGACACTTGAAAATTAGATTTCAACTTAAAAAACTGCGTAGTGATGAACTTTTGGAAAAAGAGCATTTCCCTCCCGAACGCCTAAAGTATAGGGAACCCCTAAACGGAATGTGCAGACTTGATTAAATACATATGCGTTACCCGCCCTCACAACCTCTGCTGGGTGAAACGCGTACAGAGAATATGTGGAAAAGCTATCAAAAATTGGGATTTATTAGAAGAGTACTGAGTAAATGTGATGAAAAGGTCAAAGAAAAATGTTATCTTTCGCTGGTTAGGCCTCATTTAGAATATGCTGAAAGTACATGGGATCCTCACGAAGTTAGATTAATTGTCGAATTGAATCTCGTGCGGAGTAGAGGAGGTTGCTATTTTTACTTAAGTGATAATGGATTTTCACAAAGTTAAGCCTGAAAACACCGATTAAAGAGGAGCTAGATTTGTTAAACGTTGTTACGGTAAACTTAGTAGCGTATCCAAAATATCATAGCAGCTGGGCTGGGAATCATTCACGGAGCGAATGTTAAATTACAGATTAAATCTCTTGCATAAATTGGAAGAACGTTTCCTTAGCGGTGATGAAAATCTATTATTACCCACATCGTACTACGGTAGGAGAGATCATGTCAATAAAATTAGAGAGATGAAGTGTAGAACTGCCAGATTTAAGATTTCAATTTTTTTCACGAACGATAAGGGATCAGAATAACAAATTGTCATATTCGGGTCAAAATTATTCTAGTTTGTATTCAACCCTTGCCACACACCGTAGTGGTGGTTTGCGGGGTACTAAAATATCTAAAATATTATCATCAGGCATACATTAAAACTAGTCGCACCAAATAAAATGGCCGGAAGGATACATTTTGTTATTTTACTTAAGAGAAAGTGGATTTCCACTAAATTAAGCCTGCAACATAGAATATAGTTTCTTCAGTGTTCTAGGGAGGAATTTTTCTGGATCTGGGGCTTTGTTTTTACATTTCGGAATTGTTTTTCTTTTCGTTCTTGGAACAATAATATATCACTCATGAGTTCTTCAGGTGTATGGGGGACTTTTTTTGCTGTATTAATTTTTGTACATCATCGAAGGAAATTCTTTAAATATTAGCTTAGTTTATGCGGTTAGTAATGACTTAGCCATCATACGCCTTTTCGGGCTTCACGGTTGGACGTTACCCTTGGATTTCTCAAACAAAAGACCAATATTATGTTGGGCTATCCTCTAAATTTTCGCATAAAATTTTGCCTTAAAGTGCATGTTAGGGTTTTCGTATAATTAATTCCGTTTTTTCCTCGAAGTTTTTCCTTTAGTTTTCCCTCTGTCTTCATTTTAATTTATTGACTACTTTTTGGTCTATAGTCAAAATTTGAGTAAAATATTTTATCTCTTTCATGCCGCTCTGACTTCCATGTTATTATCATCTCAGTTCCATAATATCTTGTTTTTATCTGTATGGAATAAACTTTTCCATCTCGTGACGAATTTTATTTTTAAAAATTTTCTCAGGGTCCTTGACAGCGCTATGAGTTTCTAACCTGAATGCTGATAGTTTATTTTAATTTCTTGGAAAACACTTTCCTTAAAGTTACCCTTATCGAATAGATGTACTTGTTTATTATATATTATATGATTTTGGTCAACCACTTTCGCGAATTCACACTTCATATTTCCACAAATGTAGCTTTGTGGTCGCTAATGCTCCATCTTTTTGTCCCAACTAATGGACTAAAGAACTCAATTTCTACACCAACGGTTCAAACACACCAATTTATGAATCAGTCAGAGAAGTCACAGCGGCCATTACAATTAGTTCGCACCCATGCAAAATATTGCCAAGTCCATTCGATTCAATGTATGGATGCTGCCATGTTCTCATAAGGGATGGCATTCTTTTTCAGATAAGTTCAAATAAAACACCCGTTTTTGTATGCAATTAGTTAATTTACTTAGCCTAACTCAGTACACTGGCTAATAATGGTCAAAAAAATAATGTCGTGAATAAAATATCTTCTTGACGTTTAAGCAAATATTTCCATTTTAGCAACCACATATTTCGGACGTAAAGCTGAACACAAGTTACTTTTGATCTGACTGATAGGGGTTTTCGGGAGTGATGAAAAACTATGGCTCTTCACGCTTTGATCCTGAGATTAGCGACTTTATTCAGCGTTGCATACAACTCAAAATCTGTGTATACTTGTATTGCCCTGGGGTCACGGTCGGGCTCCAAGTCCCCCCTTGCTTGCAAACCACCCCCTTACATGCTCCGAGTGGGTGTGTGTACTTTCTTTCATCAATCCCGCCAAAGCGTTGAACTATTCTCATCTTCCTTATGAGGTCAGTAATGCAAATGTCCCTCCCCTCCAGCCGCGCAACTCTCCTTTAAGCGATCTATTCCTCCGTTGGCCACAAGAAATTCTCCCTCCATCATTCACCCTCCAGCTACGATCCCATTCCCCTTCTCCCGATATAACCCAACCCTTTCCCCCGCTACAAAACTCACACACAGACACCACTGACTCCCCTCGTCTCCCGATAAATCTCTTCCCGCGCGTCGTTCCGGGGAAGGAAATGGAAATCATTTGGGAACTAATTTTCCAGGAAGCTCTCCACTCTACCCTCGCGCCCTTTCGAATTCCCTCGCCGTCAATCTCGGAACAGTGGTGTCGGCAAGAAGCGAGATTAACATTTCTTCGATCCATTCGCCACCGAAGCCGAGAAACCAGCACACCTGTGAATATTTACGTGGGCTTCGTCACCAATTGGAAGCCCACGACAATATTTTGAACGAGGTCGGATATCGCGCGCGAAAGAAACAAATATTTATTTGTTTAAGACCCCTTTCTATATACCCTTTTCTACATTTGAACGAACTCACACTTCCCTCTGAGAAATATATCGTCTGAAAATGTCTTGCACAGAATTTGTGGGAAACTTAGCTTCGTTTCATACGAATCGGTTTTCATTTTAATAATATTTAACGATTTCAAAATCACCAAAGCTTGATGAATCTCTTAACGAATGATTCTATGCAAATATTCACTTAAATTATTTAGTTTTTAGTAATACAGTTATTGAATCACATACAATTTACCATTCTGAAAATTTTCTACCTTAAACAACCTTCATTTTATAGAACAACCTTCGCAATTTTTTCCATCCCAAGATTAAAAAAAATCAAGTTCAAGCCAAAAACCGATGAAAATTTTAAATATTTATCACTACTCATGGCAAAACCAGAAATTAAGTGCGAATTTTGTAAAATAGACCGCCAAAAAGAAAGGCAAAATCAGACGGCAACTGCTGGTTGAGTTTAAAATAAATTTAAAATATTTATTCCTATTAAAATTCTAAAATTGAAGAAAGTCCGCCACGACGGTTCACATACTTTTCAATACTCAATTTGATTCCATTACATCATAAAACTGTGCAATTTAATCTGTGAACCATTGTCATTCGAGGTACTACAGTCCACGTTGGGGGAGGGGTGAAAGATTAAGGTCGGGTAGTAATGGAGAAAATCAGGCGATGGAGGACGCCGGCACGGTAAATGAGGAGTAATGTACATTTTCAAGGAAGAGGATGGTTTGAAGGGCGACCACAAACAAGTCTCCGACTTGACGACCCACGATGACGATACACAGATAAGAACAGTTCACATTTTGGGCATCAGTCGAATTAATACTATCGAACAATCTTTTCTTAATGGCCCTCGATGAGCAGGTGAAGCCATTTACGTAGCGGGGCGAAGCGTCGTCAGATGTGGATGATTCAACGGATGACCACTTTATCACGATCGGATCCAAGAAATTGGAAATTGAATCACTCGCATACATCATTCACCTCAATAAATGGTTGATGGTCATAAAAGAAACGATTGGACGCTCCTCCTCTCTTTCGTTTGAAGGGAATTAATCATTGATATTAGCTTATAAGGCACCGTAGGAGTTTGTAACGGGTACCAAGAGGTCACTAGTCACTATAGGAAACAGAATAATTCAATGTCTTTTAGATTACATTTAGTTACTATATCGGTGGTGAGCGGAGACTTATAAAATAGCATTCTAACCACGTACATATTACATACCCGCCAAGGGGGCCTCAGTAGAGGTGGGAGAATTCGATAGAGTTAGATTGTGCTATATCAGGAAATTTACTCCATATTAATAGTTCTCCACATTACTCCATATTAATATCCTTACCATTCTCTTTGTGCCAGCCGATTTTTCCTCTCCTTTGTGAATACCCTGTTTCAAGAAAGCTTTTCTATTGCCGAGATTTCTAACGGTATTTGTATTGAGAATTTATTCAGCCACAAATTTTGCAGTCTACGACTTCGACTCAAATCCATCCTCTCTCTCGACAGGAATAAGCAAGCGAAGCACCATTCTCACATAGCATTTTTCTATAACGGAGTGGTACTAAACGACATTTTTCCATAAATATATTCCCAGTTATCACCACTATTGTTCATTTTTCCATTAGATTCCATGAATTGTGAATGACCATCCTGAGAGTATTCGCGCGTCATTTTAATTCTTCACTATCTATCCCTACATGCGTCATTAAATATTCTGCTCGGAAAAAACGATCCATCAGTTCGATTAATTCGCTATTTTATCTCACTATATGATCATTGTTTCTATTCTCTTTGTGAAACGCAACTACTTTCATTTTAGATCCTAAATTTCAGTTCTCTCCTACCTGGCTGAATCTCTACAGAACAATCGATGGATATTGAATTTCCTCAGCAAGCAATTCTGATTCGTCTTTGTACAGAAAAACGGCTGAGTTTACATCTCCAGTTATTAAACAAAAGAAAGAATATGAATATATATATATATAAATATACATATATACCATACACATACAAGTATATAATAGGTTACTCTCTCTACAATGTTTACTGATACAAGTAAATAGTTGACCACGCATTACACGAGATTTTTTAAACTGCAAAATATATTTCTTTCACATATCTTTGCACTTTTTGCTGAAGTTTAAGAATAATATTCGTGAATTTCCTACTTCGCATTTAATGAAATTGAAGCTTTCAGAGTTCTTCCAATATTGCCTTCCGCAATCAACAATTAACACTCATCACTAGTAGCTTCGGAAGACGAATTGCTTAGAATCCACCTATATCCTTTACTCTTCATACGAATTTCATCAATGAATTCTTAAAATAATTTTACAACTAAATTTTTAAACGCAAATTATATGTTTTTCTCTCGTTGAACTGGAGTTTCGGTGCATTCTGATTAAATGACTGTTGCAAGTTGAAGTATTCAGTTTTGCCAACACGTGCAGAATTCCCTGCTAACGATTACGTCAGTTTAACGGTTAGCGTGAACATAATGTCCACAGAAAGCCACGAGCGTAACCAAAACCTAATTATACCCCAGGGTGGCGTTAAATATCCCAAACATTCGGGCATCGGCATTGAAATGGACCTCCTAGATGGACAGCATTCCGTTACTCTCATCCAATCTCTAAGATTTTCGACATCTGACATTAAAATACATATAATTGCTGGATCCAAAAATAACAACAATTACATAATTATTATATTATTAACATTTTTGGATAATTTAACGCAATAATTACGTTTACGGGCGTGGTCAAGAAGGTTAGCGCTGAACTACAGATTCCAGGTTCTTTTAAGAGTGACCTCTCAGGTCACCATCAGCTTCACCCGATAACCTCACCTTCATTTCAGCTGATAATTTATGAATTTCAAACCTATTACTGACCAGCGTTACCAGGTTACTGACCAGCGATTCCAGGTTCAATTAAGAGTGACCTCTCAGGTCACCATCAGCTTCACCCGATAACCTCACCTTCATTTCAGCTGATAATTTATGAATTTCAAACCTATTTGGACTTGTTATGCAAGTGAACTCAACCCACACCTACCAATCCAAGGTTGATCAATGTAATATGTATTATATCGTGGTTGTTTTAATATAAGCCTAAACCACTTTGATTCTTGGTCAAAAATGTTCAAAAGAAAACAAAATTACTCAGTTTTAAGAAATATGAACAAAAGAAATGTCAATTTGCAGTACATAAAAAAAGCAATTTATTAGGACTATGAAAAACTAACTTTTACGTGATCATTTCAAGCATAAAAAAGATAATGCTGATATTTAATGTTCTTAAACTTAAAACCAGTCTTAAATAATTTCGAAATATAATCCCGTTACTGGTAAACTTTTTCATTACTCGCAGTTTGCTTTAATATAATGTTTGCGTTAAACGTAAGCATAACTCAATTAAAAATTCCCTCAGATTTCGGAAATAAATGACTTACCGGTTCAAATTAAACCTATAGTTAAAGTTATTTTACTTTTGAGTGAAATTAATGTTGAATTTTATTCAAGAGCTGAAGTTAAAAACAAACTAAAGGTACATTTGTACAAAACAAAATAAGTGATAGAAATAAGTATGAGTGATATACTAATAAATTAAGTGATATTTAGCAATTTTTGACAAAAATTCTATGGATTGATAAAAAAAGTTGAATCATACGTTTGATTTTTGTACAGAAGATAATTCCAAATCCTTTTGGATTTTATATTGCTGGAATAGCACCTTGAACAACAACATATTTTTTTAAAAATGGAAAAGTAATAATTTCTACTCCCATTTCCTCCCACTAAAAACTCGATAATTAAATGAATCATGTAGATATTATGTATCAAAAACATTAGCTACCAAAATAAATGCGACGCTATTTCTAATTTCACGAGAGTCAGCTTTAAGAAATAGATTCACAGCCAAACCCATGGGGACATCCACATGTTATCTACCTCTTGGGTTTGTGGTAAGGAGTGACTCCTGCCAGGGTAATATCGAACCAAGTGATGCTTAAACATAATAAACTGCCAATGTATGCATTAAATCCAGAACATGGCTATATGCTCTCAAATCAGAGATTTAATTTCAAATCCTGCAACGCCGCTATTATTGGCTGTTTGGTAATATTTTTGCGAGATTAAGGATCAATAACCGAAGTTGGCCACCAGTTTTATGGGACACCATTTTGTTTAGTGGCAGATTATTCTCGCCTTCCAATGTCAAATACACACTGACTTATTTTTGAATTGTGTCAATAGTTGAGTCTAATGTTAGTTCGTAAAGGGAAGTGCGCGAGAGAAGTGCTGCCTGCGGCAGATTTTGGTCCTAAGTTTTCATTATGGCTCCCCCTTCACGGTAATGTGAGGTTTGAATCATTTCTATGTCAGCAATCTGTATCTGATTAATTCAATATCTGCAAGCTAATACTAGAGTTCGTGGCAGGAAGCAATTCCACACCAGGCATACGACATCACAATTAAGCGTTGCTTGAATGATAAATACTCGTACAAACGAAAATGCAAAAATTCAAATGTCAATAATTATTATAACGGCTCAATAGCACTATGATATCTGAAACTAAAATTCTTCCCTACCGATACGCAAAGATCTGATATTACATAAAATTATGAGTTCGGTAAAATAATAACCATGCACTACCTAGCATTATAAAATTTCTATTCTCAGCGCTCCCGTTTGCAGATTTTCTGAGTCCTTATCGTTCGCGGTTAACAAGGAGTTAAACACTCTTATCTTATTTACATGATCTCTTTACTGTAATATGAAAGGTCTAGGAAGAAATTCAGTGAGTCAAAGTTTAATGGGGCTTCTACAGCCGTGAAAATTATTTTTTGTCAATATCTTTGATTTTGCCAATGGTATTCGGCCCTCAATCCTCTCGGCTTTCGGAATCCCGAAATCACGACGACCATCAGCAGCGTCCTCAATACACTCTGCGGTTCAAAGTTATCGTTTGAAATGGTTAAAAAAAGACCTTCAATTCATAAATTGGTCCATGCATAAAAAAATCCCACCACCAGAATTCACTGCAGGTCATCGCACGGACCTTTCTGTCCGATGTAGAAAGATTCTGTTGCACACACCATCGTTGCGATATATTACAAATCGAGCGCCCGGTGGAAGGAAGCAACAGGAATTAATCCACCGCGAGGTCGATCGACGCATAATAGTGCCTTCTCTAATCTCTCGTAACACATCCACCGGGGAGGTAAGTTATTCCCCCTGGAAGAGAGCATGCAGCTACCTTAAGTTCAAGAAACCAGGAAGGGTTTGGGTGAATGGGATTAGTGGTGTCCGGGGGGAAGCGTCTTCTGTCTGGAGGAAGGGGAATGGGTCAACACAATAATGGCCTACAAATCAAAGGACTCCTTCTCCTGGTCGGAGGAGGAGGTTCGAGCGAGAAGAGGAGGAGGAGAGTTCGCGCTGAGGGTTGTTGCACTCCACACAGTTGATGAGCTCCATGGAAATGAGCCCATTCGATGAAGACAAGATTATGGAGACATGGGTCTGCTTCGTCGCTTCTGGATTTCCGACCTAAATCCGCGCGGCGATGATTCAACGGCCAACCATTGGCAGAGAGGAGGAGATGGGAGTGGAGATGGGCGTGCGTGCGTTTTTCTGTGTGTTGTGTTTTCACGATGATGCAACGTACAACAGACGCCACAGAATCCATGGAAAAAAACGCTATTGCCGACAGCTAACAACGCAGGGAGTTAAACTCCACCTAAACTTCAAACAAAACCAGCTAAAGATGTGCAAATAATTTTTTTTATTGGAGTTTTGGTTTAGGGAAAGAAAAAATTGATAACGGTACTTGTTCCTCGGTACCAAAACCAAGGAAAGAATTTTGAGAGAGATCGTTGCCTAGAAGTCAATGCCAAAGACAAGAGTCTTAGTTATTCCACAGGACCAAGTTTATGGTGCCAACCTTTGACATTTACTTAGTATATGAAAGATTCAAAAGTTGATGTCATCGAAGGTAATAAAAGCGCAAACCCGTAACAGTTTCTCAGGGCTCTCGTGAGTACTGATACCTAGGGCCGCGATCATTGATACTTCTCCGCACTTATGTTACGTTAACGTTAACAACCAGTGATTTCTATTAATGTCATCCGTTCTATCATCATATTAATTGAAATTTAAAGTTTATTTGAACGTAGAAATGCAATGCGTTTATGTTTCCATAACTTAAAGTATCGATTTTCGTAAGAACGTGCAAATAAATTTTCGCTGAGGTACTTTAAACTCAAACCACTCCATAACACAAGGAAAGTACGACAAATACTCTCAAGTGTAGGCATGTCCAAAAACATTAGTTTATTCTTTGAAATCATCCTTAGATGACTTATTCAAGTTAACTCTCAATTAATGCCAAATAGGAATTGATCTACTGTTCAAAATTCTCAATCGGATTACGGCAAAACATGATTCCAGATAACAGATGGAAAATTAATAGAAATCCCAGAAACATATTAAACATTGAATATACGTTTAGCAAAAAGGTTTTGGTTAGAATTATTATCCGATTTAAAAACGAATCGTGTACATTTTGACACAATGGTGGTTAAATCAGAGGAAATGATAGATAACATGTTGACATTGTGAAGAACCCCACAAACATTTTTTTCTAGAGAATGAAGAAGCATTCGTCGCAGTTACTGCCATGGCGCATTCACTCGGCTCACTTGCATTACTTTTAGGCAACAAAGAAGTGTTCAAAAAGTGTGTGCAAGACATTTCATCAACGGCGATGTGAAATCGTTGTCCATGCTGGACGGTGTATAATTTGTGGTCGATCCACGGAGTCTATAATTTTTTAGGGCAACGGCCTGCAAACATGGCGAACGGAATACAGATTACAAGATAAAATCATTCTGGCTGTGGCTGTTGACCTCGCGAAGTGAACGGAGGAGTTTCACAGCTTTGCAAGACTGTTGACCAATTCTCGGGCTATCGGAGCAGAATGAAAACAATTGCACCATACAACTCTCATCTTAAGGCAAAACTCTAATGTTTGAGAATAATGGCAATGTTATTGATATAATTGTTTCACAAAGGAACTCTGCGACTGTTGTACATATTTATGATGTAATATGGAAAGTATTTGCATTTGGTTGTTCTTAAAGGTACCTCCTATGAGCGTAAATTTAAAAATCATCTTTCAGCATATTTTTTGGATGAAAAATAAAAATTTGTATACATGCAGAAGTACCACTAATGTTTCCTAGTACCCACCTGCCTCGACTGGTAAGACGCCCGCAATGAGTAAAAATTTAAGAAGCAGTGTGCTACCATTGGAATATTTGCATTTGAAGCGTACACGTTGAAATTATTACAATTACTGTTACTTGTTTATCCTAATCAATCCCGCGAATGTTTCAATAAATACTTTTGGATGAATAGAAAAGATGAGCCATGATAACACGAGTACTTACTGCTTAGCAACTCTTCCGACAACAGAGTTTGTATTCATCCTGATAGCTATTTATAATGCATATTACGTCCCGTGTATTATTATCGTCCGAAGAGAAATTAAAATTACACCAACACTATTACCCCCTGAGATTAAGCCTACTTAAATATGTGAACTGAAAATATGTATTAAAAATTTAACTTCTAAACCAAATTAATGAGATTTAATTATGACGGAAAATTCCAAACCTTGCACGATAGCTTGAAGCACATTCCAATAAATGAAGTCCAGGATCAATGAAAGTATTATCTTAGTACGTTAAATCAGTTTACCTTCATTATACTATCCACAAAGTGTGAATGGGATAAAGGCAAAAGACATTACTCAATTAATCGCATTTATTTCCCTGCGTTATTACAAAAATGTTATAAAATGTAAACTCCTACATTAGGATTTCCTTAAATTATCATGGAAGTATCTTTATAGTAGTAGCTCTGTAGCTCCTTGTTTCAGCATTTAAAATTGATTTTAAATCATCAACAACTACTATCCAAATACTAATAAAATTCGGTTTGAACATTGGATACAACTGACTTCATGAAATTCAACGGCAAAAATCTTTTATGTTCAAACCGAACGTGTTATCTTGACATTTCACTCACAAATTTTAATTAGAATTTTTATTTATATTTTAGTTAGAAAATCACCTAACAAAATATTCAAGGATCTTTGATGTTTTAAATGCAAAACTATTATTTATACAAATTTCAAGGAACTGTAACAGTAACTTTAACGGAGTCACCCGCTATGTGTGCATTATAATGCAACCATTTCAGAGCATTATAATGCACACATAGCGGGTGACTCCGTTAAAGTTACTGTTACAGTTTCTTGAAATTTGTCTAAGCTATGAACAGCCTAAGTGTTTGAAATTGGCTTTATTAACATCGTGGACTGTGGCGCATCGCGCACGACCACGAATGCCTGTGACATTGTATGTACGGTATTTCGTCATAACATCTTGTTCCTTTAAAGCCCCCAAAATTTCAGAATGTAAGAGGACGTCTCGGTAGCTTAATTGGTTAAAGCACTCGGCCGGGTATCGAGGGATCCGGGTTCGAATCCCGGTCAAGGCGAGTGATTTTTACTCTCTGAAATGGTTGCATTATATTATTTATACTTTAATTAAAACTCGCTCCTTTATAATTATGTGATATTTCAGTACAATGTACGTTTTTTGGAGCTCTTTAGAAGTTTCTCTACATCAAAGTATATACTGAATTCGAAAAGAGATATCCCATTATGGGTTTATAACTAATTCATACAAATTTAATAATGTCATACATGCGTAAAAACACCCGTGAAGCACTGTCATGGGGCCGTTTATATTCAACCCATATACTTATGGTACCACCAGCATGGTTATGGAAAACTTTGCCTATCTGGTGAAGATAGAGTGACTTGATGTGATATACGCGATTAAGAAATCTGGGATGCAAATAAATGGAATGTACATCCATTCCAGACTGGCTTGGCACAGGGCACCAGCAACTTTATTGAAAGAAATTTACCCTAAAATGTTTTTCGGAAAACTAGTACTTCTCCCTAAAAATTTTGCAGTATAAATTAAATTGAGCAGCAATTATTTAGGTGTCAGCACCAGGAAAGACCATTAATAGGGTGAAGTGTGGGGAAACTATTCTGACCAGCCGACAGAAAATGGAAATTTATTAATTGGAAAAGCATTGAAAAGATTAAATAATATTGATATATTTCATGAAATACACCCAAAAATACCCTTATAATATACTGTAGGTACACAGGATACTTAGGTTATATTGGCAACGGTGAATAATTGGATGCACAGAAAAATGATTATTTAACTGATGTTTAGCTAGAAAACAATTTTTTTACTTTTAGTCACATTAATTCATTGGTTATTCTTAACTTTTTGGACGACGTGTCATACGATTACCTGCAGTGAAAGAACGTCATGTGAAATCACTCCCTGTGACACAGAACTGACGTAGTGAGTGGGAAACCACGGAGATGAGAGAGAATTGAGAGGTAGGTTAGAACTAAAGTGAGTTAAACCGAATAGGACAAAAAGTTTTATAAAAAACTAGATAATAATAAGAAAAAGTTTCCCATCGAAAATTCAATCAAGCTTAATGTCAAGGAACAATTTCGGTATTTTTATGAGTCTAAAATCAAAGTAAATGTGAATGCTCAAAAAATAGAGCATCAGAATATCATGGGATTATCCAAAGCACAAGCGCAAACGTAAGCATTGTCAATTGAAGCTGGTTTTCCATTAAACTTACAGATATTTAAATTTATTTCAAAATTATTTTGGTCTTACGGAAGTTATACAGTAAATATAGTCGGAGTCGAGGTGGTAATTTCTGTTAAGAACTAATGCACCGGCTGTACTGACTCCAGATAACGCCTTGGAAAATGTTTGGTACTCGAGTCAGTGTCCTGCACCCTAAAACACCTACATGTTCACATTTTTCAGACTACCAGGAATTAGTTTAATATAAGAAGGCGACAAACAGGCAAAATTTTTCATCCCAAAATAATGAACTTCGAACGAACGAACGAAATTCATGATGATTGGTTTAATCTTTTTTAGTCCACTTCTAAAGAAAAATGTACTTTTTTAAATAATGGAAATGTGACGGCTTAAAATGATCGTTAAAGGGTATATTTGATTAAATTAAGCCTGTTAGCATGCACCTGAAACCTGAGAACATATGAAAAATATTCTACAGCATCACGCGATCAGCAGCTAGCAATTTCATACAAAGTACGTGTATATCTATAAAAGACAATTCGGAACCTACGTGGAAGTCATGATATCTTTAATGCGTTTAAAAAAATTGCCACGCCAAAATGAAAAATATATGTATTGATATCTCTAGCAGAGAGCGGAGTGAAATAATTCACGATTATAATACATTTACGACCACTACACAAAGAAAGCAACCTGAAAACAGTTAAGCGAATTCAAAAGAAAAAATAGCTGAAATTTTAACAGAAAATCCGAAAGAATTTGGGTATTTTATAAAAGAAGTCCAGGGAAATAAAAATCAACCTTGAAGTCACTCGTAAATGATAGAGGCGAAAGTAGTTCCGATAATTTCAACGTTTTAAATTCCTTATTTCAAAACTTTTTCGACAAATTTCCAATTAATATATCCGATACCTATCCAAATGTCCGCCAATGGATGCTAAAAATAGAAATTTCACATAGTGAAACGAAACATCTGCTGAAACTCATTAAGCCCAATAAACCTTCCAGTGTCGATCAAATACGCACCGAAAAGAAAAAGAAGCTAACTTCGGAAACAGTGTCATTTCTAGAAATTATTTTTAGAAATTTCTACTGGGTCAAACAGTTTCCAATAATTAGAAAGTAGCCAATGCAATACCTATAGACATTTTTCTGAACTTTCTCATTCATTCGACTGGAGGCTGTCGACAAAATGTCTTGTGGCAAGCTGCTCACAAAGCAACAAGCTTATGGCATATTTAAACATATCCTAGGTAAAAATCAAAGATTTTTTATTTGTTTGCTTACAAGGAAAAATCATATCTGGCGTCATCTCTAATTTAAAATATGTCACTTTAGGTGTTACTAATGAAAGAGCATTCGAATCTCTCCTATTCCTTCTTTACGTCAACGGCACAATGATTCACAGATATATCCGTAGTACTGAGATAATGTTACGTTTGATTACTTAAATTAATTACAGCGTTGGTTAGACACTCGAATATTTAAATTTAACTCAAAAAGTGCAAATTGATGATTTTTAACAGCATTTTCCTTTCGAATGCCTACTACATTATAAACATCAAAATGGAATGTTATGAATCGATTAAATACTTGACTATCACATACTTGACAACGCACTTGACTTCACTTGATCTCACAGACGTGAACCTCACAAACCACCTCTCCTGGTTGAAACATTTTGTAAAATACATGTATTTTGGCAAGCTAACAAAAATTAGGATTAATGAAAAAGGTATTGAGAAAATGTGACGAAAAGGTAAACGAGAAATGTTATCTTTAGATGATTAGGCCTCTTTTATAATACGCTACTATCTTATTGGTTCCTCATGAAGTTGGATTGATTTCTGAATTAGATCGTGCGTAGCGCAGAAAAGATACAAGGATTTGTAAAACCTTATTATGACAAACTAAGTAGCGTGTCAAAATTATTCGAGCTACTAAAATTATTAGAGCTAGACTAGGAATCACTCACGGAGCAAAGATTAAATTAGAGACTCAAATCTTTTCCTTAAATTGGAAGGAAGACTCTTCACCGATGATGTTGAAAAAGTATTATTAGCCCCATCTTACTACGGTCAGAGAGACATGAAAATAAGATTAAGGGTATTCAGCATTCACTGCGAGAGGGGTTCTAGAGCTGGAATTAGAAAAATCAAATTTTATGAAATAATTTAAACGACGAACAAAAACCACAGTAATCAACCCGTGGGTCAGTTTGATAGGTGAGGGTACAGCCTAGTACCCGTCGCAAGGGCGAGTGAAATTTACGAATTATCTGGGTAGAAGAGCCAGTTTCATTAAATGTGCCAGATATGGTTTCCCAGAAAGTAAAACATAAATTTAATGTTTTTTCCAGGGAAGATAACTGATCAGAATATCTGTATTGGCAGTAATTTTCCGAAGTTTGAAAAACTAAGTCGCAGAATACTATCACCTTACTCGAAGCACAGGCACAGATATAATTATTAGGACAAAAAGCTGGCACTGATATTGCCGATGTCGAAACTTTCCCAAAATCATTTTCCATTTACAAAAACTACTATGCAATTAAATTTGTTCTTTATATAAAAAAACTATATTTCGAAATGTCCTTTCGATATAGCTCCATAATAGTATAGTATTTTAGATATTTTAGTACTCTGCAAGCCACCACTAGGGGAGTGGCAGTAGGTGAATACACGACAGACTGATGTTTTGACCCGAATATTTTTATTATTTTTTACCAGTTTTTAGCGGACAATGCTATTCTGATCCCTTATCGTTCGTGAAAAAATTACATATTAATCTATCTGTTCTAAACTTCATCTCTATAATTTTATTGGCCTGATCTCTCTTACCGTAGTGCAATGGGAGTAATAATACATTTTAAACATTACTGCTTCAGAATATTCCACATTATGAATGTAAAAAATATGAGGCATAGTTTGGAATTAAAATCTAAATACTTTTGTCCTTAATAGATTAAAAATACTTAAAATAAGGATTAAATGAACTCATTAAAATCTTCATAAACTAAAAAGTGGGGAAGGGAGAATTTTTTTATTATTATATTAGACTTACTCAATTCATTTATCTAAGTAAAACAACATTGTTTTTCCATCCATTTGGCCAACAAGAACTAAAAAAAATCACTCGCAGATTTTCCATCATCCTCCAATTTATTTCAATTATAAAGAACTGTATGAAACCCTGCAACAGTTATCACACGCTGATGTAAGTCAAAATTCGAAAATTTCATAGTGCGAAAACCACTCGCCTTGACCAGAGTTCAAACCCGGGATGCACGACATCGAGGTATCCGGGTCCAAATCGAGGTAAAGGTGAATTTTACTTCGTGAATTTCCTGCGTCTCGAATTGCAATTCGTTTTCCCTAGGCCTCGTTAGATCGCTTTCTCACACCAGAAGGACACCCTAGATCCTCAAAATCGTTACTGCCTAAAAATATGAGCAGAGTTACTCCATAAAAATATGAGAAGTTCGAACTTTCCTTATTGAACTCATACCGGTAACCCAACAATGGCATTTCTCTATTTTTCTATTCCAAAAAAAATAAACGAAGCCATTATTTTGAAAAATAAGTTTTCCCGGTGGACAAATACGTATTTAAATTTTTCCCGCACTCGCCACCGGCAGATTTACCCGTTTTCATTAAAACCCATAGGCACATTGTCAAGATAAATTCTACAGACATTTCTCGCTTTATAGTAAGTAAACGATGCAGGACGTCAAGAGCAATTATTTTCCCTCGGTGTCCGAAAATAATATTGACCTTTTATGAATACTTCAGTACCCTCGGGTCCAATCTGCCATCATTTCCATCCCCTGACTCTTCCGTAGCACACGGCAAGCAGGGGAGGGGATGCCGTGGACTGCGAGCTGGAGGGTATTGCACAGAGGGGCTTGCGCCGTTGATTATGCGGGGAGAGGGTACAGGGGGAAGGGCCGGCGTTGCGCAATCGCAGCACCCTCTCCCCAACCCGGGGAAAAGGAGGAGAAATGGGCGCCTCGCGGCGACGGGTGATGCGCGCCTTGGATCCAGGGCGAAAGTTCATCCGTCTTACCTTATGCGGTGTTTTGACATAAAATTCGTGAAAGCTATTTCGGTCCATCTCTTTCCTCCCCTCATTTTGACTCGTAGCTTCATTTCGCTCCTTGTATACGGATCATCGGCCCCTGTCAGACGAGACGCCTCAAAATAGTCCAGCCGTTGTGACACCACATTTAGCACAACCCCACACACATACGTAAACGTATAAGAGAAAGTATAAATTATTTGCCTTGTCTCAAGATCTAAATAACCAATTCTATGGTTTTCAGTCCAACTTGATGGGACTTCATAATGAAAAGTGAATAATAATAATAGCTTTTTAAGTGATTTTTATTTTAAAAACGACCGGTTTCGTCGAATAGTCAACATCATCAGGTGAATAACCATCATATTTTCGCAAACCATTTTCTGAAGAACAATTAAGGTCATCATGTTCATTGTGTATTTTACAAAGCTCAATATTGATTGGGAAAAATAAATTATAAAAGTTTTCTACCTTAAAAACAAAAACAATTGGCGAAAACGCGTTATCCTTCAAAAGTAAGCTAAACAATAATTTTACAGTTTTCTTTTTTGGAAGCTGAGATAGATTCAACGGAATGGAGGCCGTTGGAGCTGGTAGATCTATGCTCAAACAAGTGTAAGTTTTAGGTATAGTATTCCCTCGTTCATTCCGTTACATTTGCATCTACTCAATACCCCGCAATCCGCCGCAGGGGTGTGGCAGCACCACCCGTAATTAAGAAAAAAAATTATACAAAAGCCACAAACAAAACGTTGTATACATCCATGCAAAAATCTTTAAAACCCACACCCATGCAAACAACAAACTACCAACCAACATACAAATTTATCTACAGATGCACCTAATATCTTTGCAATGTTTAACCTTGTTCCGACTTTAAAATTAAATGTTTTTAATATTTCTAAAGTGACTTCGGTTTCTTACTATTATGATTTCTGATTGTTCTGGGAAAGAATGAGTATTTGAATATATCTGTATTGGAATCTATCTCCCTTATTTTACCTTTGTGATCTGATCTACCTAAGTAGTTTGGGGCCATTATAATTCCTTTAGTGTCATCGTTAAACACGATGATTCTGAATCTTTCTCAAAGTCTAAGTCTCGCTTGTTCTCTTCGTATCTCAAGTGACTCCCAGCCTAAACTCCCCTTAGAGACCTGTCACACTTGTGTCTTTATTATAACAATTTTTAACGATAAACTCGATGGTTTCAGGCTTCACTTTGTGGAAATCCATTCTAATAAATCAAAAGAGAGATGGTACTTTTTTCCACACTTTATTGCTTAAAGTCGACCGGTTTCGTCGCATAGGCGACATCATCTTCATCATCGACGACATCATCATCATAGACCTGATGATGTCGCCTATGCGACGAAACCGGTCGACTTTAAGCAATAAAGTGTGGAAAAAAGTACCATCTCTCTTTTGATTTATAATTTTTAACGAACCTGACGGATTTCAAGAAACTGTAATATTTTCTCTTGACTTAATTTGTTTTTCCTTTAATTTTTTAATCTTTTCGTTTATTCTATGCGGTGAGAGGGGCTGGAGGGCTCAAGATTATTCCCGAAATCCATCAAACGTTACTCGCCTCTCAATATATTGCTCCTTGGTCGGATGCAAGCGGCCGGGGCAGTCTGGTTGGTAGGAGATAGTCCATCGCCTGTTGGGCCAAAGGTCGCGGGTTCGAGAGTCATTTTACGCCAATCCTAACAGGAATTTGAAGTGCAGGAAATACCACCCCAAATGTACCCCCTTTTCCCCTGCCACAGACGCTAGCGTTGGATTGCAGGGTACTAAAAGAAATAAAATAAATATCCGACAGTTCGGCTACGGTCATTCGCGACCCTAGGTTGCGCCTGGATATCAAGGAACATGTCCCTCGAACAAATACGTATGCATACCTATTTTTTTCAATATCCTCAACAATTCTGATCCAAAAATAGTCTGCCCGAGAAAATTGAAATCCCTCTTTGCATCAATACTAGAAGTAGGAACCGACAAGGCGACCAAAAAATTGATTACGAGATTTCGACTGAGGCATTCAAAATAACCCAATCATGTGGGCCAAACAAGGTTGTACACATTCTCTTATTTTTTCATTTTCGCTTCACCAACATCAAGATACAACTTATAAGATTTAATAACAGAAAAATTATATAATATTTTTCTAACATCGCCGTTATACTTGAAATTCTTGAGATTGGGAAAATGTATAAATTATCGTGATGGTCACATATTCGCCCGGGATTAGAAGTGAAATTCTAAATTTGGGTAATACTTTCAGGGGCCAATCAAAATGAAAGTTTGGCTAATTTTTGGTGCAGCAATGAACTCAGTGAGTCGCTCATCATACTAACTAAATAATCAATATCAAATTTACAGTCCAATACATTTAGCTTGCAGAATACCGGGAAACGTAGCTTCCTAGGACACCGTTCCGAATAATTCTTAAGTCAAGAATCATTTACCTAGTTTCAACGGATCTTCACATGGGAATAGAGGGTCAAAGGGTTTAGATTCGCGAACCTCTTTTAATACGCTTCATCACCCAATTTGTGAGATTTTAGGCGTACGGCGTGAGAATGAGTGAAATTCTCAGGCCATAGGGTTTACATTAGCACGAGGTCATCCATTCTGCCGCCAATACAAACCAACTTTAGGATTAAACAACAAAATTTTACGTACAGTTTACGACATGGCAATCTGCCTGAGGGCGAAAATAAAACGGACCAAAATGATTGAAGAATGCTTCTCTTATAAGGTATTATACCGACTGAAATGCTCCGTCTCTCTTCCCTTAGTCCTTTGTTTCAATCGATCATGTTTCCACTTCTGGAGAAACAATAGCGATTAATTCGCGTCCCAGACCACGTGCAATGGTCTCTTACATTCAGGTACGTAAGGGGAGTGAGAAGAGGAGGGGAAAGGTGCTAATAAAGCCTACCTCACTTTTCCCCCGATGATTTCGATAATTTTTATTGAAACAGTCCCAGGAATATGAAAAACACGAAAAAATATATTGCAGGGTTACAAAACTCTACGTAACAGAATTATATCCTATATTTTAATACAGTAATTGGGTCAAATTTTAACGAATCACACTACCAAATATCATACACTATGGACAACTTCTATTGCCCTGCTTAACTATTTACCTAGTTATGCGTCAGTTCTTATCACACGCTTTAAGGCAGGAATTAGGGTGATATAATCATCAATGAATCGAATTAAAACGGGAGATTTTCATTTCAATAGTTATCATTTGTTTGAAATCCGATTCGGTAAACCTGGGAGTTATTGGTGTGAATCCGACTAATGACACGGACAATATGGCGTCATTTAAATAATTTCCTATGGATGAGTTAGGCCCTATCGGCCACCGTCAGGGGACTTCTCAGACCCAAATACGGCAACAATCCATTCATCAACGGCGAATAATTTCGTACAGAGCTAAGCCAATGAGCAACGGATGAGGATTTTTAAACCTCAAATCGTCAGTCAAGAAAAAGATGATAGAAAAAAATCAATGAATATTTTTTTCTTTCGGACCAAATTTACTACGCCTAATTGTTTTGCTTCATAATTAGGAGGTAGTTAATTGCCCAAGTACAACTGTGTGGATGAATCATAGCATGTCCATGTTTACAAACACCCATCCCGGAAGCGAGATCCAAGCTCACACACTATGGTTGACAGGTGAGTCAGCCGACAAACCAAATGAATAAGACGGAAAGCAATACGCCACAACCTAAGGCAGTGAGATGATACCTTAAACATGTTGGGATCTTGCGCTTGGCAGTGTGATTGAGAAACATAGAACAATAACGGAATACTCACATGGTTGTGAGTCCATTTAAAATAAAAACTCATCATGGGCAATTTCATTACTGACAGAGAGTGATATGCTTCAGAGCAACATAAACTACAGATATATCCAATAAACTACAGTTATACCCATAAATTGCCTGTATATCCAATAATCCCAAGCATTTCGCATCGCACCCGCGCACTCGATTCGGTTCTACCAACCGCCTTTAAGACTACCGACCAAATACATCATCTACATCTACACATTAGACGAGCAAGCGGACGCAATGGTGTGTGACGGTGGGTGTTCGTGAGCCAACCATACATGCAGGCATATTAGACCACACATTCATCACAACATATATTAGCTAATAAACGAAAAAACTCGTGCTCCGACGTAAAAGCATGCCATGCCATATACATCATGCATTATCTATTGTGCAAGAAAACATGACTGAGTTTCAGTTTATGAGTTAAGATTTACGGGAGTTCGATTTTGTTATGATTTCGTATCGTGCGACGCAAGAACGAGAACCGGAATCTGTCCCTCATATTTGATTGCGGTGGTCTACCAACAAAAATTGGTAGCAAAATAATTGAAAGAAAATATAATAATAATAATAAAAGAAAGTGATGAAAGAAAACTCGGGTGACTCGTACCTCTCTAAGCCCTCTACAAGCCTCCCTCAACCCCCTCCCACCGGTTCAGGCATCTTACTCCCTCTTCAAGACCGCTTCCGTCTCCATAAGTTCGACCCACACACACCACCGCTCGCGAGCGCACAATTACCACTGGTTCATGTATTGTGGTCGGACCCCTCTCGCCCGCCCGCGAGTGGACCGCTTTGTGGCCGAGCATAGAGTTTCAGTCGGGATACGGTTTTAAGCGCCACCCCCACTCCCAAAAGCGCAGAGAAAAGCGAATGTCTTGGGCCCGCAGACGGTCGCGTCGCACCCCGGTTCATTGAATAAACGACAATGCGGCCAGCTCCCACAGCAGCGCCACAGGCAATTGCAGCCAAGGAGCGATCCAATTAGTGACGATGATGTGCGAGTTGAAGTCCGGACACGAAATTTTTTGGGAACAAGACCACGAAGCACATACTCGTAATATTCAACGGATGGACGCCCTAAAAAATATACCACCTATACAATGGATATAAATTACATCCCCATGGCAAAATGTTCATTAACTCATATGCATGGATAAGGTGTGTGCGTCCTTAGACATCCAGTGCTAAAGTTGACGAAACCCAATTATCACCACTTATAGTAATTGGAAACTACTCATTATAATGCTTTTTAATATTTAATTGCTTTTTCAATATTCCGCTGCCTAAACAGTAATTTCGCCCCTATAAAGTATGCTTCAAGCTTAATTGTGCAGAGGATTATGCTAATCCATCGCCCGAGGCAGATATGGACTTTATGTACACCTTAACTATATTAAATAGCCATCCTACTTAGTATCATATTTATTCACTCTATCCATACATTTCCTACTATATTCATGTTTGGATATCAAAATTGAATATAAGATATTGATAACCACTCGATACACGTATGAAATTTATACCTTCACATATCCAACCGATATCATTGGTGTGTATAAATTGTATATATTGTTGAGGCACTTGTGGTTCATGGGAGTCGTTTAATGTTTAAATTACTTTTTATTTTCATGAAGAAGGAATAAAATACATCGAGTAATTAGAAAAATAATAACTGATTGTTACAAAAACCAGGTAAAAGATGAGAAAGCATGAAGACTATGCAAACTTACCTCACTCATTTACGTTACATATCAAGTGAGGCTACAATGAAGAGGGCTTAGAGTGCCTAATCTTCAGTAACTGGAAGAGCCTAATAAACAGTGTTTTGTTTGAAACAAACTAGATAGCTTACCAAAGAATTTTAATTCTCCAATACATATTACAACACAAGTTACTCTCTTCAGCTTAGAATACCAGTCTTGACAACTTCATCCATGCAATTTTGCCTAATACCAGGGAAATTTTCCGAGGCAGGCTATACAAATTACTCATTTATGTGATTATAACTATTATTATTTGGGTAATCTGCAGGTTTCATTAGGTTTTGGATGGACACATACTGAATTACGTTATCTTTGCTTCTCCTAAAAAATCACGACCTGGCATTAGACACCGCAGTACACCTCTTCAATTCTGCATACTTCGTTTTTCCTTTCATTCCGTCCAACATCATTATCCTATCCCTACCCTTTACACGTTTGCCTAACGCTATCCCATCTTTCATAGATGTTAACGTCCTGTTGGTGAATAAAATACCCCGCATCCACCTTTCGAGTCCTCCTTGTATCCCTGCCAAAATCATGACTCTGAGGATTAACTGAAGAGTTTTCTGTAAACATGCTTATGAATACTCCTTCAAATATCTAAACATTTGTCGAATATCCAAATAAATATGAGATATATATGTTCCCATGAAGTAAAGCACACACTTATTTAGGATTCCTATTCTCACAAACAATATGCGAGTCATTTGTGCATCGCAACGAATTATTTTCATTTATTAGACTCAGATTGAATGTAATAATAAAGTCCAAGTTCAAAAATATACCACAATGTATTCCTATAATTAGAAAATTTAACAGAATTGACAAACAGAAGAGAACAGTACAACACGATTCCGACTAACTTATAAATTTAACTTATCTTTTGAAAACCTAGTTTTTCTAAAAGTGTTATAAAGTACACATTCTACACTGCTTCATGAATACTATATATTATCTTGAAGAGTTGGAAAAATATTTGGAAATTGCATCGAAGAATAGAAGTCTTTGAAACTTGGTGCTAAAGGAGAATTATGAAGATTAAATGAACAGACAAAGTAAGGAATAAGGAAGTATATAGAAGAGCAGAACAAGATAGGACCATATGGAGAACTCTACGGCAAAGAAGAAATAGATGGATTGGACACATATTGAGGCACAATGGATTGATTAGGAATATAATAGAAGTAAAAATAGAAGAGAAGATTCCACGAGGAAGACCAAGAGACATGTACATAGGACAAATTAAGAACGATGTAAAACAGAGAAGGTATCAGGGATTGATGGAATTGACATAAAATAGAGTAGAATAGAGGGCTGCAGTAAACCAATCTTAGGATTTCAATACTTAGTACTGCAATATTGCAATACTATATATGTAAATATTTATTTATTTATTTATTTATATTATGTGCGTGTTTGCATTCGTGTGTATGTGTGTATTGATCAAATTCGTTCATTATTAAATAAATTATTTACCCGCACAACCACATGCGTGGCCGAAGTGGATTCGATCAAAACTACGGGGGCGCGATCGGCGACGGCTGATGCAATGAGCTGCTCCACTCGCTCAGTATGGTTCCCGATACGTGGTGACATCTGTGACCCATGCGTGACAACATTTGGAAAAGTGAATTTCCTTACTTTACGCCTTCTACTGGCTGTGGGTGCCACGAAATCTACTGTTCCTATCCTTAAGACGTGGTATGATTGCTTTATCTAGTGTCCTTTCCGATTGTGTCGTCTATTTCTCCTTAGGTGGTTGAAACAGCTCCCTAACGCCGATTATACGGACTTTTGTTAACTATCACATCTATTCCTTTGGACTACATTTTTAGATTAGCATTTGTTATCGATCGCACCTGTTCATCGATAAAAGTAAAATCCGAATATTTTTGCGTTTATAATTTAAAAAGAAAACGCAATAAATACATGGTAAATATAATTACATACATATATAATCAAACTTCATATATAGTTGTCCCTGAAATTACAACACAAATTGCCATATATTCATTGAATATATTTAAATAAAGTATTGAAGATATCGGAATCTGAATATGCCAATAGAGAGTAAATTAACGCAGACAGCCTCAGGAATTAATCCCATGAAATTCAACGTACGTAGATATTCTTGCATTTGGAGTAAAGCTGATTTATTCTAAATCTTTCTCAAGTTTCTGATCGAGTTGGCAAAACATCAGCACTAGGTTGTATGATACACATGGACAAAAGCTGCGCAAGATACGAGTCCTCCTCAAGGCTGCTTTCACGCGATATTGTTCATGCTTTGTTGTCAGCACAGCCCCAAGTGCCGCGTGGAAAAGGAACGCGTTCGTGCAAGGGAGACCTCCGCCCTTGACCTATCCCTTCCGAACCACCGCGCCGCTCGCGTAATCTTAGGAGCCGTCCCTCATCTAGCCGTAGGCATTAAGGGTTTCCGACCCAACTAATCTCCTTGAAAAACAGAATATTTATTTATTATATAAACGTTATGTATAGTATCAGCCCAAATGTAAGACTACGGCAAAACATCGATTGTAAAACTATGAGGATAAATAGATTCGCGGTCGTAGCTGAACATAATTAATGTCACATCGTAGAGCTTTACTGTTTTTACTAACTTGAAAGTGGTGCACATTATTTAAATGGTAATTGAAAAGAAGGAAAATTCAATTGAAGGATAATTTTGCATAATTTATCTTAGAACGATTTTGGTCTTAAGCAAGCGGAGCACACTTACATCACTCCCAATAGTTCGTTGTTTTCCTCGAAGAAAGGAAGGACACTTGGCCCAAAGCCTTTAACCACTATAAGCAAGTTGCAGACGACCACTAAAGATACACAACGTCCTAGCGATTTTGAGATGAATGTGACACTTGTCAACTAAACGTCGTTTAGGTCCATTTTAAGGAATAAGAGTGTCACATTTTCATTTGACAATTTTAATATTTTGTGAAATAATCAATAGCTCCCTCTCCATGGACTACAACCTTGATGAGGTGGAAGGGCTTGTGCGTTAATTTAATGGCCGCTAGAGCTGTGCTGGAGGGAGCAATAATATTTGCTCCCGGTGGGGTCACCCATTGGGTCGAAGGCTCGGAGTCAGACGAAAGTTAGCCCGCGCAAAGGCGTCAGACCCCAGTGGGGCGGCAATTTTAGTAATGATGCCACGTTAAAAACAATATCAAAGAAGGCACTGGGATACACTTTTAATTAAGTATCCCAAGAATGCTATGATGACTATGGAGACTATGGAGACAATGAGTCCTGGCAACAAAGGGACATGTCCAATTGACCGTAGGTCGTTCCCGCTAGCAGGGGAGGCAAGGTGTTTTCAGTCGTCATTTAACGAAACCATTTCAAATTGGAATCGACAGCAGTAGAAGAGTACCGATTTAGTTAGAATGTGGAATTAGGATGTTATAAAGATGCTGAGGGCAGGAAAATTAGAAAATATAAGGCGAGAGGTGGAGAGAGAAAATTTAGATGTTTTAGGGCTGTGCAAGGTGAGATGGAAGGATAATTGAGATTATTAGTGTGATAGCTGTAGAGTAATATACGGAATAGAATAATAAAGCTAGAGGCTGCCATAATATTGAATAAAAAGCTATGATGAAGGATAATCAACACAGAGCAAACAACGGATAGAATATTACTAGTACAGATAAAAGCAGAACCGACGACCTAGGTCATTCATAGGTTCAGGTATACCTACAAGCCACTATGCAATAATAAAGTGGAAGAATTCGACAGGGTTTATTATCAGTTGGAGTACACCATCGCATTTTTTCCTACAGAGAAATATTTGACAGTGATGGGGGATTGAAATACGACGGTAGGCGAAGGAAGAGATGGTGTTGACAGCGTAGGTATACATGAAAAATGCCTGGAGATTTAGGAAGGTAGCAGTTAGACTATATTATAGTTAGACACAGAATTAGGAACCCGGGTGCCCGGAAATAGGTTCCGGAATAGTGGATATAGACTCGGAACACAATTTAGTAATTATAAAGTGTAGCGTCCGACTCAAAAAAGATAAAATAGGGAATACGCCTTACGAAATGAAATGCAGGAGCATTAACCGTAAATATTAAAAAGACGTACCATTAAGCTCTAGAAAAAATCAAGAATGAGGAAAGAAAGCTGGGTACTAGGAAAAATAGGAAAATATCAATAAAGCTGCCCCGGAAATTGAAAATGAAATTGTGAATGGAAAATAGGAAGAGGATAAGAGATTTATGGATTACGGACGAGATGTTTAAAAAGAAATGGAAGAATGTGAGACAAAGTTAGGCTGTAGGATGTTTAAAGAGTTGAATAATAAATTGACGAGAGAAACAAAAAGCGAAAGAAGCTTGATGGAAGACGCAGTGCGCAGATGATATGAAATACTCAAAAATGTGGAAATTTTACAAAGGAATGTTGCAATGCGGTTTAAGAGAAGGTAAAAGTACTGTCCAATAGTGAGATGGAAAAGTCCTTGCAAAAAATGGAAGATTAGTCAGGAAAAGTATTAATTGAATCAGAGAAGATTCAAGAGGGATAAAAGGAGTACAGGAACTGGATGGCAAAAGTAGGGTAGTAAGAGTTTGATATAGTGATTTGGGTAGAATTAATGAATGTGTAGCAAAATATATGCGTAGATTGGAGGGTTAGACAAGATCTCCCCTACTATGTCACAGACTGAACAGGCAGTAGTGGCGGATAAATAGTCGGGATGAGCAGTGTTAAAAAGTGGAGAAAGACAGGGTTGTCCATTAACACCAGCGTTTTCAATGTAATATCTGAAGGAAATGGATGTAGAAGTATATGAAGAATTAGAAATAGAAATAAAAGACATTGGATAACTCATAAAATCAGTCAAGTTTGCGGATGGTCAAACTTTGACCATCCGCAAGAAGTTGCAAGTATTGCTGAGGGCATTCGAAAGTCCGTGTAAAAGGTATGTAATGAGAGTAATTGTAAATCAAACAAAGATTATACGGTTTTCGATAAAGAGAAAAGCTTAGTTAAATATTAAAATAGGAGTCCGTAAACTAAAGTAGGTAGAACGGTATACCTATCTGGGTAATGTTTTGAACAACATGGCAGAGCATAGCATGTAGCAGAGACGTAATTCGAAGTTGTGCGTTAAGCAAAGATGTTTTCACGAGGTGTGGTGCATTGATGACAGGAACGAGGGGTAAAGGATGTGGTCTTGAACGGAGTGGAAATATTGTCAATGAGACAGGATGATAGGAGTAGAAAGGAGGCTTTGAAAATGTGGGTGTGATAAAAGATGGAAAAGGTGAATTGGACAGAAAGGAAAACAAACGAGGAAGTGTTAAGTATGGTGTGGGAGGAGAGGGGATTTCTGGGAGAATGGGGCAGAAAATATGGATGCAGGGCGTTTTAATTGGCGATAAGATGTTGAAGACTGATTTAAGGATAACGCTAGGCAAACGAGGAAGGGACAGGAATATGATAGGACTTTTGGATGGAATGAAGGAAGTTTGCAAATTGGAAGAGGGGTTTAATGTAGTGTTGGGTGGCAGGTTCTTTGTTCGGAGAGAGGAATATATGAGTTTTTAAATTACTTTATTGGCTGTATCTATCCAAAATCTGCATTAGGTGCTTGAATATCAATAATAATAATAAAAGAAAAAGCATTGAAATCTTTTCAAGTAGTTGCATTGGACGACGGAGCAGCAGTGACCAAACTCAAAACAGAAAAAAACGAACTCACATGAAAATGGAATTTTCTGATAATCAGCCCAACTTACGTTTTTGCTTTCGTTTTATATTTTCTATGGTTAGCTGCAACAATTATTGGTCATGCATCACCGCAATTAAATAACATGATTACCAGTCCAGTAAATAGCGATCTCAACTACCAAAAGTACCTGCGCATCTCAGTAGTTACTCTTTTGTCGAAAAGGAAAATAGATTTAACGGAGAGCAGATTGTTCGTCAAAACAACAGGAATCATTCTTCCCAACGCCCCTCAAGAAGTATTTTAGAAATAAACTATTTTTTTCAATGATTCAAACTGTTTTTTTTATATTGTAAAATTACTTTTTCCCCTATCCTATTATAAATCAGATCCTTACATCAAAAAATGACGTTTACTGATTGACAGGGAATGGGAGAAATAAGCCACGAAATCCACGATGAAAATAGCCATTAAGTATGCAGGAACTTATTCATCTAATTCGTAGGGGGAGGGGAGAATTATATTAACGGTCTTCCAAAAGAAATTCACCAAAAAGTTTGAGGGAACAGATTCCGGCATTTTTGTCAGAGGATTGTAAATATCGTGGACTCTGTGATAAAATTCAGAGAAAAAACAGAGATAAGAGGAGGTAATGGGAGGACGGCATGTAAATTACAATGCACGAGCCCTCATCATGTAATCAGGTCGAAAGCCTTAGGTCCAACACGTCCGCGGGAGGCGGGAGTACGGCCAAGACTTGAGAACTTGAGAGGGAGGCAAGTCATTATTTTGCGAACAGTTTATCTCCGCTGTATCCATCCCCCGTCACACCTACAGTCAGCCGGCTGGTTTTGTTTTTTAGATCATTTGATAGTCTTGGCTCGCACCTTTGTCGCGTTCCATATTATTTACATAAGTGATACGCGTCACTTACTTTCAAAATGCCCACTTCACTTAAGAATAAGAAAATATTCAATCGCGGCCTTTAGATGGAAACGAAAAATAAATTCAGACAGTGGCGAGTACATAATTAGCAATTTCTGAGTGTCCAGTCCCTATTAACGGGGTCCGAAATGCTATACCCAAATCCCAGTCACGTCTGTGTTAATTTTCTGAGACGGCTTCTCTATGGCTTTTCCATCAAAAATTCAACATTATATTATTTCTTATGCCAAATCATTTTAATAGTCTAATAATTATCTTAAAAAATCTCTCCATGACATGTATGAAGTCTTAACCTTTCATAAAATGACGTCTTTAGTAAGTTTCATACTTAAGTTTTCATTGTTGCTCTCTACTTTCTGTGCGAGATGCACCATTGATGTCCCTTGCGACCTCTGAATCCACGAGTTGGGCATTTCGACGGAAAGTGAAGTTTCTTAGAGATTCCAAAACAACATACATGGTACTTAAAATTCATTCCCATGTTGTAAATATAGCCCATACCGCTTGAATCGGTAATTGATGAGCATGCTACCAATAAAAACCGCCTGATAACTACAATTTTCCAGTCCTAGGCTAGATAAATAGATAATCGTCTTTATTTTGGGGTGAACTCTCCAGATTCCAACTTACATTCGATTCGAACTAACAAAAAAATTAAGAGGGTTCGCAAACAAAACGAGCTTTAGGGCAAAGTATTTTTTGCAAATCCAATTCCTAAGTTTACATACCGAATCGAGTTTTTCGTTTTGGATGAAATTGTGAAAAATTTCAACGTTCAATCCCAAGCGATTTCTTACCCATGAGTGAATAAAAACCACAAGGCGATGTCCCAAAAAGGTATCTGAATAAATGAAGAAAATGACTTATTTCTTAAAGATCTACATCCACATCTGCTCAATGCCCCGTAAGTCGCCGCAAGAGCTCCAGCTAAATGTATGCAACTATATGTTAACGCATTTATTTGAATATATATTAAGTCATAGTACAAAAACACTGCAACCCATGGACACATGTTATCTACATCGTGGATTAAATGACTAAATAATGAAATGCTTGCCTTTAATTATATATATTCCGGTGATTGGGTTCCATGATTTTATGATTTTGTAAAGTCCAATGGAGACAAACTTCTAAATTTTGTGCGATCTTATTAAGAGGACCAAAATACTATATTTTGTCAAAAATGAAAGCTTACTGAACTTTTAAAAAGAAACCCGACCTTGACATTGCAAATTGCCTTGTTCAATTTTTCCTGGAGATAGAACCGAAAGATTTATGCAAAAAAATAGAAGCAGTTGAAGGAAGAAATCCAGTTACATAAACCCTTGAACCGCTTATGAACTTCCATGACCAAATTCCATGTGTATTTACCAAAAATTCTGAAATACTAGTATTTCCCCATCCGTCGTAACTCCTTGGAATACCATTCCATTTCCCTAATTAATCACTCCTCCCTTCTAATTTCGATTGAACAGATCAGTTACATTCTCTTCAAGCTCCTTCACTTATTTTAACTTCCATTTTTTCCCGATCATCAAACCGCGGAAAGGCAAAATGGTTCTTCTAGAACGGTTATGTAGATTGGATCAATCGATTGAATAAGATCGGTTGCCGTAATTCATTCGAAATTTTTATACGAAGGTTGACAGATTATCACCGCACAGTATATCCAAAGGCCTCATGCATATTTAATAATTTCATCCAAACCGATCTGAATAATTTCAACCACTAATATTCTTAAGATTGTTTAGGCATTTCTTACTACGGTCCTTACCACCTGAGTTCTTATCGATCACAAATTTACTGATGATCAACTTAGATGCAACTATTCGAAACAGAATATTCTCAATGTAAAAATATAAATGTTCTCTTTCACGACGGTATAACTGTAAGCAGTTGACACTCAGATCAGCAGCATTATAATTTTGAAGTTGAAATTTTCACGGGGCAGGATTAATAAGAGAGTTAGATCGCGTGAAGCGTTGGGCAGCAAGACTCATTAAAGGAGAGACGGAAGTGTGACAAATTTTTTGAAAGTTTTGGAATGGGATCCCCTCGAAAAATGAAGACTAATTTTTAGTCTTACCTCTTAGGTAATTTGAGACACATTAGTTTACGAAAGACGTTCAGCAAATTTGAAAAATGCCAAATTACTAATGAAGGCATGATCATTCATTCAAGATTAGAGAGATAGAACCGATTGGTTAAAATACCGTTTCTTCCGAAAACAGTAAGAGACAGTAATAGCTGTATCAACAGGGGATTAAAATCAATCACCATTACGTATATAAATATAAGCAAATATATATATATATATATATATATATATATATATATATATACTAAGTATATATATAGGTTCTGTTCCTAATTCCTCTTGAGAAAGGTGGTTGGACCACCGAAAATTCGAGAACCAGTGAGTTTTTCCTCTTTTGTGTTTTGGTTTCTGTGTATGTTATGACTATCAGTGAATTTACATTGCACGTTTGTGGGTTTTCCAAAAAAGTGTATATATATATATATATATATATATATATATATATATATATATATAACTTTTGGACGGCACAATAGAACACAGAATAAAACAGATAACACGTAAAAGGACACTCACACTGTAAATGATTTGAGCTTTCGGCCTACTCCGAGGCCTTCTTCAGGTCAGACCCTGAATTCTTCAGACAGTTATATTGCTCTCGTGAGTACTTCCGCATCATCGAATATATATATATATATATATATATATATATATATATATATATATATATATATATATATATATACATATTAGTGAATGAATATGAATGTATGCAATTGCTTGTATGTATATGCATACGCATGTACGTATACATATATATTTAAAGTAATAGAGACTATGTATAACAATAAAAAGATCATACTTGTAATATTTTAATTGAAATAATGGTGGTAATTGTGTATTCCTCTTGAGCCCGATAAATGGCTGCAAGTTAATTTGCACGTCTGATATTTTTCCGTAGTTTTGTCTGCGGCGTGGTGCGTGACTCCGTCTGTTCGTGTGCTGTGCATATCTGATGTGGATACACCCTCTGCCACGTACCCTCCCGATGGCTTCCAGAGTTATAGATGCAGAAGAAAACACTGAGCGATAAAACGACTGCTGAAGGGTGCTGGGCAATTAGAGTTAACCTGTGAACACACAAAACGGACTTTTTGGGGTCCCCAACTACATCGCACGTGAGAACAGCTAGAAAAATAAATCATTGCTGGGTATCTATGATCAATATTTCATTCACCATCGCCAGTTATGTCCAACTTTCGTCACTTTTAAAATAAAAAAACTTCTGAAGAATTCTGCATATTCGGGTTTTCACCGAGTTGTTGTTTGAAGCCGAATTCTTCAAGCCACCGCCGCGAAAATCTACGCAGCCATAAAAAAACTTCTATTGTAGCTTATTTATTGCATGGCAGAAGCAGCACTTTTTTGTAGGTTTGTGACAACTTTCCGAATTTTTCAAACAGCTCTACCTTTAATTTTAATAGTGCTTGCAAACACATGTCTTTCAAGTTTTAACATACATGTAATATCTGTAGGTAATTGTATTTCTCCGAGCGGAAACAGCACTTTTCTGCTGAAGATTTCACATGCACTCTTCTAAACTAATTCATGTTTTAGTAAATTTGCATTGTAGTTTCCATGAATATATATGAATGAGTGATTATAAGAACTGGCCCACTCGTCTTTTGAAGTATTCAGTTTTTGTGATCACTAATGAGTACCACTATTTTTTTAATACATAGTTGCTTCACTTTATCAATTAATAATGCCATAACAGAGGAAAAATTCTCAAAAACTGAATTCCTTTGCTTGCAATACTTTTCTTAATAAACTCCCTTTTTTATCACTTTTCTGAACAGTCATTTGATATAATATGCGGGCCTCGGTGGTTCGATTTCCGCCTGGGCGGGTTTTCCTCCGCCTAGGACTTGGGTGCTTGTAATCATCTCCATTTGTCTCCCTGTTAATAGTCCGATGAAATGTCAAAAAGTGCTGTTTTCGGACTAAGGCTAAATAAATAAATGAAAAATATAAAAAATAATATAAAAAGTTCTGGTATCCACTGGTTGATGAGGTTCATCATTTGTATTTAAGACTGTTTTCCTTCCTTTTCATTTCCTTAGATGAATTTTTTACCGCTGGCTAAGATAAAAATGCACTGTAAATTTCAGTATCTATTTAACAAAGAGTTGATTCATTGGCTCGAAACAATACTTTATATGCTTAGCCCTTTTCTTAAATATTCTACCTTATTTATATTCTTTCTCATTTTGAGGAAAACGTATGCAGTGTTTAAAAATGTTATCAATGAGAATTAAAAAGTATTAATGAACTGTCCTAGCAAATGGATATATAAATCTTACATGTCCCAGCATGCATTATGAAGTTACATTTGATTATTGCGATAATTATAACATCGTTACCAATGCTACGATAATCTAGGGTGACACATTTCCAATAATTCCCTTCTCGTTCGTTCCTCATAAGATTAAGTAAAGCAATAATACTGATGCATTTAAAAGAAGGATTTTTTTGTTTTAGTAAAACACCTTTTGTGTTCAAAAAATACAGGTGGAAGCAAACCACGACAACATGTACACTTCCAAAGCATCAACTAAAAAAAACGTCCGCGTTACTTTCTGACAGAGGTCTAATTTGCCAGTAACAGCCAATTCTGAAAAGCGACACGAATCAATAATATAACACTGAAATAATTAAGTAGCACTGCTGTTTTTTTTAAAAAAGAGTGCCCAAGTTAAGAGAGGCAAGGTCGCAATCGTCGGCTGCAAACAAATTTTGCAAAGTTAAATCTAGCTGCTCGCTGTTTTTACCATTACAATTCGTCTACCAGTCAAGTTAGATTTTGATGGGTCCATTGGTTGAGAAGCTATTACATATCAAAAACCACATAAACACCATTTAAAAGTATTGCGCCTTAGAGTACTACAACCCGTTTTTCACACTCCCCGGCTCTCCTCTGCCAGCCGTCCAGCGTGTTTAATCTTTTCTACTCTCTGTCTCCTCTAGCCGTTTTGCGCCCCTTTCAAACAAATTATTTGGTGGTCCATTGTAACTCTATATTAAATACTCACGTCACGTCATGATTCTGGTGCTTCGCGCACTGGTGATGTTCCTTGAAACTTTCACTGGGATTTTTTTCTGGCAGTGCTGGCTATGCACTTAATAAGGCGTGAAAATAAGGGCAAGAGGAACAAGACACAGAAAAAAGAAAAATTTTTTAGAACCCGAAGATTAAATATTATTTCAATCAACTTAAATTATCCAAAAATGGATCGTGTAAATGTCACCACCCGACTTTTCCCAAAACCCACATTAAGATTTTTATATTGTATTACTAACACCTTTTTCAATTGAAGACTGTTGATTACGCTATAAGGTTGGATACCAGGCTAGGTCTTCCTAGATTCACTTTTATTTTTTTAAGCGGTACAGCAAACGTTGAAAATGGCACTTCTCTCCTATCCCTACTGAATTCCTCAATAACAATTGGAAGTGCGCCCTCCAATATCTAATCCGGCCATCCAAAACCATCGGCGCTAGTAAGCACCGACACCTTTACTGCAGCAGCGCAGATTAGCTGGACACGTGTTCGATCCATTCGCCGAATACTGTTTTGGGCGATATTTTTTTAGCACTCTTTAACTTCGGCGCTGAAATTAGCGCAGAATGAAGCGGCCTTGAGCCTTGAAAGATCTAGGACCACCTTGCGACACCGCGCGCTTAGCACAGCACTCGACGCAAATGAGGGTGAGAGATATCTCTCTCTCTCTCTCCCTCTCATCTCCCTCTCGATGGAGAGAGGGAGAGAGTGTCAGAGCACACCGAGTCCCTCATGCTGATCTCAATGCTGACGACTCCCGGTATCACCACGTGGCGCCGCTTCCGCCTACCACGCTTAGGGCAATGTGGCACGTGACGCGGAATGGGGCGGAGGGGGGGGAGGGTGAGGGAGGAGCAAAGTAGCTGGGACACAATACAACCAAGGCGCGTTTCCAAAACAAGATCATTTTTGAATCCACAAGCCTATTTTTGGAACCGGTGACTAATTTCCAGCCCCAAGTCTCTTATCTCTCACCCGATAGCTTCAGCACTATTAACACTAACGCTTTTTTCATGCTTTAATCCATCTAACAATTAAAAATATTTTCACATTTTCTCTAATTGCCTCAATATTTTATTAATAATTTGTCAAATTTAACAACGCATACATAATTATTTTTTCATTACATCAGTGGAATCAGAGTAGGACAGAGAGGTACTTGGGTTTTTAAATGCATTTCAATTTATGATTATTATTATCAGTAATGTACCGGTTTAGGTAGATTATCGATGACCACTAGCTACCAAGCTATCGAATGGTTAAGTCACAATTTCCTTGCCCCAAATTCCCTCCCCAAACAAAAAGGACCCAAAAATTAAACACAACAACAAGCATCTCCTCTATTCCGCATATATCCCTCTTTCCTTCATTCCGACCAACATGCTTATCCTATTTCTTCTCCTTCCTTGCTTGTCCATTTTATAGTAGTGGACGGAAAATAATTTATAATATCATATAAAGGTTGCCTTTAATTGCTCCCGACGAGCATATTTCTATGAAATGAGCGTAAAAGGACTGAAAACCACCGTTAGAAATAAAAGAGCACACATGAAGGCCGGGTGTACCATAATAGCTGACCAGGATTTGGCTTCAGCCTTAAGATAGTCGCGAAAATATGTCAGACCGCTATTCGTGGAATAAAAATTCACGGGCTCAGCAACTACATCAAGAACAACCGAGGAGGCGTGTAAGGAATTGACACGTAGTGAAATACTGAATAAGCCATTACCAATGCTTGAGAGAAAATTAGTAATAATCGATTGCCAATATTCATTAACACAATCGTAGATAAATGTAAATGTTAGAATCCAGTACACAACGATTATTCAACAGTCATAATTGAAAAAAGACCGCATATTTTCTTTCGACCTCATTACATTATCCTGACCCATATACAATGAAACCTTGAAAGAAACGAGTTATTGAGTAAGTGATGCCTACCCTGAATAGAGAGGTGTGGAGCAACCTCTCTGCCACGTGTTATCTATAACATGTTTAATGTATACGGGCACAATTTGCATTCAGAAATGCGCGTAGTATTTTTTGCAACGAGTCTTTTGAAAATCTTGAATTACCTCCGCCAGCCTGGAGTCTCCAGAACGCGCCGAGAACCCGCCAACATTTCCGACCGCGAAAAATTCCACACATCCGTCGGCAGATTCCAAAATCAATATCATCGAGCCAGACTGCCCATAACCATTTGGAATCATCTCTATGACTCATTTAAAAATATAGTACTTGACCAGCACAAAACCCAAAGGATCAATTGAATTTTTTATAAACAAACCAGTGTTGTGTGAAGGTCAGGTCAGCAGAGCATAAATACGCATGAATAATGCTGAAAAAGGAAGATACTTCCAAAAAATAACGGGACCGAAAATAGAAATGTTTCATTCAGGCATAATAACGCTGTTTTGCATTCTCATGTTGTGCCGGATGGAGGCACAGAAGTCGCTAGTTTATTTCTGGAATGGATGATTTAAGTTTCGTGTCTATGGCAGTGCGACCGCAGCAGAGACCTCTGTTGGATGATGTCACCCAGGATGGCGTCGACCGAGAATAGTCGTGGAGGAAGGATGGAGTGGGGATGGAGTAAAACTCGAAGCGTGGGAAAAGCGTTGATCAGAATAATTGCTACTAACATTTCCACTAACAAATATATTGCGCTAAAATCAATACAACTTTGGCCAAAAAGTACAGTCTGGTCTGGCAAAGTCTGCCGACAACTCAGAAGCCTGCTTAACCCCAAGGTCGCGAGTTCTAAACCCATCTCTTTGGCGTAAGTAGTTGCAGGAATGCGTTCATAGATAAGAATTTGTTTCAAATTCAATTACAATAAAAGTCGACAACAAATATTTTCGTCACAAAAATCGATTATTTATTTTTGAATTTCTCTTTAATTTGACCAGATTTTCGAGATCCAAAACTCCATCTCATTATTTTGATGCAACCACACGCTATTGCATCATATAAGTATTTTTTACACTCTGAAATTGTTGCATATAAGTATTTATTAGCTTTTACTAAAATTCGCAAGAAATATGTTATTATTCTCTATCTTTAACTAAATCAAAACACTCAACATATCGTACACGTTTCAATATCACATTTTTTCATTAATATCCGGCATTTTTACAGTTTATTCCGTCTTTTAGGATATAAGTAACCGAAAACCTTTCCGGAGTAGAAATTGACATCATAAACTCGTACAAAAGGGCAATAAACGGGGCTTATGGGCGTCGTTCTCCTTAAATCACTATTCTTAAGTAAACTCAATTAACAGTTTTTGTTTCCAAAAAATATGATGAAAACAATAATCTGCTGCGAATAAACTCAAACTCAAAACTCAAAAATAAACTCAACTTGACGCAAAAAAAATGCGATCAATGCCGGCTATATCGAACCGTGACGACATGTTTTGGCGCTTCGAAGTACGAGTAATAAATCTAGAGAAAGAGTTCTTTCTACTATATGTCATCTTGCTAGTGCATCGCCATAGCTCTGAGAAACTAATGGCTGCAAAGGGCGACAATGGTAAGGTATGTTTAAATTGCCCGTGCGCCTGCTCTGACGGAGAAGTGATCGAGGAGCCGCATTTCATTTTGGTCACTTCTCTGAACACGATTTCCCTCGAATAGTTGGATCTCGATGGCACCGAAGGTGCTAGCGAATCTAATTTTTCTTAACAAAAAATATGTAAACCGTTAGATAAGGCAAGCACAGAGGAAACAATCATCAGTTCAACATTTTCATGAATGGAAAATATTTCAAGATATTTTTCTTTTCAAGTTTTTTACACCAATTTAATTTTAATCAATTAAAACATTTTTCATATTATGCCTAATTCATTTTCGTATTCTTTGAGGTCCAATTCTCTTTCACTTTATGTTTGAGTTATTTCATTGGAAGGATGGATATTGAATGAAGTTTGACCAGGTCATGCAGATCAAGTGTAATGGGGCCACACTGGTTGTTGTGGGAAATACTTACAGATTGGTTCACAGAAACGCATTCTTTTCCAATTTTGTCGGAAATACTGTCGCAGAATGAAAATGCGCTTACTTTAGCGATAGATTGAGCCGAGAAAAGCGTTTTTAATTCCGTCCAAAATGCGACTGTGAAGAAGAGACTTATTATATATTTGAACTTTTAGTTGAAACTTTAGAGGGCATAAATGTGTACCCTACCCATTGACGCTGTCTCACTAACCTCTTTCGCAGATGAAGTAGTTTTCGAGCCTCATTATTCCAATACGCTGACGTACTGACTTAAATACACCGGAATAATTCACACCTGAAACTTACAGATCTCGATACATGTCGAATAATGTTCTCAACTTGTAGGTCTCTAAAGGACCGAGAAAAATTCCGATCCAAATTGTATACGACCTCCCTTTATGGCGTCTTTTTCCACGACGTAACTCGGAGAAAAATGCACACTACGTCATGGATGGTTTAATTGTAATATTTATCCTCCATGTTGCCTCAAGTTCGGGCACATTCCTCCGACTCCTGAATAAAAAAAACCCTTGACGCCGAGCTTTCCACTGATGCTTGAGTGGCAATGCGCGACTGTTATTCCATGATTTCCCAATCGCACCCATCCAGTTGTCAAGCAATATTCATTCGCTCAATACTTGCTTCTCATTGGCAGTTACTTAGGAAGCATAGCGTCCACCCTAAACTTTACCTGTGACAACTCCTCGACAGATTCTCACCTTGCTTCGATATAATTCCACACACTAAATTATAATCAGGCGCGAGTTGCATGTACATTTAGCCCCTTTTAGGTAACGTTCATGAATTTCAATTCAAATAGACATGAAACGAAGTGTTCTGAAGTTGAAATTTTAATGAAAATATTCATCTCGCGATCTACATTCGCAGGAAGGATGTTACACGAATTATCTTGTCTTTTCACAATGACAAAATTCTCGCTTTTGTTTACAATTCCGTCAAACTGATAAAAGTATGTAGCCTCAATGGCCAATGAGAGCAAGTTTGGAAGGTATTATTTTTGATGCTCCTTTAGACTGAAATGAGTGAACCTGGACTATATTCATGGCGAAGGTCAGGCTTCTTTTAAAACGGAAGGAAACACGTTCGTGTTTTTCCTCTAATACTCTGCAACACTCTTCCTCATACAACTCTGTGGAGAATTGTATTGTTTTTTCGATTTTCTGGATGTTTTCATCTTGCAAAAAATGAATCTTAATTTCAAAAAGTAAATTCTTGTTCCAATTAATAGGGGAAATGCATCATAACTTATTAATAAAACTCATAGAATGTTACTTGAAATCAAACAACTCGCTTTCGTTTACCATGAAAATTTACAAATATAAAAAAACTTTAGTTTTATATCAAACATAAATACGCATGATGAATTCTGAGAAAAGGAAGTGTCTTCCATATAAATGCGGAACTGAAAATAGAAATGCTTCATTCAGGCAGAATTACTCTGTTTCGCATTCTCTCGAGGCACTCAGAAGTCGTATGTTTATTTCTGGAGTGGATGCCTTGAGGTTCGTGTCTAGGGCAATCCGACCGCAGCAGAGGCCTCAGTTGGATTATGTCCCCTTCAATGGAACACAGTATGGCGTCGACCGAGAAAAGTCTTGGAGGAAGGATGGAGGTGGAGTGGAGATGGGGTAAAACTCGAAGCACTGGAAAAGCCTTGATCAGAATAATTGCTACTAGCATTTCCACTGAGAAATATATTGCGCTACAATCTATACAAGTTTTGCGAAAAAGCACAAAGTCTGGTTAATGAAGAATTGGCATGCATTTATCACTCGAATAATTTATTTCGAAAAAAATTCATTTTTCTATATTTGTAGCTAAATGTGTACTGTATATGTGATACAAGTGTGATTGGTGCGTCTTGAGTATTGCGTCGGCGGGAACCGCCGCAATTAGATACATGTTCAATTCATACAACGATTGCTCATTGACGGCCGGTCATTGCATCTACATGGGCCCAAGAAAGATGATGACAATTCACGAAAGTTCAATTGAAGGGGAACGTGATACCAAGACCTCTCGCTGATGCGTTTCGCTATCTTATAAACATCGATATTAGAAGTGACAGGAAGCCATAATTTATTGAAGGTCCTCAAGTTGTTGTTGCTATCAGGTACTGCTGGCTGGGTCGAAAACAATCGGGGGGGATGGGGGGAGAGCTCCCACACACGTAATCGGTGGCGAGCCCCGGGAGAGATTGAGAGAAAGAGAGGGGTGGAGACGGGAGTGGGTCCGGCCTACACTCGTCACATCGCCCGGTTCATCCCAACCCCACCCCCGGGTCCTACGGCACGAGAATCCCGCCCGAACAAATGAAATTCCAGGTCCAGCGACGGAAGGAGCTCGCCCCGCGATCCAATTCACTTGCATTAAAATGCTGGGGGCACGTGATCGTCCCAGTAAAAGAGAGAAGGGAAAGAGGGCCCCCCTGTGGGGGCACGTTCAGGTGTCGGGTGAGGAGTTCCCCTCTCACCTGCAGCACTTAAAACAGGAATTCCCATCCAGAATAGCTACTGGGTATGCGGCACCGTGAGATGTCGACAGCGAAAAAAACATCGACTTATTAACTAAGATGTTGGCCTGCCGAGAGTGACAGCGTCAGGCACGAATCTTGGGTGCTGTTGATATCGGCATTGATGACGACGGGTATGTCGATGTGCGGGCCAATATTGATGTTGAAGGAGAAAATGTTTGAGGTCCACACTAACGCAATCGTTTTAAATCTTTAAAATTACTGCCGTTTTTAAGAAGAACGTGCATGAATTTTCATTATCTGATAATTTTTAACAATAGTTAAACTTTTATTTTTATGCGGAAAGGAAGACATTTTTCTAGTACACTCCCGCCAAAACTACTCATCTCACAACTCATAATCCTGAACGAGAATATTTTTTACAATGTCCAAACTCATCACATAAGAATTTAATTTTGACCAACTATACATTTAATGGTGTTCATCACTTTTTTTGAAAATTAACGTCGAAGTCAATATCAATTACGATATCCAAGTTGAAGTTGATGCCAGCCTCGATATTGTCGGCATTTACGACATCGCATGTCCGTCGTATCGCGACATTGAAAATCTAACGTCGTCTTATGGTGTGAGGCCGCACGTGATACAAGCATAGGGGGCGGGGTAAAAAGGAATCACACTAGAGGCGCACGCTACCCCCTGAGGGGACCGAAACCTGTAAACCCCTCCCTTCTCCCTCGATCCAGACACACACCCTACCTCCCCCATGCCTCCCATTATTATGTTATCATCTGCACTTCCACCTGCTTACCCGACATTATTTACTTCTTCAATCTCTTTCTACCTTTCATCTGCTTACGCGTGGTGTAAGAAGTCATTACTCTATACCTCACTTAATTCTTTTTCTTTCATGTTCTTCATTTTATCAAGGTATCAAGATCATCCCAATATTAACCCTCAATATTATATCCTTCGGATTGCACCAATGGCGAATTCACATCTTCTCCCAAGACATAAAAACTTCGTCTTTAACGTTTCCCTCTCACTTCTAAGGAAATATGATTTATACAATGATCAAATAAATATTTTTACCATATCATTACCAAATAAGTCTTTCATATTTTGTCTTACAGTATGTAATATATAAACACGTACGAGCAATCATACTTGTAACCAGCAAGCACTTATATCTACACCATTAAATATATACAAATTATGTGAGGTGGTAAGAATTCGAACACAACCTTCAAATGGAGTTCCTTATAAAGTGGAATTGGTTTCATAGAGCCACAGAAAACCATATAAAAAAACCTAAAAAACTTTTTTAAATCCCCATATTTATGTTTATATCAGTATAAACATTGTTGAAAGATATCGCCTTGCACTGAAAACTTCTACTACCAATGAAGTATAAAAATTTCACTTTTTCTTAATGCAGAGAATAAGAAGGAGAGGGGAACTAGGATGACTGTCCTTGAACAATTCAGGCAGACACCCAAATCTCTCATCCCCCGCAACCACCGTTCTCTCAACCGAACCCCTGACCTTGCTGGTCTGCCCACACTACTCACCCTTCTTCCCGGCAAATGATGCCTTGTCACCCACAAGTTAAATATAAAACTTTCCATTTCATTCCATCATATTAATCACTTGACACCCGCGTGCCTCAAAAGTCTATTCAAATGGATCCCGAATTTGGACGCCAGGCTACAGGAAAATAAGGAAGGCGGAAGAAACCGATCACTTAATGAATGATAGGCACCCCCCCTACACTACTTCCCGTTTTCCGCTCAAGTTTCGCTTCTAAGAAAATATTTCTCAGTAAATGAAGTTTAGAGATAGTATTGGGGACTAAAATTTCTACATGGTCTAATATAAATATAGTTCAGAAATAACGGCATGCAATATGGGAGTTTGAACGTTCTAACTAATGATAAAATTAAATATCATTATTATATAAAACACATTTGCAGATAGAGAGCGTCCGGTGGCACACAAATCCCTAGGATAGCAATCAAACTTGAAACAATAAAATGAAGATCAATAGAAAAACCAACCCGCTAAATACTAAAGCAATCAAAGCAAATGCTAAGCCAATACTGTAACGCATGAAACAGCACCACACCATACAAACAACGAACCGTCAAACATCATACCTCGTCCAAATTCTCACACCAGGTCCAAAATGACGCAATGACAAACATCACATACTCTTACAGTCCAAATGCGCACCATCCACATCACTTACCAATCATTATCTCACGCAGTATTTGTAAAGTTCAGAGATATTATAAGATATAAGAGAAAGAGAGCGACAAAAGACAACTCATATTACTGTTAGATAATGCTCATTGATTTCATGTTTCGTCCAGGTATGATTGTCTTAAGTACCTTAACGAAGATTTCTCAAAAAATAACTAATGACGGTGCTGTAAATTTGATCAAATTCTACGACGAAAAGTCCTTAATAGGACCTTAATCATAAGACTCCCATCTGGAAAATGTTGGCTAATTTCTTTCACTGGTCAACTCATTGCAAAATCAGGGAGAACCAAATTAAAATGAATCATTAAAATGAATTGTTGAATGCATTTCACCTGAATCTGTCACACTGATAAACTGAGATGTTCATCGTTTACAAGTAAAAATAAGTCTTCACAGATTGTTTCGTCTGAATTAAATTGTTCACAAACTTAATGGTTCACATTTATTTTCTCTACTCGGGGGGCTGAAATTGAAAACTACGAAAGGCCACTTGTTCTTTGATGACGCTTTAACTGCAACATTATACAAGTATGGCTTTCGTGTATCGACAACCTCCCCTTGTTTTGGTTCAGGATTTCAAAGCGCGAAAAATGGCCCCCGTGCAAATCTTACCATCCTTATCTTTTTCATTCATAGTATCAATACGTTTTAGGAAATCAGAGACGATTGAAAAGAAAGCCAGCATGGGTGGAAGGGGGATGAAGGGGCAAGGGGGAGACGCTTCCAAGGCAGACGGAGGAGTGGTAGGCCCCGTCCGCCAATTCTCATCTCGCTCCCTTTCCATGCATTAGCGCTCCCCCTCACCAAGCCCCTCCCTACCGCCGCCGACCCATATCGCACGTGACTCCTGTGGACGGCGGCGCCGAAGCAAACAAATTAGCATGCACAAACGAGACCAAACACTGCCAAATATTGAAAATTTCCCGGAAGAAATTTCTTCTCGATTGAATCTCGTTTCCTATGCAAAGACAAACTGACTTCAAGAATAAAAAAATATATTTGGAATGTGGATAGCTTCTCGCAAAAAAATGGCATTATTTTGCAACCGGTAAAAAAGGAATCAGAATTCTCTCGAAATGAGGAAGAAATATCTATTCGCGACTTGGAGTATAATGAGGTAAAATATGCCTGCTGTTTTCAAAAGTATTACTCTCTCCATACTTCTGTGAATTTTTTATTACAACCAAAAACCAATTTAACCATTGAGAACTACATACTTCCAAATTCTTGCTTAAATAATATGTATGAATCAGCTTTTCCCTTTCTAAAAACCTAGTGTATGCCTTGGTATGGCTTATATCTCATACCAAATTTACCGATTTTCTAATGCTCTCCGTAATAACCGTAACCTCCTGGTCGGGTGTCCAAGTAAAGCATGATCAACCGCAAACTTGAGTTTACCGGTGTTATGTATTCCCCACTCACTTTCATTCCTATATCCTCCCTACCGTGTAATTTTCACTATTTTCTCTGAATATATATTGAAAGGCAAAGATGACAGTAAACATCCCTTTCTTGCTCCCTTTCATAACACGGCTATGTAGGATTCCCCTATCACCACTCACACCAGAGCATCCTGAGCCGAGCAAGTTGCACGTAATTCACTTACCCCTCCTATAAACTCGTATTTTCTTCAATACTTTCATTTTTCTACGATGTTAACTTTAACAACACCTCCAAATCTATGAAACTAACAAATACAGCCTGATTTGACTTGATGATTTTCTTAATTATTGATCTTATTACTGCTATGTTATCACACGTCCCTCTCCCCTTCCTAAACCCAAAATGATCATCCCCTTAGTAATCTTTAACCCTCCTCTAAATCATTTTATTGGTGGCCCTAAGGGGCAAGTTAACTTTTTGTACAATCAAATTCATTACCCTCTACATATCCAGTTTCTCGTATTGAACTAAAAATAACATAAAGAGATGTTTTGGCCAAATTCCTTTCCGATTAATTCTGCGAATCAGCCGATAAAAACCCCTTACTTTCCCCTTTCCCCATACAATTAGTTAGATCCACAGGAATTTTATCTGGCGCGGGTTCGATATGCGGGAAAAATTAATACCATAGCTACGTTTCAGCCTTTCTCTCACGACTACCCAGGGGGTCAAAACAAATACCCATGGCGCCAATCAGGTGGCCAAAATACAGAACACCGTGATATGTTTTGCCTCAAAAACAGTGACATCCGTCACCGTTTTTGAGACGTGTTTCTTTTATCGATCTGGATGAATGTATAGCTATTACTAGAATGTTAATATTTACTGAGGGTCTTCAGCTCAATACTAATTATTAAGTCTATTTTGTCTATTATTAGCAACGAATGCTAGAGTTAACAACCATTTGACTCGGTAATTTCCTAATAAATCCTGACACTAAATATTTACTGGAAAAAACTATCGAACGAAAGGGTTATCGTCTCTAATGAAAACGGCTCCATTTTTGGAAGTATTTCTTTTTATTAAAAAAGCTAAAGAGTTATTTATATTACTTCGGGGGAAGCTTTCCGTTTCCCAAAATACTTTTTTTCCAAATGTGCACAAATTTAGTAAATGTAAAAATCTTAAGCATAAGATTTTTTTTTAAATCCATGCCAGCATAGTCACTAACTACTTTAGGTGTAACGAATTCTGAGAAAACTCAAAAAATTTTATTGAGTCACATCACCTTATATCCATGCCCACTTCAAATACTTCGTTTCTCTAATATGTATGATTTTCGATAAATGTTCATAAATTCCCGCTTTCAATCGAATTCTGTAACTTTATCTATCATTCGCCTTCATTTTTACTTCATATTATGCCTTAATTCCGATTTTATAGGGTTACTTAACCCTGAGGTACCTAATGACTTAAGACAAATGAGGGGTGGTTCCATTTTCTACCAACAGAAATTCGTTGGTTCTCAACTTCAAGCGTAAATGTGAAAATTTCATAGTTCAAACACTTTAATCAACTTCTCATTTTTTCAGGACTCACCAGAACCAAGAAGGGATTCCAGACTCATGGAGCAATGCCTGAAGGGTGTGTGGTAACCGAATCCCCGGAAATATTCACGGTTTAATGTGTGTTTGTATGGGAAAGTATTGTACCAGCAATACCCAGGATTCAAATTATTTTGGGGGACAAATAAAATATCAATGGAAAAAATTTAGCTTATTAGAAATGAGTTTTATTTGTGTAACCAATTCAGGTAAGCCGATTAGCATTCATTGTTTCCCCAAGATTAATCCATTACCATTCATCTTAGCTACGATTTATTATTCTGTAATAATGCAATGTAATAAAATGTCCAAGTGTCTTTCATTTTTCCAGGAGGAATAATTTCATCCAGCGCCTCAACACGTACAAAAAACCCATCTTAGACCGATACAAATGTTGTAATCGCCTAATTAGACTACGAGCAATCCAAGGTAATTGTATACAGTTTACAACCTGCCTAATTCTATATACATTGATTCAGGGGCGTAGATTTATTCCTTTTCTGAGGGGGTTTCAACTCTCCTTAAGCAGAAGATTATCTTAATGCATACGTTTACCTTAATGGAATGTTAAGTGAACTATGACTCATATTGTCATCCTTAGTCTTCAAATAATCCTTAACTTGGCACTTTGCAAATTTTTCTTTGCCATACTTATACTCTTTATGTTGAGTGCATGGGCATATATTACTACGCTGCGAATTAATTCTCAAGTGTGCATATTAACGTACTTTGCCCCATGTGGGGATATGCAATATGCAACGGATATGTGAGAAATGATAATTTTCCAAAATCCTACTCGGGTCTGGTCCATAGAATGCCAGATTCATGAGATTCTTCCTTATTTTGTAATGCCAATACGAATAAGTTGTGGAAATTGAGAACTAGGCTTCTTCTCAATAGAATCGGAACCAGTGTGTTTATATATTTGTGACCAGTTTCTGCGAAAATATTTCTGTGTGTTTCATTAATAAATATTTGCTTCTGGTGCCACTTTTCTCCTCTGCACCGAGCTTTGAACGAACGTACATTGTCAAAAACAATAACATCTTTCTGAAGAATCAAAAATATAGAGTTTTGGAGGGGGCATATCCGGCAATTAGGATTATAGACATTGCTTATTTAGCTACATACTTTCTTTCCAAACACGATTATTTTATTATCTAGAGTACAATTCAGACCCCTCAACGTCCCCATACTTTTGCGCACCTCAATTGGTTGAGATATTTTCAATAAGGACGTACTTCCACGAATAACTAGACTGATGTCATACGATTTTCTTTTTGATTTTCCTAAAACCTGCAATTAATTCGTCGGGGAAAATGAAAATTACCATCTCCATAATTTTCATGGCATAATCCATCCCTATTCTGGGTTAATTGATGCACAAAGCAATTCGTTAGTATATGTCAATGAGGTTCAAAATTACTGAGTAATGATTAGCTCCATAGACCTAAATTGACATTCAGGAGAAAAATCCATGCAAATCGAAAACGCCATGGATGTAAAAATACATAACTAAATGAAATATTGTTTTTAACCTACGAATTAAAAAAATTCAATTACAAGGCTGAAAATTCGTGAATCCCATCACCATGTTATATAATTCTGCCACAAGACAATTAATTCGATCTTAGAGGGAAGTAAAACAGCATTCTCAATCGTCCACGGCATTAAATCTTCTGCTCCTTGAGCGTTTTACTAGTGCCACGGGCCAAATAGCAAAAGCTCAAATTCAGAGATCCCAATTCGCGGACACGGGAAACGTGACAAAAAAACACGTTTAATCAGCGGTCCATCTAGAGGATGAGAGCGTTCCACATTCATGAGGGCGAGACGTGCATAACAATTCATACATGCATTGTGGTTCCTTCGAGAGCTGAATGGAGGGAAGGGTTATTTACAAAGTGGCGAATCTGTTTAAAAAGTGAGAGTTCACGAGGGATCGGATCGCAACAAGAAGTCAGTGGGGGGCAGATATACTTTTTTTTATTTTTTGCTTCTTATAGGTTTTCTAGTCATGTAAGATACTTACAAAGTGTTATAATTCAAAATGAATAACAACCCTTTGAATTTATTTTAAACATAGTAAACAATTAACGAGAGGTGCTACTAAACATTTTTCAAAAAACGTATATTTCGCATTCTGGAAATCTAATTCTTTTAACTCAGATCAGGCGACTGAAATCCGGTGTTCAAGGCCCGGTCAAGGAAATTTTTTGCGCTTGTGATCGGCTCGATTCCGCCTTCCCAACCTCTCTTGTGTTCGTCCTTTATGTGTGTTCCTATCCCTTTTCCTTATATTATATTATATATATGTATATATATATTATATATATAACAGAAAGGGCATTAAGGGAGTTGAAATCAAATAAGGCCGTGGGTGTAAAGAACCTTCCTGCGGAACTACTATAAGGTTTAGAAATATACGGGAGGAAGAGTCTGCATATATGGATTGATTCGTAGTATCTATGAGGAAGGAATTTTACCGGAAGACTTTGTGAGATGTGTTATTTCCTCTTCCGAAAAAGGTAAACGCTACGTCCTGTGATGACTACAGAACAATAAGTTTGATATCCCACGCCGCTAAAGTTATTCTCAGGATCTCAGGATCATCAACAAAAGGATAGAGAGTAAGGCAAATGATGACTTAGGGGATGATCAGTTTGGGTTTAGGAAGGGAAGAGGTACGCGTGATGCCATTCCAGTAATGAGATCGCTAATCGAGAGGAATATAGAATACAATCAGGACGTGTTTGCCTGTTTCGTAGATTTCGAAAAAGCGTTTGATAGAGTCAATTGGGAAAAACTTCTGAGAATATTTCAAAAAATGGGAATAGGTTGAAGGGACAGGAGGCTAATCCGCAACCTGTATATGTCTCAGACTGCACAGGTGTGATCGGGGAAAGGAGAGTCCGGATGGGCAGTGTTAGGAAGAGATTTAAGGCAGGGTTGCTCATTATCACCGGTGCTGTTCAACGTATATGTAGAGGAAATGATTAAAGAGGCATGGGAAGAACTGGAGGCAGGAATGAAAGTCGGAGGGTAATACGTAAAATCAGTTACGTTTGCGGATGGCCAAGCTTTAGTTTGTCAGTCAGCCAAGGGGTTTGCAAGCAGTGCTAAGTGAATTGGAAACTCAGTGCAATAGATATGGAATGAGAATCCGTATTAATAAGACCAAGGTTTTGCGATTTTACAGAAAGGCAAAGACTAAGCTTAACATTATAAAAGGAGGACAAAAACTAGAGCAGGTAGAACGGTTCACGTATCTTGGAAGTGTTTTGGACCAAAATGGTCAAAGTAGTAGGAACATAAGGTGTAGAATTTCGCTATGCAAAGAGGCTTTCACAAGGAGGAGGGATGTGACGACAGGGACGTTGAGGAAGGAGGTTAAGAAAAGAATTGTTAAAACTTTGATATGGAGCGTAGTTATGTATGGCGCGGAAGCGTGGTCACTGAAGCAGGTTTGGAGGTTCACTTAGATTGGAGGCTTTTGAAATGTGGGTGTGGAGAAGAATGGAGAAAGTGAAATGGGCCAAAAGGAAAACAATAGGAAGTGCTTGGTATAGAGCGCGAGAAGAGGGGTTTGTTGGGAGAAATCGTAAGGAGGCAGGAAAAATGGATTAAGGCGTATTGATCGGCAGTGGGATGCTGAAAACTGTAATAGAGGAGAGAATGCTAGGCAAACGATCATAGGGCAGGAACAGGATAGAGATATTGGACGGGTTGAAGGGAGGAAGGAAATATTCACAGATGTTTGTCAGTGTACAAGCCAAACGAATTTTTTAAAATACAACCGTCATTTCTTTGATTTCTGATAATATATATGAATGAAACTCTCAATGAAGTATTTTTATGGACATTTTTTATAAATGATGTCAACTAATATTGTCCCTTTAAAACCAATTTGCTTCTGCGTAAAATTCCAAGTGTAACTTAAAAATGGGTACTATAGAGTAAATGGCATCGGCAGATAAGCTACGACAAATTCATGAATACAAATGAAAAGTTCAATTGAGTGTATATTATTACGGAAAACATTACGTCAAATTCTTCTACGAGCAGACGGAAAGGTCTTTATGCAAACAACCACGGGTTTGGTGACCAAATAATGTTATAAAAAAGACATACCATAACATTACGCAGTAAGATACATTTATTTGCCGACAATGCAGTGGTTCAACGTAATATCCGTAATCTTGAGGACACAGCAACTTTATCAGTTGACCTAAATGCTATGCCACGCTGGTGCGGCAATTGGCAATTTGATTTGAATTCAGAAAAGGGTTAGTGATGGATTTTTGGAAAAAGAGCAATTCCTTTCAGAACGCCTACTGTACCGGGAACACCGAAATGGAATGTGTAAACTCGATTAAATACTTAGACGTTACCCTCACTCTCAATCTCTCCTGGGTGAAACACAAACGGAGAATATGTGGAAAAGCTAACAAAAAATTAGGATTTATCAGAAGAGTACAGGGTAAATGTGATTAAAAAGTCAAACAGAAATGTTAACTCTCACTGATTGTGCCTCTTTTAGAATATGCTGTAAGAATATGGGATCCTCACAAAGTTGGGTTGAATGCCGAATTGGATCGCGTACAGCGTAGAGGAGCTAGATCTGTACAACGTTATGGTAAACTTAGTAGCGTGTCCAAATTATTAGAGCAGCTAGGCTGGGAATCACTAACGGAGCGAAGGTTAAATAACAGATGAAATCTCTTGCATAAATTGGAGGAACGTCTCTTTAGCAGTGATGTTGAAAATGTATTATTACCCCAATAGTACTACGTTAGGAGAGATCATGCCAATAAAATTAGAGAGATCCAGTGTAGAAAAGATTAGTATATTGAGATGTTAATTTTTTCACGAACGACAAGGGATCATAATAACATTGTTCGACTGCGGTAGGGTCGTGTTCGGGTAAAATTATTCTGTTTTGTATTCAACCCCTGCCACACACCGTAGTGGTGTTTTGCAGGGTACTAAAATATCAGATACCTAACTCGTTTTAAACATGTAAATTATAATTATGTTTTTTACCTATTTCGAATTTCCAATTTAGGAATTTATTAACGTAAAATTTATATAACCTAGAAAATCCTACCGAATTGTAAAACAAAGTTATTTATAAGTAGTATTTTAATCTTTCCGTTCATTTTAATCTCAGGAAACTCGTAAAATACGGAATGTAATGCAGTATCACTTATAATAGAGCTCAGGCTGGCAATAAAACTTATTTTTACACCAATCCAACAGAAAAAGCAATGCTCTCGTGACATGAGGATTGAATATTTACTACTCCTTTCAGTTCAGGTAATGATCAAAAGAGCGCATGGATGAAAGCGGGGTAAGAAGGAGACGTAACAAGAGCTTTGCCAAATACGGCGGATCCCAGAAACGTGGCTAACGAAGTGTGTTTATCAAGTAACCAATGAATGACATGAACCTATTCTCCACATGACGAAGATCGCCATTCAATGTGACCGACACCGTAAATATATCGTAATGATCGACAAAGATCCTCGAAATAGATTTCTTCCTAGCGTCACTCGCTGGCTCATTTCACCGTTGGATGGTTGACTGACCGCGGAGATAGGCTGGTTAACCAATCCCCCGAGACCCGATGTAGTAACGCGATTACAGCATTAGCCCAAGCAGCGTCTTTGGGAATAAATGTAGCATTTGTTTCCTGTTTTGTTTCAAGGGGGCCATCGCTAAATTGCATATGCATAGTGATTTCCTAATATGCGCATATATCTATGTGCACATAATTGTCAACATGTCTTCCTAAGGCCAGTATCCGTTATCAATGCAACCACTATGAAACATAGCATAACATTGAAAAATTATAATGAAAACCGAATGAGCATTGAGAATATTTGGTTTATATTAATTTACTGGTGAAAGTTTTATCGAAAATAGACCTTCGACTAAATGACAAATATTTTATAACCTTCACATGTGATTGATCTGTTGGTTGGTTTGTTTAGGCCTCCCTATCTCTCTCATTCCAGGAAATTCTCTCCGATCCTTTATACTCCCTCGCGCTCAAAACTTGGATTATTCTACCCTTTCAATTTAATCATGCCCTTCATCGGGAGCTCTCCTTCCCAGAATTCCTTTCATTCAGAAGACTGCTGTATCCCTCTTCTTATAAGTATCTTCCATAGGCTTCCCTCTTCGTGCACTCTTCGTGAAGGACCACATGAATATTCATTCCATTTATCCATTTAATTATTTATTCTTCATTGGTATAACCACCAAAAGCACCACAATACTTTCAAGAGAGCAAACTAATCAAAAACCTATGAAAGAACCGAGACGAGTGAACTAAATCGATGTGATCCCCTTAAAATCTTTAGAACAAGACTTCATTGCTAAATTTACTATTCCAATAACTTATAACAGCACCGTTTTATTTGGTCTTTGATAATGCTTTTTTTTGAGTGATGTTAAATTATTATTAAAAAATATTTTTCATATGTATGTTACTATATATTTGCAAATTTTGGTCAGATTTAAACGCACTTTTTCTTCGCAATACCACACTAATCAACCGGAAGGTTTATCTGATAGTTGAGAGGCTAGAGCATACCTTATAATACTAAGCCTTATGGCGTGTTTGACACTCACTTAGCAGGGTATGGAGGCTAGTTCCTTTTCGTGTCGCATACGAGTGGTTTCTCGGGAAGGATTGGTACTAGGAAAAAAACAGCTTAGGTGAAGCGGACGGTGCCCAGAGGCGTGCAAGAGAATCAAACCCCTGCCCTTCGGTCAGCAGCCGAGCGTGCTACCGACTGGATAACCACTCGCTCTCTAGAAACAATTCTTATCGAGTTGTAATCTGAACACCCCATGTTATTTCATTTATGATACCGCATGCTTCTTACTAGATTTACAGCACACGACCATTTATGCCTTAATTAAATGTATGCTCTAAGGGCTCTTCAACATGTGGAGAGATTACAGGTTTAGCAAGATCGATTACGCACGAATACTATTTCAGAGCCCAGCCAAACCTGTGAGCGATTGATTTGATGCAAAGCAAGCGAGGAAGAAAGTCGCCTATTTCAGGAGCTGGGCGATCATCCCTCAGCCCAAGCGGTACATAAAGAGAATCGGTCGGCACTGCCTGTGACGTACATCCGCTTCGAAATAAATGCCCCATCGACCCCTTTTGCTTCGATTTGCCTTTCTAATGTTGCGCCTAGTTCCGCGATGCGACAACGAGCTAAATTCCCTTCCTTAGATCAGTACGTTCTCACGGCATGAAAATTCAAGGAAGCCCTAGGAAGAAGACGCAGAGCGGATGCAGAAATGAGGCAAGAATTTCCATTACCAATATTTCGGTAGGAAGTCAAAGCTTTGCGATCATCTTCAGTAAAGCAATCTAGCCTTTTTGATAAAAAGTCCTAGATAATATGAACAATCTTGTATAGATACACAGAAACCAGAAACATATTTGTGTATGCCTATCTATGTATGTGTGTATATATATATATAAACACACAAACACTAACACAAAAAACACCACACACATAGAAACATAAAAGAAGGACACTTACATTGGATATTTACGTTTCGACGGCACGGCCGTCGTCATCAGAATCTGATTCTGATGACGACAGCCGTGCCGTCGAAACGTAAATATCCAATGTAAGTGTCCTTCTTTTATGTTTCTATGTGTGTGGTGTTTTTTGTGTTAGTGTTTGTGTGTTTGTGCGTCGCCGGAGAGCGTCTTTTCCAAGTTTATACATATATATATATATATATATATATATATATATATATATATATATATATATATATATATATATATATATATATATATATATATATATATATATATATAACTTTTGGACGGCACAATAGAACACAGAATAAAACAGATAACACGTAAAAGGACACTCACACTGTAGATGATTTAAGCTTTCGGCCTACTCCGAGGCCTTCTTCAGTCAGTCTGACCTGAAGAAGACCTCGGAGTAGGCCGAAAGCTTAAATCATCTACAGTGTGAGTGTCCTTTTACGTGTTATCTGTTTTATTCTGTGTTCTATTGTGCCGTCCAAAAGTTATATTGCTCTCGTGAGTACTTCTGCATCATCTATATATAGACATATATAAAATTTAGACAGCAAATATATATATATATAGAGAGAGAGAGAGATGATTTCGTCCAAGTAACACGAAAGTGTTGAATAAAAAACTTGGACAGCAACAAACAATATAAGAACACATGATGTTCTTTTTATGTGTTCTTATATTGTTTTCTTTTTGCCCAGTCTTTTTATGTATACACATTACATATACACGTATATAAACACGTACATTTACAAACATGAATTACTATTAACATGATATATTAAAAGGTGTGTTCTTCGAAATCTCTAATAGAGGGGTGCTTCTAGAGTGAATGGATTTCTTTAATTTTGTTAATAATGCATATTGTATGAGAGAAGAACTAGTCAGTAATGACTTTCTACATTATTTTCTCCTCGTGTTCCGTTTAACCATTGTAATGTGGGGTCATCATAAATCTCTCGACGCCATTACTAAACTCGTGCGTTCTGTACCTTTCTAAAAGTCTATGTCTGACTCTATCTCTCTCTTTGCGACTCAGGGGCTTCCTATCCCATTTCCCCTAGCATTCCAGTCAAGGTTACTGTCTTCATATGATAAATTTTCACAAATCTGACGAATTTTCTCTCAGCATTAAATTCCTTAATCAAAATTTTTCCCAATGGATCCTAAAACTTCACGCGGTCTCACCAAAGTAAAGTAACCCTTGATCTTTTAATGTTTCATCACATTTTCCTACAGCTCGTCTAATGAAACCTACTTCCTATTTTATTTCAAAACATCATCATTCATATTTTTCATTATAACCCCATTTCTAACCCCACTCCACCATCTAGTCGTAAACCCCAAAGAGTAGCTAGCACACAATTTGTCGTAAACCTTATTTACGAGTATATATCTTAATGAAGCAAGAGTTACACAAAAGTAAAATTTTTATGACTCAAAGGAGAACAGAGACGAAAGAAACTAGCTAAAATAGCTATCAAATGGGGAAATAAGTTGAGAAAAAATTTTCATCGGACTCTTTATAAATTTTAAAATCTGCTTACTGTATCTATATATTGTCAGTAATTGATTCTTAAGGCATGCGGATTTCCTAATACATAGCGATTTTCAACTTCCATATCAGAACAACGATAGGCGCACTTAATATTTTTTTACATATTTGGCAAGTAAAAACAAATAACAAATTCAAAAACTAATGCGTTGTGTTCAATGGCCTATTGCATAGATATAGATTGAATTGAATAGCTTATCCTCTAAGTAGTCACTAATAAGATAAATCCGTTTGTACCTTAAAAGAGTTTGCTGAAATCTACATTTTTCGGCAATACTCTCTGAATCGATGGAACAAGTTTGAGTCTGATATCGTTGAAATGAAATATAATCAATTTTACGGGAATTCTCGTCTCATTAGGTAAAAAGCACCTGAAATACAATTTCGCAGTTTTCTATCGGAGAGGATACAAGCAACTGGGTATAACACTCCCTATTTTTTCCATAATAATCCAGTAAAAATTATCCTTCTAATGCTGCCAATTTAGTTAAACCATCACTGATACACTCAGCCACCAGAAAGACTGTAGCTGTTTCATCTAAGTTCAAAATAATAGTCATTTGTAATCTAATTCAAACGAGCATGAATGAGCGGAAAACATAAAATGTATCGTGAGATGCTTTTGAACAATTTGGCAGGGGTGTGCTCGCAATTTTGCCAGAATGAGAAACGCATTGATTTTGGCGATATAAGACGGAGAAAGAGTACTACGAACACCAATGGGAAACAGCGCCTTATTAGATGCAAAAAAACGTCACGCAAAGAGAAATCTTCCATTGAATAAGTATTATTATAAGGATGGAAAATATTAATAAAAAGGACACGTCAATTGCCTTGATGACCGATTATTGTCGACTTGATAAGTAAGAAGTCAGAGCTCAGCCTAAAGTCCTATTTGACGAGTGATACCCACTCATTAACAGAGAATTAACACGGGCGAGGAGAGTGATGCCTGTTCCAGCTGTAGTTTCCCATGAACTTCAGACTCGAGAAACCTCACGGCTTTGCTAAACTTTGGCATTTTTGAATGCAAGAGCAAGGACGAAATATGTTAAAAGAATCGCGTCAAATTTCAGGAAACCAATCCTACGACGAAAGAACAGCCGTAATCCAGTCAATATCTTGGTGTCAGTAACGGACGGGTCTCGTACGGCATACCACTGCATTTATTGTGCTGAATTTTAGTTTTAACTCAATGATGCATGAAATTTTACATAAAAAATTCTCTAATCATATTTAAATTATTCAAAAATCTCTGTAAAAAAGTCATAATATATTTATTAGTTGCACTATGCAGGTAAAGCTATTCAAGATGAAGAACTTTCAATACATAATTCAGTTTTAATAATGTGGCCCGTGAGCCCTCAAAATATCTGTTGTGAGCCGATAGATTAAGGTTGTACCACTGGTTTAAGTACTTATAGGTCACGCATTTTGAAGATATTACGGCATAGCTCTCTACGAACGTCACCTGGTCGCTGTTTTTTCATCAAGTTTGGAGCATCATTCTCCGATTTAGGGTGTGGTTTTAAAAATAGTCTCAAAGCATTGACAGCTATTCACACAGATAAATAAACTTCGTAATGTATTACAGGGGGGGGTCTCTATTTTTTATGGAACAGAGTTTACCTAATGATTTGATATATTTCATTTCTGAATGAAATTCGATAAAAATGTAGACCTGTAGTACAAATACCTGTATTTGACTGACTATTCATTCTGAGTAACTCAGACCGACAATGTTGATTCTAAAAAGATGAGCCTGAAATCCAGGGATAAGAATATTTAGGGCTACTCACATTTCAGGTATTTTGAAGGAGCAAATATTACTCTAAAGCTTGAATTATTGCAATTAAATAATTACTGTCAAGGAAAACACAACGCATTCTTGCCCCATTAAAGTGAGTTGCGCGCATGAAGTTTTGTGCGCTAGAGTGCGGGAGGGCGGATATTTACAGTGCTTGTACATGAAAGTAGAAATCAGAGGAACTACACGAGAGACGACTATTGTGAGTGACCTTCAAACTATTACTCTCCAATTCACCGAGGAAAGCAAAAAGAATTAGTGCAAAATGGAGCACGAGGAAAATACATTCCATACAAATAGGTGTTTTCTCTACACTCTTCGACTTCTCCCTCCAGACCACTTTTGAAACTTTGTTTTCAGACTCATGATTTAGAAAAATAATTACTTTCATCATTGCTTGTTTTCCATAAACTGAAATCCATCAATAGAAGTCGATGCCATAATAATGGCACGCCACATAATTTTACTTCTTTAAATCTTAACCAGCGAGCCTCGTTTTCTTCGTTATTTTTTTATGCATAGTATATAGGACTAAGGAAACTTGCTTCAACTATCAGTTCATTTCCCTAGTTTTAGAGAAATGTTAAAAATAATTGATGATATACGAGCTCGCACTCGTACATAAAGGCTGATGAATGGCACATATTCTACGAAACCGAGGATGATATTTAACGGTGACGCCGATCCTTTCTCATTAAATAAGCTCGTTCCCTGCCAATTTAAAAACAACCTTTGCACGAGTCAAAGGTGCAAGATTTTGCCTCGAATGCTGCTAATTCTGGGGATAAAACTTGCTCTCTAACATTCAACTAATTCCGCTGAAAACTAAAACACTGATACATTAATTACTTACTGACAATTTTCATAGGAATAGAAATATTCAAGACATCTATGCTATAGTTTCTTCTACTATTGGGATAAATATATTTTTTGCAACATGTGTACTTTTGTTTAATGCATATTTGACCTTTTGAAACCTTTTAATGAAGGGCGTACAACTTTTCATGCCCGCCATTAAAAAGGAAAGCATAATAAGTCAGGTTTACTGACAATTTCATGTATCTCAGGATCCACTATAAGTTAATTGAAAATATTTTATGTAAAACAGGAAATCGTTTTTTCAATCGTATGTTATTGTATTGCATTCACGATGTTTTCTTTCCTCAAATACGGAGCTTCAACTCGGGTTGCCATATTTAACTACACCGTTAACTACTCGTATGCATGTAGGAGTTGAATATGAGACGCATTAATCGATCGGGAACATTAAAACGCAAGAGCACTCGTAAAATAAACGCTGCAAACTTTATCTTGGTTTTACGTCCGTCAAAAAACATTAAGTTGATCAGTGAAGAATTGCCTCGGTATCAATTAGGGCAAGCATGGACGTCCAAGCACTTTGTTCAAATCACTTATGCTTGTGACCGATCCGTCATCTCCGGGAGATTAGCATCGGAGCCGCGGGGAAGAGGGAGGCGGGAGAGACGTGATGCCTAAAACAGTTGACCCGATCATTACCGTGAGACATTATTGAAGCGCGCATATATTGAGCGTGATGGCGTTAAAGAGAAGAGAAGAAGGCGGCCGATTGGGGCGGTGATTTGCTGTTCCTCTACCTCCCCTCCTCCATTTCCCATTTATCGATGTAAATCCAAGAAGACCGGTGAATGCTGAACTTCCGCCGCCTTCCCTTGATTGGACTAAGTGGTGGGAGGAGTGGGCGGGGGGTCTCTTGGTCGATGCACGTGATCTCCTACCCCATCCCCCGCCAACCTTCTTCCTTCTCCTTCCTCTCTCCCACCTTTAGACCGTTACAATCTTCATTCCTCACCCTGATGCTTCGCTAATGACGAAGAGGAAGAAGGTAGGGCTTATCTGCATCCTAAAGGGGTAATGCAAACGAGGAAGTGTTAAGATATGTCTGAGGTAGATGGGAAGCGGTAGCTGAGGGAGGGTCGGAAAAGGAGGAGGACTAGTGGGTGAGGGTGGAGATATTGAGATGAGCAGAGGAGAAAATATATTGAGGACTGTGAAGAAAGGAAGAATGTTGCGGTAGTTGAAAGAATACTATCTTAGAAGGCATTGCACAAGTAGTATGATGATGTGAACACGGAATAACTATAGAATTAAGGTTAAACGCTGGTGGTAACTCCACTGATTCTTTCAATATCAGGCGTAACGGCTTTTTTAATGCCAGAATTATAGTTTATTGATTTATTACGTGCTATACATTAGAAATGCTTGTTACACCATACTATAACCTAGGACTCACCGAGTGTGTGGCTTGGCACATATCAAGCGTACAACTTAATGATGGCACCTAATAGTTGGAACTCTGATTGAGTTTGAAGGTATGAAAATGTGGGTAACTGTACATGTCATTTATTTTAAGCCGTGCAGTAGACCACGCTTAACACTGTTGAACTAGAGGAAAGGATGTTTATGGCGTTTAACACTGCTTTAGAATTACAGAATGACAAGTGATATTTTTAAGGGAAAGTCTCTGCTCGTCCAGATTATTAGGCCCCGGATGGTACGAGTTAAAGAAAACGTTGGGATGGGCGACTATACGCCAGGTCAAGCTCCCTCGAGTGAGTGGGGTTCGTCGCCGGGAGAGAATGAGAGGAAGTGGAACTATTTCTATGCGTGCAGTCGTTGACTAGGTGTTTATGGGAAGGATACGATACTCGTATATGAAAAGAGGAGGGCTTTTCAAACCACCAACCTGTTTCTCCGGCCATTTTAATTATTTCCTCTTCCACTTACAATCAAACATCTAGGAACTCCCTCTAATTTGGACAATTTCTCATTCGCACTCTTTGTCGTTTTATAAACGTTTCTTTCTGTTGCTGGAATGTTAATTTTTAATTCAAATATATTTCAGAAAGGTTAGGGAATATTGAAAAATAATAAAAAATAGTATTACTAATGGACAAAAAATACATCCGTAAACTATACATACATCGTAGTGCGTCTAATAATGAATGCACCTTTTGATTCCGTCTTGGCCACTGAACTTTCAGAAAAGTAGACAGTTATTGACAATGGCACCAATCAAATTAATATGGTACGAGTAACAATTAACGGTGTACTCGTTAACTTTGAGATACACGTAAAAACCCAAGTTTACGGAACAGTATCATAATTTAGAGGGATCTTTGTCAATATTTAACTATAAATATAAATTTTCGCCCAACTTTCACAAGTTTCATGAGCCGACTTCAAAAGAGTATATCGCCAAATTGTTGGAGGTTAAAAAGCGGATATTACCACGAAACGAAATGAATGTAGAATTATTAAGGTAATTTATATTCCAAATAAATAAAAATACTGGATAATTGATATCGGAAGGAACCAAAAAGAGAATACAAATACACAGGGTGAATCGATCGGTGCATCCGGACAGATGTATTTTCTTTGAGAAAAAATTATCGAAGGAGAACACATGTCTGGACGGAAAGGGTGTGAACAATAAATTATCTATCTTTTTTTATATTTAATCTTATCCATGCCTTTTATCTTATAAATGCCACTACTTTTCTCAAAAAAGGCAATCAACTAAAACTAAACATGATAACGAGGCGTTGATTGGATTAATGTTCAAAAAACCAATTGTTAGATTCGTTATAAATGGAGAGCGTGGAGACCGAGTAGATATTTAGGCTTCCATCTTAATATAAAAGACAACAGGAGTCATAGAGGGACTATAAAGAAGATGAGTTTTGACAGCAACAGTATATGGATAGGAAATATAAATATACAGATGAAAACAATTATAAGGGGAAAAACTAAATAATTTGGAAAAACCATTGAAACTTTTCGCAAGCTCGTGGAAAAATCAATTACAAAAGCACCCTATATGATAAGGAGAGTTAAACAACTACCAAATTTCAAATAGTGTGCACGATAGAGTAAGTGAATGCATTAAAGAGATAATATTACCCGCATATCAAGCAAAAATCCATAAATATTGTTATATGGCATAATAATACATATAGCAATACAACACGATATCAAGATATAGGTAAGCGATAAACCAATTTGTGACTCGTCCAAATTTTTTGGTACAGAATAAGCCAATGTCATGAATTGCATTCGTATTTTATGCAACACATCTATGACTGCTGGCCCTCATATCTTAAACGAAATCATTTTTACCTTGAGAATTTTACAGTTTTGTTCAATATATTTTAAACTAGAAAAGTTGGGTAAAAATTTTAAAATTTTCGTTTGAGATTTATCATCTCTGAAAACTTCATTAGCGCTTAGCCCCAGGTTAAGGTTTCTATCACCTTAAAACAAGCTTATTTCGAGTATAATCTATACTACCAGGCTTGACAATGCGGAATGCTATGAATGAATATAAGGAGAAGTATATTGATTTACCTGTTAATTTGAATGATTTTCGAGCGCAGTTTGAACGCATTCACGTCATTTTAAAGATATTCAAGAGATAGGAAAAGATTACAGATATCCCTTTTCCAACGCTTTCATCAAAATGACATGTTTACTTTTAAAACACGTTAACTGTATATTAAAACTGTGTGAAGAATTACTTTGCGTTTTTTATCTTCCATTGAATTTCATGGGAGACCTCGTATTTATGTCCATGCATACAAAGCGTAACATTTAAATACCGCGTTCCATTGCTGAAAATTTGCACACGGTTCAAATAAATGACGAAAGCAAAGCGAGCGCAATTCATGAGCAACAACAGTTTATTTTCTATGGTGGTATCCGAACACACGGGTGAGTGATGAGCTTTTCAAAGATATCATTAATGGCAGTAAATAAATCTTAACTTCAAGATCTACGAAATAATTCTCGCGGATAAGACTGAAATTGAGTGCATCACTGTCACCGCTAAGTTATTCGCTCAGTCCAATCCCAATCGCCCGTTGAAATGGGTTAGGCGGCGCCATTCCCCGCTCCGCGAGGCCCGCTTTCATTTTCAGGCATAGGCAGTAAATGAAATCCCACTAAGTTCATACATGCATGCCATAATGCCCCCCCATTAATAGTTCAATATTCAGCATCATGCAGAGATTTTAGGTCACTTGGCGCCAGTAAAATAATAAGAACCGAATGAAATAAATGAATATGACTTTTGCCGTTCCTCGTCAGTTGGAAATGAGTAGCCCGCTGGTCCACACATAATGAAGGACTTTGATCTCCCTCATTCCGACCCTCTTCATACAAATTAGATTTGTGAAAAAATCCGCAGTTTTCTAACGAAAACATCGAACCTTATGAGCTCAAAATGCGTTCGCGGAAAATAAAATTTCCAACAGAAGCGCAAAAATGTTCGCTAAGACTATCACCGCTTTATGGTTGCCGTCTTCATTCCTATGATAAACACAACTGGCATGAAAAAGGTTGCCTTCCGCAACGTTGATCTGTTTCATATGAAATGGAAATAATGGAGTATTTAATTTTATTCCAACTCGTCCAGCTTGCATCTAAAGTTAAAGCCACGTATAAAAATGAGATTCTAAGCCAATGAATATCTAAAAGAAAATGATTTTATAAAATTAATCCACCAGTTCATTGTCACTTTTCAATGTATAATGTACGAAATTGTAAAAACGAATGGATAAAACCGTGTCAGGATAAATTTGGAATTGTATATGCACGTAATATGACTGAAAGTATTCGGGGAAATCAGAAAATCGGTCAGGTTTCATTAAGCTATCTTTATCTAGTTAGCCAAGGGACTACAATCATTTCTGAGTTCACTTGAAAGTTTGTGATAGGTATGGGATGAGAAGAAATGTTAGTCAAACTTTCAGCAAGGATATTAAGAAAAGGCTCGTAAAAACTTTGATTTGGAGCGTGTTTTGTACGAGGCGGAAACATAGTCGTTAAGTCAACACGATAGGTACGGATCAATTAGAGACTTTTGAAATATGGGAGTGGAGAATGCTGGAAAGAGTGAAATGAACAGAAAGGAAAATCAACGAAGTACAGATCATGGGGATAGAAGATAGAAGGCTGTCGGCAAAAATCCATTTGGAACAAGAAAGGTGGATCCGAAGCATTTAACTTGGCGATGAAACGTTAAAAATTATGATACAGATGAGAACGTTAAGTAAGAGAGTTAGTTGAGGAAAACAAAAAGTATTTTGGATGAAAAGTTCTATATAGTTTCTACCTCCTCAAACGGAGGTAGAAAGAATGCGAAATAGGAGAACACTTTGCTTCCAATTTGAACAGTAGTAAGGTGTCAGGTTCTGTATTGGTATAAGAAGCTAAGAAACGTAGCGGTATTTAGTCTGTAACCATTCAAAACTAACCTTAAGCGCTCGACTACTTATTAATTATTAGTATATCAACGTAAATAATATCGACTATTGTGACGTGAAATTATGAAAGAGATGGATGTAGCAATTATTAATCTTTCACGGAAAGTGATCTTTCCATAGTTCACCCAGAAACGTTTTGGGACCCTGAATATAAAACTGCCCCAGTCGTGAATCATTTAAACATCCAAATACGACAGGGAACAAGTGCCACGAAACCTACTAATGTGGTATCCGATAATACTGTTTGATTGAAATGAGATTACTTTTACGAAATCATCTCATTCGTTGTTGAAGAAAATTGAGTAAAGGAGATTTTATGGTTAAAACAGGTTCCTCATTCGTGAATTTATATTCCAGCTTTTACAAATATGAATTATGCAAGGAACCAACGAATATCTTTTATGGAGGCTTGTCTTGGAATTAGATCTCAACATGAATTAATAGCGCGTGTAGCATTTGAATGGGTAATCATAGTTGAATGCTTGGGTGCTTGGTATTAATGCTTTTAGGCACGGACGTATACAATTTGTTATGTATGGGTCAACTATATCGGCACAGCTGACAGCAGATGCACGTATTCATTGCTTCAGTAAACCGTACCTGAAAACCTACGCTCCGGAAATGTAATCATGTATACCTAGTTTGTTATTTGCTTCAATTATTGGTGAATTTTTTCTTCTCAGATTTTGATTTAATCATAAGAATATCTGCCTATTTTCCACCAAAGTACCCTTTGACCCGACCGTTAGGAGACTGAATGAGTTAATTATTTCCGCAATAACACGCGTGGCGTCAAATCGTAATTCGTTACGTAACTGCGGCCAGTCAGACGGAAAATTCCACTCGATTTCTAGTTTTTCCGTTGTAATGGATGCGATTTCCGAGTCGATATTGCATCCTTGAACTTCAATTGCAACATCGACCTCCTCTCTTCTCTGATCCACGACACCCATTACCATTTTGTACCAGAATATAAAATCCTAGCATGTTCTTGTTTCCAACAACTAATTTCATGGCAGTGAATTCTTCTCGGGATTTCAACCGGGTGATCTCCTCCATCTCCATCGCTGCCCGACGTTTCGATAAAATCCTTTTTCGTCGTCATCAGGGCCGAATCGTCATCGGCCCTGATGACGATGAAAAAGGATTTCATCGACACGTCGGCAGCGATGGAGATGGAGGAGATCACCCGGATGAAATCCCGAGAAGAATTCACTGTCATCATCCGCCGGGAGAAATTGAAGTCCTACATAACTAATTTCATCTCTAAACAGCAGCACCGTTCGTCATAAATCTATAAACGCTTGTGGCTAATTTGCCATTGTGGTACCTTTCTCCAATTTAGAAAAAATTCAGCGCATACACTTGAATGTTGAATGACAGTGGTACCCGTCAAATATTTACGAATTCAACGAATGATTTAACTCATGATTACATACAGTCATGAAACTTACGTACAGTCACCAGAGAATTCAATAGGTTTACAATAGCACAAGTTTGAAACTAATTGAAAAGAAAATAAAATAATTCACAAGGTAGATCTTTAATATTTAGGTATATTTATACCAATACCATTGACGTACTTATGATTTGTTTCCGACCTAACAAAGACACAAGACATTTTTTCTGAAATTTTCTTAGTCGGAAACTTTTCGGACCACCCACGTATTTAGGTTAGACTTTTTGTCGTGGAAGTGTATCTATTTTAGGAGAATAAACTTAATTCTTCGAAAGGAATACGGTTTTACCTTGGTTCATGGAAGAGTACGTTTATTTTTTAGACTAGGAAACTTCATTGATGCAATTAAGGAAGAACGCATAAGGAAGCAATATAAATGAAAAAATACGATAAAAGGTGTTCGATGAAATAAATACTCAGATTTTAATAAGTGATACTGATTAATTCTTAACACATTTCATTGCTCTTCTTCCTCCTCCAATTTCCGTCTTCAATTTTTTTACCCTAATTGAAGACCCTAATTTACTTCTTCATCATTCAACACTTTCTCCTGCTGTACACCATGAAACATGTACTCTCTCGAAAAAAGTATATTTTATCTCCAATAGTGGGGGGAGTGGTTCTCATTGTTCTATCATCGAACATTCCTCTTCCTTTCAATTATTTCACCACTTCTGTCGAATCATCTCCGTACTGCTTTATTAGATTATGTTTCACGAAAAGAAAAATATTTTTACTTTAATGTAAATACACACCCCTATCATGTATTTCTGCATATTAAATGGCCCGGATTAGGAAACTTTTGTAGTGACAGATACGCAATCATTCACAGAGGTTCAATAAAAGGAAATCTTGAAATGGGCAGAAAGTTTTGTAAAAGCTCTGCAATGAAAATTAAGTGATTTATATAATAAAATGAAAGAAACATTACGGTGAGTAGAACAAAGAATACCACAGATAAGATAATACAAATTCACATCTCATGAAAGATAAGAGATTATTTTGAAATTATGCGATCAGTAAAATAAGTGGTGGCAAACACAATTTCGGAACCATCCACAAAAACAATACACGTGCAAGAGTCCAATAAATGGAAGAAGATACCAGTTTGATTACATTTTCATTAAGCAGAGATTTATAAACCAAAAAAGGGACTACACATACCACAGGAAACAGAGTTATTTTTTAAATTTCCAGCTTTGGTTGGAAAAGGGACTGCACAATTATAATAGCATAATACGGGATCGATAAAAGCAAGATGAAAGGGAATCAAGATTGCACCCATATGGTCACGAAGATAACTGTGGGTCGAAAGAAACATGCCAAAAGGAAATCTTGGATAAATGATGAAATACTAAACCTAATAAAAGAGAGAAGAAATCAACAAACATAAGGACTTAAAAAGGATAGGTATACTAAAAAAGGTTAAGAAATGAAATCAGCAGAAAGCCTAGCGGAGTGGATGGAGATCCTGTGCAAAGAAGCGCAGCATGACTTTGCCCCGAGAAAAGTTGGAGCAACTTACAGAATGTAAGAGACCAATCAATAAACGAAGAACAAACATCAACGTCCTCCACTGAAACTCAAAAAAAAGAGTAGGCGTTTATCTGGCTCCTGGATTCCTGAAATTACCCAGGTATTAATATTAAACATTAATTACCCCGATAATCACATATTTTCATCCACCCTCCGCCCCCAACACCTTTCATGTTATCCCCACACTTGTAAAAATCCCCCTCCTAACTCTTTCCTTCCCAACTCTCCCCTCGCATACCTTTCCCCACCATCCAGCAATACTAGCCCTTCACTTCCTCAGTTCAGTCCTTCTGTTCCTTGAGAAAGGTGGCGCAAACCACCGAAAATTCGAAACCTAGTGAGTGTCTTTTCTTTTTTGTGTGTTTCTGTGTTTTTTTCTTTGTTCACTAGTGATAACTTTATGTATATATATATATATATATATATATATATATATATATATATATATATATATATATATATATATATATATATAATTAATATATATATTTCTATGTTAATGAATACATATATATAAACAAACATATACATTTAAAAAAAAAAATATATATATATATGCACTTAACCTAAAAGCAATAACAGTATATATATATGTATATATATATATATATATACTGTTATTGATTTTAGGTAAAGTGCATATGTATCTAATTTATCTAAAAGTAATACAAACAAAAAAGCAGTTAATATAAATATGCAAACAAAATTAAAAGATGTCCTATCATTAGCGGAGAAATTATCGTTAATACTTTTGCATACGTTTCTTAATTCTACCGCTCTAACTCGATTTTGGAACTTCCCAAAGTTAGCAAATAGGTTATGTACGGATGTATGCTGTCTCAAAGCAAATATTGCCATATGGGAAGTTGGTTGCTGTTCGCGTTATCAAGAGAGTTTTGAAGGTTACAGAGAGCGTGGAGTCTGTGAACAACAAAACCTCGACAGTTTCAATTCCATTGATCTTCCACATAAATATAAACCTCTACACTGAGTCGGATTCATGGCATGAAAATTAACTACTCCTAACTTCCCTTTCAGAAGGGAACTCCTTAACCTTTCAGAAGTCAGAGTAAGTTGTTTTAAGATTGTCTGGAAAAGCGTCGGCCGCCAGTCACGTACTTATCGTACCGTCTGATCTGAAGTTAAGCGTGAAATTAGGCCACCATGTAAAAATGGTCAGTAAAAATGAGATTTACAACGTCTGTCCCAAAAGTAGTAGAATTGTGTCGATTTAAAAAATTATTTGCCAGAGTTTATAAGTTCAGCCAAAAGTGTTCGAATTGACACCCTTGTGCGTCGACACACCGTTACCAGCGACTAACTGCCGCCCGATAACCCTGCTCTCGAACCTGTCCAAAATTTTTGAACGGGTCCTTCTGACCCAGCTCGAATCTCACGCCCACGCTCATGACATCCTTCGCCCAGAGCAATTCGGCTTTCGCTCTCGCGTCTCCGCGGATCATCAGATTCTTCGCTTGTGCGAACGCATCTCGCACGGCTTTAATCTCCGCCGTTTCACGGATGCCGTCTTCATTGACGTCGCCCGTGCTTTCGATAGGGTCTGGCATAATGGCCTCCTGTTTAAAATGCACCAGTACGGTTTCCCGCCTCCCCTCATCCTTATCCTCCGCAGTTTCCTTTCTGATCGTCATTTTCGTGTGCAGATGGGTGATTCCCTCTCCGATGTAAAGAAAGCTGAGGCGGGTGTACCCCAGGGCTCTCTCCTCAGTCCATTCTTGTTCAATTTATTCGTCAATGACATGCCGACAACGCCCCACACGTCCCTATACATGTATGCAGACGACACCGCCATTGCCGCAACGTCGCGTGTGCGCTCGGCGAACATCCGACGCCTCAACACCCACCTACGGAAACTTCAAAAGTGGACCAAAACATGGAAAATTCGGATAAACGCGGACAAAAGTACTCATGTCCACTTCACCCGACGCCGCCCCCGCACACCACACCTGTCGCTTACTCTACACGCACACTGCATTCCGAGAGCTTCGTCGCACCGTTTCCTTGGCGTCATTCTCGACAACAAACTCACCTTCAAACCCCACCTGGACTCTTGCCGTGCTAAAGCCAACGTTGCTGTCAATCAACTCCGCTGTCTTGCGTCGGCGGCTTCCCCGATCAGTCATACGGACCGGGTGCGCCTATTCACGGCTATCGTGCGGCCCAAATTTTTTTTGCCTGCCCAATTTTTGCAGTACGGAAGACGATATGGAAACACCTCGAAACAATACAAAACATCTCCATCCGGCGCTTGTAAATGGTTAGCCGCCTCACGCGGATGGCCGAGGTGCGTGCCGCTCATCGTCTTCCGTCCGCCGCGGACTTCATCCGCTCTCAGGTCGCGAACTTTCGTTCGCGACTCGGCAAAACTGGAAATGCTCTGCTATCCGACATCTGGGATTACGATATCAACTATAAGCATACATATACACTGCCTAAGGACGTAACTCGCCTATGAGTCTTTCCTATGTCTGTTACCATAAAGTTTTATTCATTCTCCTCTTAGTGCTAGTTTGTATTCCACCTTAGTCCACCTGTACGGACAATATTCCAAATTCATACATATTCTTTCAAATTGTATGCCATGTAATAGCTTTTCTCCGCCAAGTTTAACCTATTTTCTAAATGAGCCGTTACCTGTCGGCTTCAACCACTATTGTAAACCTCTGTTATAGCATAGCTTACTTTAAATCATAAGTTTCTCGTCTCTCACAAACAACACGCTGATAATTCTTACAACACGCACACGAATGAGATGTTTTTTTGGAATGTCATGGCTTTATCTTGTTTGTTAAATGACCGGTTAGGGTGGGTTTTCGCTCACCGGGACGGTGTATGTGTGCCCGTATGGGCCGACAATGAACGCTTGGGCCGTTACCAGCGAGTTTACCACTCATCGTACGCCTCCTCCCTCCTGGAAGGCGGCGTCCGGAATGCCGGTGAGCTCCCTCATCACGGCCTCTTACAACGCTTCCGGCGAGCCGTGGTGACATCTTTTCAACATGGATTTAAGACGGGAGAAGAGGGAGAAGTCTGGTGGGGCATTTTCTAAAAAAATTGGATCCTCACTCACATGGTCGAGAAGGTCTTGGCAGATCCGCGTGCAAGTTTCCTTATGTTCGTCCGAGAGCAGTCGTGACACCAACTATTCACCTTTCGCATGCCCACGTTATCGATCACGAGGCAATGCACATCACTTTTAAAGATCCCAAGTTCATCAAAAACCATGCGAACACTTAATCTGCGATCCCTGTCCAATAAAACCTTTACTCTTGCAAGATATTCGTCACTTTTGGAGGTCAAAAGGTGTCCTGAACGTTTAGCGTCTTCAGCATCTTCTCTACTATCACTAAACAACTTGTGCCACCCGAAAGCACCAGATATAACCATGACGTTAACCCCATATAGCCTTTTTAATTATGATTATGGGTATGTCATGATGCTCTTTCCTGGTTTTGCCCAGTTTCACACAAAATTTAATGGCGTAGCGCTGTCCCAAAAACACGTTCATGACGGATTGTGACGGTGTCACGTTATTGAGGTTTCGCAAACGATTATCCGCACTACACAAGGGGTGGGAACCAACTGCCACCGGCCTCCAGCCTTTCCTGAGACTCCTTTCCCCCAAACCCAGCCAGGGAAATCGCCGCCCGCCCGTCCGTCTATCCGGGAAAAAATGAGTCATACCACATTTGAGAAAGACCTTGTCGATGAGTTGGAATGTTTTTGTTTCTTTCGGACATCTGATCAGTCTATCATTATCTCGTGGCATTATAGAAAATGGAACGCCAAGATAAAAGTGATATTAGTATTATTATATATTTTACCCCGTTCTCCCCTTCCTTTAGAAAACATACAATAACATGGTACACTTCCAGGGTGTCTACGATTTAATGGGTTTCGGATCAGCAAAACTACAATTTTGAGGCAACGAACAGGCGGAGGTGTTAGTAATAAAAAATAAGGTCTTTGGTAAATGGTAAAAACATAATGAGAATTAAATTTTGAAAGAGTACTTCGTAATCACAACAATCTTGTTACGAAGACTTACTCCACAACTTTCGTTTTGACATGTGACTCTCCACGGTTTTACATTACATAGTGATATTTTCCTGGGCATTTTTTTTAAACATAATGTCTTCCATAAATTTAAGATATTAATAGCAAAAATTTTTCATGAAGATGCAGTCAAATGAAGAGCTTCATAATTCATTGGTTAACACGTATTTACTCCGACATTCCTACATACATTACACCTTTGCGCAGGCATTTTCTCACTTTTTACCACTAAACAATGTTTTCCAAGGTCAATGATGAAAGTAATTCAACCTCACTACACTTCCGGATGAATATTGCACCGTGAGATAAAACGTTAATCCACGAAAACGGGAGCTAGGTAGGAGAAATCACGGTAGATAACCCGAAATGGACTCGAGTTGGCTAGAAGGTACTCGTATCTTCATATTCTAATCATGTTCATTTTTGCATGTTTTCAGCTTCTCTGTATTGATTTTTTTTCTCTCTATACCTTAAACCCACTGCTCAGCGCATCAATTGGTGACCACTATAGGACGCGAAAAGTCGAGATAAAAGTTCAGTCGTCACATATAATCCGACAACATTCTATAACGGTCTCTTAGGTTCTACTTGAGTTCAGCCAATTCATTAATCAGTTGCGCTTTGCTCCAAGGGTGATGAATATGTAACAAGAAGGTCAATGAAAAGAGGAGGACCGGAAGAAATCTCCCAACCCGAACGCCCCCGCCCAATCGTGTCCCAAGGGGGTGGGTGGGTGATCTAGTGGTGATTAGCCAAGGAGGAGGAGGATGGGAGTCGGGTCAACAGTCGCTTACTTAAGAAATCGCTAAGCCATACCGGAGAAAAGCCGAACGGGATTTCAAGGGTGGGAGCGGGAATGGAAAATGGGGTGAGCGAGGGTGGTGACCCAGGCGGGCTCTCACGTGCCCCGGCGACCGCCGATCGGGTCGACGGCCAGGCCCTCACGTGAACCGCCCTAATGCACGCACGCACGACCGACACGTAACGCCTATCCGAGGATCGCAAATTTGACTGCGGCGAGCGGAGCCGAAGGGAGCGAGGCGGGACAAGGAGTCGGTCAGGCTGGAAAGGGAGGGAATTTTAGAGTAGGAGGGGGAAAACTGGCATACGAGATTAAAAGCCGTTTGGAGCCAGCTAGAACGGCCGAAACCGGAATCGAATTCAACATTTCATCCCCACCTTCACATTCAATGGGTGTGAGATTGGTTCCTTGCACCGCCAGACTGAGACGCGCTCCTCGAACTACCCAGTTTTACGACTGATTTCCTCATTTAAGGGTATCAATCATTATCGCTAACATATCCCAGGATGGAAACTCAATCAGACGTCTACTAATGCAACAGCCATATTCATAAATATATTCCTTGATAATCGTTATTTAATGATGATAGCCTGTACACAATGTTAATTTAGAAACTAATTTCCGTCCAAATACATTAAACACAAGTTATCATGTTTTATATAATTAAATCATCAATGCTAGTGCACCTTTGTTTTAATTGCATGTGGTTCTTTGGGCTCAATTGCCTCTCAACTTCACGCACATTAAATCGCACTTAACTTGAGGACGCTTGGCGTTTTATATACTTCAATTTTAAATTTGATATTTTGAAAACATCGGGCTATTCATGCACTGTTACATGTCACGATTGCATACATGTAAATGTTTTAATATTACCCCTCGAGTTTACCAACGGCCTACTATACTTATTTACGAGCTGATATATAATGGTCATTGTTTCACCGTGACCAAAATAAAAAATTGGGTTCGGGATGGTGCGGTGGATAACGTACATGCTTCCCACCGAGAGGACCCGGGTTCAAATCCACGAGACAACGAATATGTTTCAGCGGTATCCTGATCCCTACTTGAGGTGCTTTGTGGAGAGAAATTTGAGAGAGTACGACGTCCATCGGATGAGACGTTAAACCGCGGACCCCTTGGCGCCTTTCGACAATAGTAAGCTAATGCCGACGCCGGGTTTCTCTTCACCCTTCCTCCATTCCATCTATTCCTAATGACACAAATGACCTCAGGATTCGGTCGCCTCCCCTAAAAACTACTACTACTACGATATGAAAAATGTATGATATTTTGCCCATTATAAAAATATTTATTCCTGTCATTTGCGTCAACCTTATTCCGAGCTCAATGTTCATCTATATGTTTAATATTCGTCGATAACTTTCAGCGAAAATGTCGCGTAAATTCCTCGTAGCAGTAGTGATGGGAACAAACTATTATTTTTAAACACATAAAAAAAACCATAAACGCAATATTCAACCCGAAGATCGGTTGGGTAGGTGATGGTAGAGTTCAACCAGTGCTAAGCACTACGGCGTGTGAATATTCACACATCAGGGTAGAGGGGCCAGTTCCTTTCCCTGTGCCGGTTATGGTTTTCCAGGAAGATCTGGTACTCGAAAAATTACATAGCTTGGATGGAGCTGCAGGTTCTCGGGGAATCGAACCCGGGGCCCTCCGGTCAGTACTCCAACTCTCTACCTCCTGGACTACCGCGACCCATTATCAGTCAAAAAGGAATCCCTAGGGCATCAATGGGCGAAGGCACTGGACGAAGATGACTTGGGTATTTCCTTCTCACAAGAAAATGTTGGGACTGTTGGGGAATAGTATCTCCACACTACGAGACTAAAATATAGAGGAAAATGAGAAGAGCAACAAATCCAGCCAGATACCAGCCTAACGAAGGGGGCGTGAAAGAGGCATTAGTTTCAGTAGCCAATAAACAACTCTCCAAAATTATCAGTGATTAACTGATGTCCGATCAGTCACTTCCTCTTAAGACGACGATGTCCATAACCACGCGAATTTCAGATTTACCAAGACCTCCCCTCTCTTTTAGAGGGTCCGGCGCGGCGGTCTTATAATCCGGTCTCTCCATAGAGAGGAAATGTCCATATTCAATCCTATAGATAACAGGTACAGTAAATAGATGCGGGAAAACAAAGTGATTACAAATAAGAGAAAGTATATAATGGCTGCGGGTTAAACTAAAAAAATAAAATACGTATAATGTCTAAATAGCCGAAATAAGTTTCAAAATAAGCTGTGATGCCATAGCCGCAGTTAATTAATAAATATGGCAAGTGCGAGAATTTGGATCAACTTAATTGACAAGGGAAGCGGAAGTAGTTCGCGTTCCCCCGATTAGCTGGTTGGGCACAGATAGCAAATGCTACAATGGGAATCGGTTTGTTCCAAATTCCTAAATTAATGTAAATGCTTAATTTCAAAACCATATTTTCCAGAAAATTCAGCCGGAAGATATCCATGGCGCATCAAATGCTAAAATTATGTTTTGGGCTCCTATTCTTTCCACACTAAGCCAACGAATGTGTAACAAAATGAAGAAACTATTCTAATGAGTAATAAAAGTTTAAATACAGATGCACAACCTAGCCAAACAAATTTGATCAACTGAAACACTGGTTTAATAGTTGATGGACGAGGTTACCTAATTCATACTAAGCCCTATACGTTACATACAAGTACATATGAAATTCAGCCGTCAGGGTCGATTCCTTCTCTTTCCCCGCCCTAGATTTACCATGGAGATCTTGCACACCAAAAAATTCACAGCTTGGTTGAAGCTATGATTGCCCAGAGACATCACCCGGAATCAAACTCGGCCCTCATAACCTGAAAACTGACTTCATCTATTTGCAAATGCCTCATGTGAGCTATAGGAAACACAATTCGAGGTGAGAAACACTTCAAATAATTTCAAAGTTGCCAACAGTTGGCGTCATTTCGAATGTCTCACCGAATGTTTGGCAGGAATATTGTTGTTTACAAGTGATTAAGGGAGTCAGGTAGATATTTGAAATTTTAATTTTCCTAATAGTGACTTGTGTACAATCGAACACTAATAAAACATATAGTTCTGACAGAAAAATTCATGTTTTACACCGCAACATAAAATATCACACGCTCATCTTTTTAAGGCAGATTTTATTTGAGCGAAAATGAATTTTCACCGCTTTTTACAGTATTTGTTTCAGCAATAGAACAGTAACTTATGCAAGTTATCTCACTACTAGAAGGGTTCTTATGTCACCGAAGTTCAAGAAGATCACATTAACATCAAATATTGTCCAATTTGAACCTGCTACAGGTCTACTTGACATTTGCAACACCTTCATACGAGAGAGAGTTGTAACGCGTCCATAGAGAACGGCATAAAAATTGATTTTTCTGTTCCACTAAATATTTTATGAGCAACAAAAATTTTGTGGAAATTTTAATTTTTCTCAGTTACAAAAATTGATCATCCCTACGGGATTTCCCTGGCTCACTCAAAAGAAACAACGGAACTATTAAAAAAGTCAACAAATTATAAGCAGGTTTCTTAGATCGTAAATTGATCCCGTTCATTTAAGTGCTACATGTCTGAAGAGGTGTAAAAAGGTCCTCTCGACTCAAGAAGAAACAAAAATTCTTGTCTGTTGATAAACGTTGATGCGTAAAATAAAGGGACATTTGCACTAATCCTTCGTTCTCATAGTTGTAGGAAAACAGCGACTCGTTCCTGGAAACGCCGATTATTCTGGAGAATTTAGCTCTTAATAAAAATCCCAAGAATAGACCAACACTAGAATACAGCAAGATCTTTCCATAATATGTCTCATGTAATTATCAAATAGTCATGATAATGATACAAAATGTAAGGAAAATTAATTATTTTGGAAGAAAAATCTGTAAAAAAATAAGGCCGATAATTAATTTCTAGGGTGCATTTCACATCACTACTCAATAAAAGTTGAATATTATGAAAATATCTCCAAATGCCTGGACAAATTCCCATAAACCCCCTTTTCTCCCTCCATTCAGAGAGCTTGCAGCAATTATACAGCCTCAGACTGACTGGTGTCCCATCAATTAACAAATAATAACGCTGAGAAAACCCTCTCATACCTTAATGTAGGATTTTACATTACAATCCTATTTTAATTAAAAAAGACATGAAATATTAACTTAAGGTAGCGCCTATCGTAGATAAGATTGCTTTCAAAAGATTTGGTAATGAACTGTGTCGTTCTCGGGTCCGAATCGAACGTTGACCGTTGGCTCCCACACACGGAGGGTGGGGGACGGGTACTACCTCCTCCCAATTCCTTCGGCTACCGACCTTTTCCGCCCCCTAATCGCGCACACACCCTCTTCGCCCGACTCTCGTCACCGGCCGTGGACAATGGCACGCGGAATCGAAGCCGGCCAATGAACTTCCAAACGGGGATCCGCGGAAGTGTGGAGACGCGCGAGCACGTAGGGGTGGATTGGTAGGCAGGGAGAGTGAGTGAGGGGTCATAGGTGCCGTGAATGCATTAACGGCCGAGAAGAGCGGATCCACCCACTCATCATCGGAGGCGGCAGCCGAAGAGAAACAAGGTGAGGCAGGGAGGCTGTTAAGAATAACGGGGAATTTGGATTGCACGAGACGTCGTGAATGCGCTTTTTCTATGTGTCCAATTAAAACCATTCCAATTTCCTATTTGGTGCAACTAAAATTCAAGTAATTAGTTGTTTGAAGTTTGACTTTGTGGAACTGATGCATTTCACAAACTATATCCTTTTAATCTCACAGTACGAAAGTACTTAGACACGACCGGACGTCCACTATCATCATCAGGTGATGATGTTAAACTTCTAAACCCGGGTTGAGTCTAAATAAATGTCTGTAATATTGCAAATGTATAATTCCTCACTATCGTAAAATAAATATTCTAGAACAAGACACAACTGCAGACCTAAGAAACATCACACCTGTCTATATAATCGGAATTCCTCTTTAAAACATTTGCTTTGAGACCGATTTCATAAATACAAAATCTGAAATATAAAAAATAAGAGGAGAAGGAGACTTGGCAGATAATTGGAAGTGGAGAAGACTAGCATTAGTTGGGCAGAGAGAAAAGGTAACTCTTTGAGAACTGAAATTATTTGATGACGAAATAGGTTAATGGCGGTGAAAAATCATAGGAAAACGTTACATTCATTGATTATTGAGAAGGGGCAATGATTTCATCAAAAACATTTTCAGGGTAAAATGTTGGATTAGAGTTCAAGAGGAGGACGACGGATATTCAATTTAAAAAGACTATTAAAAAGAGTCCTTCCCATTCCTTTGAGGATAGAAAAGAACAATTTCTGACAGGAGGATATTAATACGGCAACTAGAAAATGGATTATATTTTTCCACTACTAAAAAATGAACGAGTCCACGGTAATTCCGCCGCGTTTGGCAATTTGGAATCGCAAGGCAACTGCATGAAAGGAGACATTTTTGTACAGATAGACGCTTGTATGTCACCCGGCTTTAAATTTTAGCCTTATCGGTACGCCTATCATAGGGTATGGTTCATTAGTTTATCGGCATGACAGCTACGGGAGCTGAGCATCGACACTAGGGAGTTCTAGAGAGGGGGTGAGTATGAAAGGGGATGGGCATCCCATTATGACGTGTTTTCCCGAGTTGATCCTTGGCTGAGAAAAAGTCGCTGGAAATATCTTGGGTGAAATCAGCATCAGACACACATTTGCGTTCAAAATGCAAGAAGCGTAGAGGATGGAGTGTTTGATTTCCTTATCTCTATCAAAAACCATTCTTATCTTTTATAACATGTGCATTTTAATTACTTTTGAAAAACTAAAAGAAGTTGAATGCTCCATATGCAAGGCTGGTGTGAAAATTTTCCAACCTAACAAAGATACATGGATACACCTATATACGGCGAGGATACTTGGTCGCTGAAGCAGGAGGATAGACGTAGATGGGAGGCTTTTGAAATGTGGGTGTGGAGAAGAATGAAGAAGGTGAAATGGAACGAAAGGAAAACAAATGAGGAAGTACTAGAGATGGTGGGCGAGGAGAGGGGTTTGTTGAGAGAAATCCTATGGAGGCAGGAAAAATGGATGAAAGGCGTAATGAGCGGTAGTGGAATGTTGAAGAAGGTAATTGAGGGGTGAATGTTAGGCAAACGAGGAAAGGGCAGGAACAGGATAGGGATGTTGGACGGCATGAAGGGAGGAAAGAAGTACACAGAGATCAAGAGGGACCTGATGTAGAGTACGCTGCTCGATTGTGTTTTGTTTGGAGTCGCAAGATATTTATTTGATAGTTGTGTCCGTACAAAATCTACCTTAACCGATAGAATACCTTATAATAATATGATAGTTGTATTATTATTAAATTCACCGTTATAAGGTCATTCAACACTGTGATAGTTTTATGGTTGATCATTAATAATACATATTTCAATTTGAAATGATCAACGAACCTAAATCTTAAATAACGCTAGCCCAATCGAAACAGGCTATTAGAAAAGACATACGATAGATACATCACGGGGGAAGGGGAGAAAAAGGGTAACATAATTATCGTAGAAAAAAGTGTATGTTGGAGGCTCACTGCAATAGAGAATCGTAAAAATTAAACAAAGATTAAATTGGACATTAAAGCGAATAGCAGATTATGCCGTGGCGGGCTATTTACGCCAGATGGTGAAGAGATTTACATAAATCTGTATAAATCTTTCGTGAGATCTCAAGCTACATTTTCGCAGTGAATCGCCGCTCATTTGCCTATAAATGAGCATCCGTGCGCATGACCGAGTCCAATGTGCTGTTTTTTAATGAGCCGCGATTTCCAAGGTCACCATTTATGGGTTCCTCACCGCTTCCATCACCCATAAATGCGCGATTAACTAAAATCGGACATTAAGTGGGAACGGTTGATTGCCCCCCCTCAAACCTATTCGCAAAATTCACATTTAACGGAACGCGTGGGCGTTCCCGTGGGATTGTCTGAGAAGCCGATCAAAATCTCCTCTCGTACCCAATTCACTTTTATTTGAGCGCAGTCAATTAAAAGTAATTAAAGTAAATTAAAGTACCTACATGGCTCATTCGTTTCGGAAGGACTCCTCCTGGAGAGCTCGTCGCAGTCGCGAAAGTAGTTGGCGATGCAAAAGAGCGTTTCTCTGAGACCCCACTCCGACAATCCGGTGATTTCTTTGAGGAGCAGGATCCACTTCAACATCGCTTCCAAGATAAAGGGCTTCTTCCTGCAAGGCATACAAAGAAATTACCTGGCTATAAATCGTAGAACCAAATCCTTCAGATTTAAATTTTCTGAGCTATCAAAATCGCCAAACTGGCAACTATTGGCTGAATACTTTGATATTTTTTTTAATTGGAATTGTACATGGTACCATTAAGCTATTGTAAATGTCTTTCCGGTGAAAGAACGAGCGACCCTACGCTCTTAATTATTATCTACGAGTAGCGCAAAGTTCTAAATTTCTTTGAAAATGCCTGAAAGAACCGGAAAACTTATTAAAATACAACGACATTTTTGAATTCATTATTTGTTTTATTCATGTCCGTGAATCCGATTGTAACGTCCCATCATTCTGACTTGATTACGTTGATCTCATAGCATATTTCTGTACAGTACATGCCATTTCATGTTCACATTCCTTTTAAGACCTGATTATATATTACGTGAAAGAAATGACATCTTAAATCTACTATATATATATAGTATATATATATATATATATATTCAAACACGAAAATCCCGCCATACGGCGAACAAATATTATTTTCACACATAGAAATAGATATATAAGGAAAGGGGATAGGAAAACACATAAAAGACAAACACAGGAAAGGTGAGGAAGGCGGATTTGAGCAGATCACTAATGTAAAAATATCTCCTTATCCGAGATATTTCTACATTAGTGATCTGCTCAAATCCGCCTTCCCCACCTTTCCTGTGTTTGTCTTTTATGTGTTTTCCTATCCCCTTTCCTTATGCAGGATTCGTCCGGAAAATAAGTGTACTGATTTTTTCCCGCCGCTCCAGGCGCGCCCAGCACCGCTCTGACGGACTGCGATTGGAGGGGGTTATGTTGGCAAGCGACGCTGAAAAAGGCAGTCGGCTCTGAGCTGTGGTGTAGTGAGGAGCTCTGTTAACGCGAACCTCCACGCTCGACCCACGTCACGGAACGCGATGCCGAAGTTTTTGGAGCAGCGTTCTTCCATCAAATTTGCGGTAAAGCTTGGGAAATCGTCTACCGAAACTGTCGGTATGATTAACCAGGCTTACGGGGAGTCAGCCATGTCCAGAAACATGATCTTTCGGTGGCACAAGATGTTCGTGGAGGGCAGAGAAGAGGTCGAGAACGAACCACGGCCTGGACGCCCATCAACGACACTCACCGACGAAAATGTGCGAAAAGTTCGCGATGTACTGAACTCTGATCGTCGTCTTAGTGTTCGGATGATAGCAGAGCAGTGTAATGTGCCAAAAACAATAGTGCACGAGATTATTAGGGACTAATTACAGATGCGAAAAATTTGTACAAAGTTGGTGCCGAAAGTGCTCAGTGATGATCAAAGACTCAATCGTTTGGAAATCGCGACACAACTTGCGGATCACTGCAAAAATGATCCACATTTTTTAGAGAACGTTTCTGTTCCCGAAGATAAAGAGGAGTTTGAAAGGAACGCGATACGGGACTTTGGACGCCGTCAAAGAGGCCGTGACGATGTGTCTTCGAGAGGTTCCCGATGATGCCTTCGCGGGAGCGTTCCAGGAATGGGAACGCCGCTGGAATAAGTATATCGACTCACAAGGGTCCTATTTTGAGGAATATTAGCTTAAGATATGTAAAAGTGTAATAAATTTTTTTTCCTGAGCTCAGTACACTTATTTTCCGGACGAACCCTGTAGATATATATATATACATATATATATATATATATGTACACACACATCTTTATGGTGCTCGTAGTATCTGTTCTACAGATAATTTCTCCAATTTAATTGACAAGATCTCTCCTACCGTAGTACGATAGGGATAATAATACATTGCTCTACTTCCAACATAATATTTATTTAGTGTTGGTATTAATGGACCTTAAAGTGGTACAAACGCATAGGGAGTCAATGAATTAAAAGTTACCTGGGCCAGAATATTGATTTTAAACCACTGCCGCTTAGTATCTCGCGCGTCCATTTTTCCTTCTGCAGTAGTAGATTTTTTGGGAGATGACCGAAAGTTAGGGTCATTTGCGCCATTAGGAATGGATGGGAATGGAGGAAGGGGAGAGAGAAACCCGACGTCGGCATTAGTCTACTTCCGTTGAAAGGCGCCAAGGGGTCCGCAGTTTAATGTCCCATCCGACGGACGTCATACTCAAAGTGCTCTCCACAAAGCATCTCAAGTAGGGATCGGGATACCACTGAAAAATATTTATTGTCTCCAGGTTTTGAACCCGGGCCTTCCCGGTGGTAACCTTGTACGTTAACCACCGCCTCATCCCGATCCCGTATTTTTCCTGTCCACATCCAATTTCTCCCAAAGACCTCTTACCTTCTCCCCTCATCATCCGCAGCACTACCTCACTTAAATTGATCACGTTTCGAAAACATATATTGTCATTTTACATTTACAAATTTTTTATAGAAAGTGATTGCTTTCCTCCATGGTAAACAGTTTTTTTTTGCATTTTTAGTGGCCTACAAGCTGCATAGAAACACAAATAAAGTGCAATCACAAATACGGTTGCCGCATTTTCGGTAATTTCGTCATTATTAGATTCTGTGGATGACTCCCTACCCGTCCGTATTCCCTTCTTATTTTCTAAGACTACATTCATCTTCATGTGCGAGCCTCGTATATTACTCATTACTCATTTCACCCTTTCTTTGCAAACTTTCCATATCCTCACCCTGCGTCTTCCCCCACACTTTACTCGCCTTATTAATTATGAAAGTATACTCAACAACAAGCGAAAATTCACCCGATGTATCGTAATTAAGGCAAATTTTTGGTGCTTGAAATTAACTTTTTACAGACAGGTGATTTTTTTAAGTTTATTTGATCTTTTTATGTTTTATTAGCTGGATTTAAATTTTTTATTTGATTCACATTCCAACCAATTTTTAAAAACTCTATTTATACTCATATTAAAAGAGACATTTGAAATGCGTTTTCTAATTAAATATGTTTCTATCTATTATCTTGGTGAGGCTGGTGAGGGAGGTCTTACACGTTCTTTAAATTTATTTATTTATATACCCTGAAAGCCATCACTAGAGTGTGTGGCAGAGGTTGAATACTCACCAGAGTCATTTTTACATGAACATGACCCTATCGCGGTCGGACGATGATGTTATAATCCCTTATTTTTTGTGGAAAAAATGAAATCTTAAATCCATCTTTTCAATACTTAATTTCTCTAATTTTATTGACATGATCTCTCCTGCCGCAGTACAATGGGGCTAATAATGAATTTTCTACATCACTGCTAAAAAAAATCCCTCCAATTAATTCAAGAGCTTCTATCTGTACCTTTGATTTATCCTGTGATTTAACCGTGAGTGATTCCCAGCCCAGCTGCTCTAATTTTCTGGATGCGCTACTAAGTTTATCATAACAACGTTTTCCAAATATAGCTCCTTTACGCTGCAGGCGATCCTATTCGGCAATCAATCCGACGTCGTGAGAATCCCATGCACCAGCAGCATATTCCAGATAAGGCCTAATCGGCGAAAGATAACATTTATCTTTGATCTTGTCATCATTTTTATCCAGTACTCTTCTAATAAATCCTAATATTTTGATAGCTTGTTCACATATTCTCCATGTGTGTTTCACCGAGGAGAGATCATGAGGTATCTAACCGAGCCTATACATTCCATTTTTGTTCTCCTAGGGCAGTAGTCATTCTGGAGGGAATGGCTTTTTTTCCAAAAATTGATCACTTCACACTTTTTAAGTTTAATTCCAATATGCCAAGAAATCTAAGTCGAAGTCATTCTTAAAATCTAGAAAAATCGCGTCCACTGGAATAATGCTCTCTCCCGAAGTAAGAATATCATAAACAAAAATCTCATGTTGTGTCTCGCAGGATCTACGTTTTCGGAAACCGTGCTGATTTTTAATTAATAACTTCTGATTATCCAGGTGTCTCACGATCGAACTAACAACTATATGTTCCATAACCTTGCAAAAAATGTCTGTGGGGGAAATAGGTCTGTAATTACTCGGTTTTTCCTTGTCTCCGTTTTTTAAATATTTGTGTTATGTTAGCCGTTTTCCAATCTCTGGGAACCTTGTGATATACCAGCGACTTCTTAAATATTTTTTCAAGATACGGCGCCATCTTCGAAGCTAGATCCTTAAATACACGAGCGGGTATTTTATTGGGCCCGGATGATTTATTAGGCTTAATTAAGTTGAAAATTAACTTTGAAGAAAGGCATTAAGACGTTAAAGGCTATATCACGCCAAGGTTAAAAATATTGAGGATGAATTCTCTACCAATAAAAAGACCAATGAGATCAACTATGATTACAAGATAGCCTAGACATATTCCAACAATGAATTTCGTAAAGCGTTTATTGAATTCAAAAGGAAAAGATTAGCGGAAATTTAGAAAGAAAATCCAAGAGCATTTTCGTCATACGTCAGAAAAGTTCAGGGAAATAAGTATGACGACACTTGGCAATTGCGATTAAACTTAAAAAGTGCGTAGTGACCAATGTTTTGAAAAAGATCCATTCCCTCCAGAATGCTTACTGCATCAGGAGAACCAAAATGGAATGTATAGGGTCGATTGAATACCTAGGCGTTACACTCACTCACCATCTCTCCTGAGTGAGACACATACGGGGAATATGTGGACAACCAAACAAAATATTAAGATTTATTAGAAGAGTACTGGATTAAAATGATGAAAATGTCAAAGATAATGTTGTAAAGTACATGTGAAGTACATGTCAAAGTAATGTTGACAAAGTAAATGTTATCTTTCACTGATTATGTCTCATCTAGAATATGTTGCTGGTATATGGGATCCTGACGAGGTCGGATTGATTGCCGAATTTGATCGCGTGCAGTGGAAAGGAGCTAGATTCCTAAAACGTTGATATCATAAACTTAGTAGCGTATTAGTAAAATATTAGAAAGCTAGGCTGGGAATCACTCACGGTTAAATCATAGGTCAAATTACAGGTAGAGGGTCTTGTATTAATTGGGAGTCTCTTCAGCAGTGATGTTGAAAATATATTGTTACCCCACCATACTATGGTTGGAGAGATCATGTCAATAAAATTAGAGACATTAAGTGTAGAAAAGATAGATATAAGATTCCATTTTTTCCACGAACGATAAGGGATCATAATAGCATTGTCCGACCGCGGTAGGGTCATGTTCGTGTAAAAATTAGTCTGCTGTGCATTCACCCCCTGCCACACACCCTATCGGGGGCTTGCACGGTATATAAATTAAATAAAAATAAAAAATATATATCTTAACTAAATCATGACACATTAATGTGGATTCTTCTCTAAATAAATTGAATAGCAAAAACGTTTCATGTCGGTGGTTCATTATAAAATTGATAATTGTTTACAAAACTGGAATAATTATATAAATTAAACGACACCATAACTAAATAAATTCTTGCAGGATCCGAAACACAATCCTTTTCAAAATACGCACAGCCTTACAGTTAAATATAGTTATATTACCCCCGCTGGTAACTAATAGTAGTAACTAGGGAATAATTATATCATGAAAAAATAGGAAAGGTAGCCTAAACTCCCAAAACTAGTACCTAGACACTGTTCGTAGCCATAAGGTCGCCAGTCATTATTACGGTGAAATATATTTCGGTGGTGAAAGACTCAAATCTCAATTTACGCGAAGTGTATCTATGAAATTTGAGGAGTTTTCTCTCAAAAGCCTTAAATTGGGATGTAACTCACGTATTTCTCTGCGGATTTTAGAAATGAATATAGCATAGAACCAAAAGACAATTTGGCTCAGAGTGACGTCGATAATGCCCTAGAGGGATAGATGGATGGATCTCCTCTCATTTTGAATTACGGCGCCAAGAGCGGATACGAGTCACTCTCTACAATAGGTTACTGCTTCCACCAAACGATGGCAGCTCAAGCTCCTATGGTGCAGGTTGTGTCGAGGGACTCTGCGAAGTACGAGCGGGTGCGGAAAGAGTTGACCTTTTGAAAGAGTCAGACGGTAGCCTGAGCATTCTCGAAGCAAACATCTTGAGATGTATGCGCCCATTCTTGCCTTTATAATCCAATTCCCCTTCGAATGCGATTTGAACGACTCATTTGCTACACTAGCCAACGTGCACTTCCCAATCTTTTCCTTGAATGTCGAAATGGCGCTTACATTGTTTGTATAAAAAGTAACCGAGTTATTAATGAAAGGAAAGGAGTTGATAATGAAATATCAGCACGGTTTCCGAAAATGTAGATCCTGCGAGACACAACTTGAGATTTTTGTTCATGATATTCTTAGTTCGGGAGAGAGCAATGTTCCAATGGACGCGATTTTTCTAGATTTTAAGTATCTCATAGCAAACTATGAATCACTCGCAAATCACTCGCAAAGCTAGAAGCATATGGCCATGATAAAAATATCCGGGGTTGGAGTAAAGCCTTTTTCAATAATGGAATATAAAGAGTAGCGATAGATGGAGTTAGCTCAAATTCAGTAGAATTTACTTCAGGTACCCAGTGAAGTATTATCGGACCTCTTTTATTCCAACTTTAAGTGAGCGACATTGAATTTGTAGCAACTGGTAAGATACGTTTATTTGTCGACGATGCAGTGGTTTACCGTGATATCCGTGATCCTGAGAACACATCAGCTTTATCAGGTCACCTTAATGCTAGACAACGCTGGTACGACACTTTCAGCGTTAAGCAGCTACTCTGGGAGTCACTCACGGTTAAATCACAGGTTAAATTACAGATAGAACCTCTTGCATTAATTGGGAGTCTCTTCAGTAGTGATGTAGAACATTTATTGTCACCCCATCGTACTATGGTAGGAGAGATTATGTCAATAAAATTACAAAGATCAAGTGTAGAAAAGAAAGACATAAGATTTCATTTTTTCCACGTACGATAAGGGATCATTATAGCATCGTCCGACCACGGTACGGTCATGTTTTGGTCAAAATTATTCTGGCGTGTATTCACCCCCTGTCACACATCGCAGCGGAGGCTTGTAGGGTACTAAAATTAAAAGAGAATTTCGTCCCTCCTCCTCAATATTTTCGGCACCTTCGTAAATTTCAGATTCACTATAATTTAATTTGTACTCCAGCCATACCGTACCAAGGACTAGTATTAGAAGAAAGTGATATTTAAGAAAAGAGAATGCGGGTAGGTAATGTATATGAGGAAACTTTCTTTTGCCTTTCCTCCGCAAATTCAACTTGGCAACGAGGATATGCATCTGGATATTGCTTTTGTAATCATCCAGGAGGCATAAGAATACGCAGGAAACAGGTATATGTTAACGATTTTGCAATTTCCAAAGTCCATTTTGGCGTATTTTTTCAAGGGAATCTTACGAGGAATTCATTATTATTTTCAAAATTTTATTCGTGCCACCTAGGAGAAGAAAGTTTTTTGTCATCAACACAATGCACCAGCTCACAAATCCGTGATTGCAATGGCCGAAATTCATGAATTTAAGTTTGAATTGCGACCTCATGCACCCAATTTTCCAGATACAGCCCCCTTCGGATTTTTTTCTGTTCGCGAAATTGAAAAACTGGCTCGGTGGTCAAAGATTTTCCAACCGTGAAGAAGTAATGTCGGCAGTTAAAGGTTATTTTGAGGAGCACGGTAGTTCTCATTATAACTTATTCTCATCGAACTCATTGAACATCGCTGGGAAAAGCGTATAGAGCTGAAAGGAGATTATGTTGAAAAATAAATACATTTTTTCCAAAATTTTGTTGTTTTTGTTGAGTTCAGTACTTCTGGAATCACCCTAGTACATCATTCCACATAATGCTATATCTCTAATATGAGAATTCATTACAATATCTATGAAACAAATTCCTAAATAAGACATTCAGTGTATGAGGCGAACGGTAACTACGTCCGTAAGAAATAATGGGAAGAGTTGACCCCAGCCGTACTCTTTTGGAAGAGTATTAATAATAATAAGAATTGGAAGAGTACGGCTGAGGTCAACTCTTCCCATTAAGACATTCAGGTATATCTCAAAATTGATTTTTGAAAGTTAATGATCGTATTATCAAGTGATCCTTGGTCTAGTCTTCAAGGTTATTTAAAAAAAAAGCTTCGCTCATGCCTCAATAGAGCTTCTATTTTAGAATCAAAATTTACTTGAAATGTTTGAATTTTGTTCTATAGGAGAAGATATACTATATTAAAATAGGCGGGGAAAAAGTAGAGCAGGTAGAGCAGTTTACATATCTCGGAAGTGTTTTGGACCAATACGGTCAAAGTAGTAGGGACGTAAGGAGAAAAATTGGGCTAGGCAAGGAGGCTTTCTCAAGGAAGAGGGAGTTGATGACGGGGACGTTGAGTAGGGATGTTAAGACAAGACTCGTAAAAACTGATATGGAGCGTAGCTATTACGGCGCGGAAACTAGTACGTCGCGGAAACGTGGTCGCTGAAGCAGGAGGATAGACGTAGATTGGAGGCTTTTGAAATGTGGATGTGGAGAAGAATGGAGAAGGTGAAATGGACCGAAAGGAAAACAAATGAGGAAGTACTGGAGATGTTGGGTGAGGAGAGGGGTTTGTTGAGATAAATCCTATGGAGGCAGGGAAAATGAATGAAAGGCGTATTGAGCGGTAGTGGAATGTTGAAGAAGGTAATAGAGGGGAGAATGTTGGGCAAACGAGGAAAGGGCAGGAACAGGATAGGGATGTTGGGCGGGATGAAGGGAGGAAAGAAGTACACAGGGATGAAGAGGGACCTGATGTAGAGTAGGTGGCTGGATTGGGTTTTGTTTGGAATTGCCAAATGTTTATTTGATAGTTGTGTCCATCCAAAAACCTACCTTAACCGGTAGATTACCTAATAATAATAATAGGAGAAGATATTTCCCCTTTTAGGAATGGCTTGTTTCTTTCCAGCGGTAAGTTCCATCGATCGAAGAATCAGATTACAATGAAACTCTTATCTGCCGAAAAACCAATGCTGGCAATTTGTATGCGATAACAACTAAGGATAAAAATTTGACAATAGTAAGGAAATCTACCTTTCTTCCATCATACATTTTACCCCATCAGTAAGAAAAAGTTAAATTAACTCGCAACCCACATCTTCATATCTCCGTCGTTAAATAACAATTAAAATTAGTATTATCAAAGCCAAATACCATCAAGATTTCCTCGTTTTATAGCATTTGATGAAAATATTGACCATTTAATTTCAGCGTCCTTAGCATATCAAAAACTGCTGGAGTGTTAAGAAATGATTTCACTTACATACACGTGTTACCCTTCAAGCCACCACTATGGTGTGTGCCAAAGGGTGACTACATTATGCTATGTACTTTTGAAGCAAAATACTTTCCCCGCTAGCGCGGTCGGATAACGTTATTCATTCGTAGAAAAAATATCTTAAACCCACCTGGTATACTCTTAATGTCCCTAATTTTATTTGCATGATCACTCGCATCGTAGTACGATGGGGATAACGATGGAGGATGTGTTAAGCTTATTCACTTCCGCATAAACACAATCACTTAGTAGGTAGGTATTCTTAATCTAACTAGTTTGGTGAGAAACTTATTTCTAGTAATTAAATATCATCTTCAATCGAGAGAAATGGACTAAAATATCATAATGACTTATTGAAATACGATGAATGGACTTAAAGAATAGACCCGACGTCATTCCAGCTCCCCAATACAAGAAACAAGAAGCGAAAAATAAACCAAGTATTGAGTAAAGCGATAGTATTTTAATTTGAATTAGGCTCCTAAACTCGAAAACAAAAAATATCATTACCTCTGACTAGGTCGGTTTGATCCGTAGCCAAGAATACCATGGTAACTTCGAGTCATTCACAGTAAGGCACGTCTGTTTCGCGATCAAAGAATCACCCTATTAACAATCCACAGAGATGGCGTCCCGGTGTTTAGGAGTTAGTTCATTCCCCGTCGCCAAATCTCACTGGATGGGACAGGGAATCGCGAGCAATGGATTCATCTTCTCTTTCAAATGTTTTCCAAACCTAACAGTTCTGGAATTTTTTCTAGCGTGGCATTCTTCCCAAATTTACTTTTCCGAATTTAGATCGTTTTTGCTGTTGGAACTTTACTCGGCACGATTTAGTTGATTTCATAAATCAAACTTCGTTTAGAGTCATTTTACTAAAGTAATTATGGGAAGCGAAAGCGTACCTTAAGCGCGAGTTTGATCGTTCGAATACTCCGAAGACTTCAGATCGTGAGGCGATAAACGATTGGCTGTTGTGCCGAGTTCTTATCGCGGTGCTTGTTGACTGGGGGAGTGGCCGGATCTTTACGCGAAGGAGGATGAATGTAGCCAGAGGGAAGTATGTGATGAGGGCTTTCCAATAAATACCCCACCCGGCGACTGTGAAACATTGAGGGCATTAATGCCAGCTCATAAGGTCGGAAACAATTTTAGATGCCCCTTGCATCTTCTTCAAATGTAGCGCCCTTTCTGAGGAATATCACCAATAATCTTAAAGATGGGAAGTTGCAAACCGAATTGGCGGCGCTTGATTTTCCTGCGATATTTCCAGTCTCACTGTTCATTTACTTAGCAAAGCCACAGTTTTGTAAATAAGAACTTTAAAATTATTTAAAAATATTTCACTCCATGTATAAGCCTTTCATACTTGAGGATTCAATGCTCAATAAAGAGTAGCTTTCATTATAGAAGTAGCAGTATAACAGTTAAGGGTAAGTTTTGTATGGACCAAGAATAAATAATAGTGTCTTAAAGGGATTAAGCACCAAAAAAACATGACGGTTTTTAGTCGATTAAATACAAAGTTTTGTCTAGAAAAAAATAATATATCCAAAAAACCCATGTTAAAATGAACCATTTTTTAGCTCATGAACTCTACTTTCCATCATACTGCTAAGAAAAAATCATCATCCACCCAATATCGATCCGTTGAGCGAGATATAGTTAGACAGATGATAGCCATGTTGGACAAAATGAAGGAAAGTAAGGAAGATGAGGATTTCAAGGCTGGTTTACTCCAAGGCAGACTTTTAGGGCATTTATTCAGTCTCGTTATCAATGGAACTTAGAATTTAACAAACACTTAGGGAGTGAATCAATAAAAAACCTATCTTAACCAGAAAATCAATTTAATTAATTAACTAAAAACCACTGCCGCTTAGTATCACCCGCATCCATTTTACCTGTCTACTTCCAACTTCTTAAAATGACCTTATATCTTCCCCTCTCATCATTCCCAGCACTCCCTCGCTTAAATTCCTTTCTCTCTCTCTCTTCATTTAATTTTTACAGGATCATTCCATACGTCCATAAAGCCTCCGATCTGCCCCAACCTATTGTTAGGGACAATCGCGTTTCGGAATCAAAAATTATCATTTTATATTTACAAACAGATTTACTGAAACACTAAAACTGAAAAAAATCAAATCTCGCGGTAGTGAGCCGCACGAATTTGAACCTTGGCTTCTCTGATGAGCTTAGAACCTATGCCAGTTCACGCAATATTTGATATTTGTTAATGCCCTGCAAGCCACTGCTAGGGTGTGTGGCAGGGGGTGAATACACACCAGATTAATTTTGACCCGAATATGACCCTGCCGCGGTCGGACAATATTATTCTGATCCCTTATCATTCGTGGAAAAACGACATCTTAAAGCTATCTGCCGTACATTTAATCTATCTCATTTTATTTACATGATCTTTCCTACCGAAGTACAATGGTCGTAATAATACATTTACAACATCACTACTAAAGAGACATCCTTACAATTCATGCAAGAGATTTAATCTGAACTATTCAGTGGTCAGTGGGGGGCTGTGCAGATTCCGATCGGAGGAAACCGAGTTCATACTGTGGTAAAACCATTTCAGCTTAACTCACGCAGTGTAATTTTCTTGAAACGAGGCCTCCTTGAAACAGCGAGGCAGAGAAATTAAGTTACCTTGTCACTCTGTTGACGTATATATCACAAGAGATGTAAGGCTTGGCTCGACGAAAGCTGCACTTTCTCCAACTAAAACCACCTCTGAGTTGATTAATACAACTTTTAAAAGAATGCTGAGACAGTTGCTTGGCCTGCTTTTGAACATTTTACCACATAGAATGCTGCTTGTTTTCAAAGACGAAACGCCTCACGGGTTTAGGAGTATGTATTCATGCGGATAAGTACATAAAGATGGTATACTAAGTATTGAAACTCTTTCAGCGAATTTCAGAGACCATGTAAACAAAAAAATGCCGAGACCGTAGCTACGTTCCTTGTATATTTAAAATTCAGAGACCATCTTGAAACATGTGAGCAGTACACATAAAAGGTTAGGTACAAAGACATAGAAGAATGATCTGGTACTTCCCCGGCGAATAATGTTTTCCAAGATTATTCGGGTCTCCCACCGGGTCCACGTTCGTAGGTTTGCCGACGTTTCGATGGCCGAGTCGTCCATCGTCTTCAAGGCATATCGTAATTCAGTTTTTGGCCGTCTTATACAGTTTGGCCAAGAGGTCAGGTCACGTGTGATTGGTCGGACGCTTTCCGCCTCTTTTTTCCTTAATATTCCTCAAAACGGGTTTCCAAGCGTTACTGAGGGAGTATCCGCTGTCTTGGTTGATGGATTTGTTTTTTGGATTTTGGGAAAGATTGACAAAGGAAGCAATAGCGATCCGACTCGAAAATAAATCCATCAACCGAGACAGTGGATACTCCCTCAGTAACGCTTGGAAACCCATTTTGAGGAATATTAAGGAAAAAAAGAGGCGGAAAGCGTCCAACCAATCACACGTGACCTGACCTCTTGACCAAACTGTATAAGACGGCCAAAAACTGAATTACGACATGCCCTGAAGACGATGGACGCCTCGGCCATCGAAACGTCGGCAAACCTACGAACGTGGACTCGGTGGGAGACCCGAATAATCTTGGAATACAAAGACATAGTTCCTTAATTTTAGAAAAACATTTTAGCTCAATTCTCTGAATATGGCCCGTTATAATTAGGAGTTCTCACACCAACTTAAGTTTGCGGTCAATCGAAAGTTAGCATTTCCATTGCTCCGCATGTTTAGTGTTAACAAGTAATTTTTTTTAAACCATATACTCTGTCACAGCCAGAAGTTGCACACTATCTTCGTAAATCCTCTGTGTATTTACCACAGCAGCCCAGATGTGTTGGCTGAACTCTCAGTGGAAATACTCCTGTCTGCGCTGGAATAGGCTCATTTTCTAAACGGAATCCGAGTTTAATGACTACAGTATCAACACCATTTCAACCGATGTTTCCTGAAGAGATGGCAAACGATGCACCCGTAGTCACTTGACTGGGTCAAGTGACTACGTGACTTGGGTCAACGCTGGTCCATAGCCGTCCGACCGACCCGGCATCCCATACCCCAGTCCAGCGTAGCTAGCCCCTCCCTCGGCGGTATGCCATGTAATAGCTTTTCTCCGCCAAGTTTAACCTATTTTCTAAATGAGCCGTTACCTGTCGGCTTCAACCACTGTTGTAAACCTCTGTTATAGCATAGCTTACTTTAAATCATAAGTTTCTCGTCTCTCAAACAACACGCACACGAATGAGATGTTTTTTTGGAATGTCATGGCTTTATCTTGTTTGTTAAATGACCGGTTAGGGTGGGTTTTCGCTCACCGGGACGGTGTATGTGTGCCCGTATGGGCCGACAATGAACGCTTGGAGAGTGGAGCCACAGTAAAATTCAAACCTTGATTAATAACTCCTCAAGGACGGCTTCAACCTTCGCACGACTAAAAAACAATGCCTATATCAACGTGACTTGACAGAGGCATAGTTATTTTACTCGATAAAATCAAGATTTAGCAATAGGGAAAACAATTGCACGAATCTTTGTTCGTTCCATCTGGGTATGTGGCAATTGTGTTGGACTTAGGGATGAAACGGAATGAAACCCCCTTTTTATTGTTTTTCATGCTTCCCCTTCCATCCCTCGTTCCTCTCTGTGAGGATGATGCCCCACGCCGTCTGCTGCCAACAGCGGAAAGTTACATTTTCTACTTGTGACTTTAGGTGCGGGAACCATTAGCTGCATGACCATGAATTAATAGAACGTCCCTCTTCTTACTTTCCAGCACTGCAATATCTGTTCTGTTATGGTGGAGGTCTATCAAATAAATTGGTTCATTTTTATTCCCTAATTTTTCATATAACGAAGACCTATTTTGTTGGGGGAAATTAACACTTGTTTTGAATTAAGCCTTCCAGTAGCATGTATATAAATTTGCATCCCATCCTACCTGGTGCTTGCACTCCCTATCACCCACCATTATGGTGCATTGCAGCGTATGTACGTAGAAGTAAATGTAGAAACGGAGGCGCTTATTAGAAACAGTTGGAATGTGGATACGAGAAAAGGTTTCAAAAAGTAATTTGGGAGGCAAGGAAAATTAACCGTGAAGTTCTGAAGGATGTAACTGAAAACATGAAACTTATAAAAGTAATGGAACACAGGAAATGTCATTTTTGAGACTTGTAAAGAGACATTATCGTATGATGCGTGATTTTGTAGGGAAAAGTGCTAGCGAAGAAAAGTGAAGCCGGAAAAGAGGTCGGCCACGGAACAGATACTGGAACGGCATTCAAATTAGTGAGTCGGTAGACAAATTTCACAAAATTAAGACGATGGTTGCAGACCGGCAACTTTAGTTTTAGCGAAAAAGATTAGCCTTTAGTTAATACATACATACATTATGAAAATTTTAAGGTTTCTAGTGAAGAACAAATAACACGGACTGAGGTTTATTAAATTATGGTTTCGTATCACGTTCTACGTATTATTAAGGGAGGGCAGGGGTTAGGTGGTCGAAGAGACTCCATAGTCTCAATTTCACCCCAAAATAAAGGCCACTATCTATCTATTATTTGTTACTTAATTATAATTTTTAATGATGACTTTAGCATCGCACAGCTACTTAGAAACAAAAGGGATTTAGATTCGAATTTAGATTGAATATTAGAACAATGTAAAAATTTATCATACAAAAGATTAATATATTTTTCACCAAATTTGACCTTCATGGACGCCCGTATGACCTGAAGAGTGAACTGCACGCAGAAGAGTAAGGGTTAAATTAAGAATCCATGTCATCAAGACAATAAGTAGCACGTTTTCCATTCAAAGAAAGGAAATAAAGCGCTCTGTAACAGTTTAACGGTTCGAGAGTCACTGTTTTGGGCGACTATGCCAACACTGAAAACGTTAAGGTGATGTATGTAAACATTGACATGATTCTCAAACTATTTATATCCCACTAATGGTTTTCCTTGCTGCATTGATGACTTAGGGCCGCACCAACGTCAGCGCCGCCAGCTGCTGCCTCACCGCCACCCCCTCCCACAGGCCTTCGAGCTTGAACCATTCTGGCACTCCAAAGCATTGGACGAAGGGAAATACCACCATAAATTACCACCGCTCAAATTCTCTAATTTATGTTAGGAACAAATAAACGCTACCAGAGAAATAAATAGGCGCGTATAAGGAAAGGAAATCCATACTCGGAAATAGATTTTCTTTGTAAACATGAAGATACTGTTTATTTTAGGAATTTAAATGGATCAAGAAGGATATTATTTTCCCCTGGAAAGTTCTCATTTTGGATATGCTTCTTGGAAAATAATGTTCGAGATATGAAGGATGAACAGAAACTACCATGCCGAGTGGTTAAACCAGGTCGGCATGAGTCAAAGTACAGATTGTGTCTATCCATGTATGTGGAGAAGGATGACAGATGCTATAGCACACAAGGACAGAGGGACCTTAGAACCCTAGTAGAAATTACGGTCTGGACTTTCAGTTTGGACGCAAATTACATCCTCCAAATCCAATTGCCTTCTTGTATGGGAATAAAAAAACATAGACACAGTAACCCTAAGGTCGGTTTGGCAGCTGTCAAGAGAATCCACCCGATAATAAGCCCAACGAGGTGTGAAATTCACACACCAGAGAGGAGGGTGCAGATCCTATCCCTGTACCGACTATGGTTTCCCAGGAAGATTTGGTACCCGAAAAATCACACATGGGTGTAGCTGCATGAGAATAGTGTGATGAAAAATAAGGGAGACAAAATGAATAAACAATGAAAAAAGAAGTTTTCTCTACCCTTGATTATTTTCTAGTACTTGACTCTAAACATATATGGCCTCAAATAGACGTTTATTAAGTTTAGATTTCATAAAATGCACATTTCAAATTCCTTAAAATCTCCATCTCAACTCGCCATATTTCGCCCTTACAACTTCTTTCTCTTTTCTCTTTCCCAACCAATCTTCCTCAATGGGCATTGCCTCCTTTTTGTTGTGCAGCTTTTTGACATTTAATATGCGTTTCACACTTAGTGCTCAAATGGATAGTCGTGCGGAGAATACATAATTATTTAATGAGCAGCTAAGCCCAACAAAACAAATTATAATCTATAGCAAGGTATATTTTGTAATCAAAAATGTGTATTCTCTAAATTCAATCGATGTTCAGGAAATTGACGAAAGAAGCGATCGCCTGCCATCTCTAAAGTGTCGATTCCGCAACTGCAGATTTTGAACCTCAACAATTCTAAAAATTTTTAAATATGTATTCTATTCCTCCTTGTAAAATACATTTTTCCGAGATTACCTCCTTTTAAAGCGCCTTTTTTCGAGATTAAACTTCAAATATCAAGATGCTGACTCAAATTGCCTTCCACACTCTAGTATGTATACAGATGGTGGAACTCCGAAAAGCAATTTTCATTATCATAATCACATCATCACAGTCCAGTGATATTTAAAGATACAGAATATATTTCGACAACGTAATTCGGCAATAATGAGCAATCATCAAACAGCATGCACACAATAAAATTCCAATAATGCATTCAGCCCTAAAATGTGTGGAGTTTCATCGGACATATGTGGCCGTCCTCAAAAAAACAAGGAAATTTTCAGCTATTTCCCCCCCCCCTCTCTCTCTCTCTTTGTATGACCCCGTTGCGAAGAGAACCCTCCACCCCTTACGTACCCATCGGTTCTATCATTAACATTGAACAAATATTTACAACATAAATAAAATATGCATTAAGTTGGATGAAAGCTTTTTCAATACGACTCATGATTACTCCAAGTACGTGCTCGCAATGAAAAACTACATTACCGCGAAAGACAACTGTTCCTTTATTTTGGTACAATTAGAATGGTTCAGTGAAAAAAAGAAACATTTTAAAACCCTTTCAAGGTGATTCTTCTTCAACTTGCACAAATTGATCAGGACCATACCCCACAGCTCCTTTGATTCGTGGCCGCGCTGGGAATCAGTTTATTTTGATTCATCTGGCGTGAGGATTGAAGAAAATGAAGCCACTTTCCAAATTGCCCGAATAATGACTGGGAAAGCTCGTGAGTTTCATACATATTCACGGTCACGACCGTGGTCTCAAAGGCCAAGACTACCATCCTTGCATGCCAACAGGTTAATTTACATAAATGTAGAATATCCCATGAAAGAAACCAAAGGCAGTAGTTTTGTTCCATTGCCATTTAGGGAATTCCTCCCGGAACTGCGTGCAGAACTCAGCCGGAGTCGCGAAAATGGGTTTTCCTCGCGAGGTCTTAACGACTACCACACGTATGCTCTAATTTTCAAAGATATTAGTATTTATTGCAAATATATAAAATAATAAAATGAAACGTGTCAAAAAAACTAAAATAAAACACTCAAAGATTACTTGAAACCTTGACCATTGGCTGAGAATGGAAAATACTCCGATGACTGAGAAAAAACACACACCGTGCTGGGAATACCTCAAGAAATGTGCCGCTACTGTAAAGGCGTGTTACATTGATATGCACAAATTATAATTTAGTCCAGTGTTTTTGTAAGTATTTCGTGAGATTACGCAGAGTCGGAAAATAGATCTCTTCAAGGGACGGTCATCCATTCTTATTTTATATTACGGTTACGGTTATTCTCATTTTGAAATTAGCATCGCGGGCAATAACTGAATGCACGCAGCACCGAGACACCACCTCACAGAAGGTCAGGCGTGGAAACGGAATCAGAGGTATACTTGTACGCATACTATATACCTCTTAATGTGGATGGAGCCAGAGAAAAAAATAGTTTTCACATATTATGCCTTCAATTTCATTCGATGGAACTTCCTTAATATTACCACCTTCTCTAAAGTTGAAATAAAAACAAGTGTTTATCTTAATAATTACTTAGCTAGTCTTCTAGCCAGTTAGTTATCTTAAAAATTACTAGCACTCGTAATAAGGGATTGAAAAAAGGTTTTTTGAGTAAATAAAGATTTAAAAGAAGGACTATTAAGTTTTGTGAGAGTTACGATAGAACTTTGCGGTTCCGAAAATTTCTACTCTCTTGGAATTAATATGTCCATTGTAGCTTAAGTGAAACCCGTAGAATTCTCTGTTGACTCAAAATCCACAATTTGTTTAGATGAGAGAATTAGGAAGATATTAACCATTACTCCGGCCAGCTGTTCCCACCTATTGGTTATTATGACTTTATTCTCGTGCTATATTATCAAACACATATCATATTGAAAAATAAATTTCAAAAGCTCCTAAAACCTTGCCTAAATATGATATTACTTACTTTCGAATTAACGCATTATTCATCAAATTAAACAATTAAAATGAATAAATATAACAATTGAAGAAAATACTCCTTGAACTTATTATTTTTTAAATTGTTACAATCAGAAAGAAATATTAATTTTTCAGGTAAAATACAGTAAACCCTTGAATAATATTTATTTAACTCTATCAAATCTCGACCTTTTTCGTAATCTGTCTTCATACAACCACTCATTAAAATTCACTTCCATTAATCTCTTCTGTGTTCTTGAACTCTTTCCCAAAACTTTTGAAGCATTGTTTTTTATTATTAATAATTCTAAGGTAATCTAATGAAAAAATATTTATAAATCTTGAACATTGTGACAGTAACAAATATTTTACTCAATTGCGTTTAACCACGCACAAGTTCTGTCCCAAAAGTAGTATGACTTATTATTTCCCGGATATACGGACGGACGGGCGGTGGTTTCTCTGGCTCGGTTCGAGGGAGGTGAGTCTCAGGGAAGGCCGGTGGCAGTTGGCTCTCAGCCTTTGCGGAGTGCGGATTGATCGTTTGCGAAACCTCTATTCCTTGACCTCGTTATCCTCTATCACGATCCGGTTATTGGAACAGCACTCAACTATCAAATTTTGCGTGAAACTGGGCAAAATTGGTAAAGAGATCCATGACATGCTCAAACTCCAATGGGTAGATCGGGTGCTTTTGAGTGGTACAAGTTATTTAGGGAGGATAGAGAAGATTTTGAAGACGCCGAACGTTCAGGACGCCCTTTGACCTCAAAAAGTGACTAAAAGCTTGCATAAGTGAAAGTTTTGTTGGACAGGGATCGTAGATTACGCGTTTTCACGGTTTTTAATGAATTTGGCATTCCTAGAAGTGATGTGCATCGATTTGTGACCGAAACATTGGCTTGAGAAAGGTGTGTGCGAAGTTGGTCTCGAATGAGCAAAAAGAAACTCGCACGTGGATTTGCCAAGAGCTTCTCGATTATGTGAGTGAGGAACCAAATTCTTTATACCATAGTCCACCAGACGTCTCCCTCTTGACCCGCCTCAAATCCGTGCTGAAAGGACGTCACCACGACTCGGTGGAAACGTTGCAACAGGCCGTGACGAGTGATCTTATCAACATTCCGGCATTCCAGGCATTGGCGTGCGAGGCATAGAAAACCCACCGGTAACGATGTGTGGACGAACAAGGGTGCCAGTTCGAAGAATTTTGAGTGAATGTATCAATACTGGCAATAGATTTTTTTCTAATCGACTCAGTATCACTGCTACTAAGACAGACTTTGTATAAAATGTGCCCTTATCATATACAGGTATTTTGTTTCATTTGTGCTTCGTACGATACAATACTTGTATATGCAAAAGACCACAATCGTCGAAAGGAAGAGACCAATGAGAAAGAGGAGAGGCAATGAAAGGTGGATATGGAAAGAGAGAACAGGGGAGTCGAGTGGCGGATGGGGAAAAGTTTGCGATTCATTGATAAGAAAGGCTTTGGAGTGACAGATTCTTCTCACCTTAAAATGATACTACGGTTGATGAAATCTGCCATGTGATAGTTTTAAAAGCAAAGGTCGGAATATGCTGAAAACAAAAAAAAAGGAAAGGCAGGGGCGATATTCGTTGAAGGAGTCCCCGATGAAGGGGATTGTGTCGGGTGTGCAGAGAAGAGGGAGGAAGTAGGCGTTGATTTGCAGTCGGACGGGGTAAGGAGGAGTTAAGGTCCCGAGCATGGACTGGTTATGATCAGGAGTCATACTTCATCATGCAATGAAAACTTTAGAATAACACGACACTTTTCAGAAATGCCCATGGATCGTCTAAAACTCAAAATGATTTAATGCCACAAATATTATCAACCAAACAAGAAATATCGTCATACGTATTTCACAGGAAATGGATTCATAGATTCTCTATGAAATAAGGTAAATATTCCTTTGCAAAATATATTCCGAAATTTGATAAAATAATTGAATCTGGAAGTAGTAGAGTTTACCTTTAATGATGCTTCGATTTCTACAACAAATGGCGTTGTTTGAAGCTATGTATATGGCTATTGGTTAATTTTGCGTCAAACGAGGGCGTTTATGGAGGTGGTGACCTAACGTAAGTTGAGCCAAAATTGCACGCACGTGAGCATACATAGATAATTTAATAAATTATTCACCGTCAGCTCTCCTGCTACCAACATCCCCCATCTTACGACCAAGCAAGTATATCCAGTAAAAAGAGTGTAAGAAATATTGCCTGTAATATGATAAACAAATGTGTTTGTGTGTATAGGTTTGTATTCATGGATCCAATGAAGAAAAAGTAGAGGGACAAAAGTTTTACAAATTCGGTAGTTCGATCACTTCGGGAAACTGCAGTTAGCGCTCACTTGAAGAGGTCAGTGTCAAGTCACTGTCAGTGGTCAACAGGTCGTGACAGTGAAGAGGTTAGTGGTCAAGCCATGTGACTAGGGACGGCAGCTCTTAATTGTCCAATACATCTCGTTATATCCAGTAACAGATCCCGAGCATCAAGTACCCCGCCAACCCCTCATTAGAAAGTCATCAGATCTCTAAAGGAGAATGTTTGCTCGATTCCTTTGTTAGCACTAAAGACAAAAACCTTTACCCGATCGCATATACGATAGACTTAGCAATCGCACCATCCCGGACTGTTTTCAAAGTGCTTTCCAATCTACAGAAAAAGACACATTATTTTTTTCCATTGTAACATTCTTTGGCACGACGGGTTTCAAGTTTATAGTATCATCAGGTGTAATGCCTGTAGGGGCGAAACCAGTCGTTCCCGTTGATAATGCAGTTACGTGCATTAAGTTCCGCGCGTTCATAATATGCATTGATTCCAAAAATTACCGACCGAGGCTGTCAATTTTCAAACGTCGAGAAGTCAGCCGAGTCAGAGAACTCACTGAAATTCCCGAAAACTCTGAAACCTAACTATGACTTAGCTTCAAAACCTTTTAATAATTACGGTGCCATTTGGCAATTGCTAGAAAATATTACAAGTTATAGTATACTGCCGCGCTCTGTCTGTTACCTCTCCGTGAGTGAACATCACGGATGTATCTTGGAGGCCGCGAAAGTGATGACGTGGGCGCGCGGTTCGAACGGGGGGGGGCGGGGCACGTATGGCGTCTGCCGTCCCTCCGGGGGCCATGTGGCGCGGCGGAGGGCGAATAACAAATCCGCGTTCGAGACCCAATTTCTCACATGTTCTAAATTTCTCCGAGCGTGGCCGACGGATCGATGAATGGAAATGAGGGAGAAATTATGGCCCCCTCCTTGATCCCTTTTCCCTCCGCATTGTGGGGCACGATATCCCGGCACGACGGAAAATTTCATCCAGAAAAAATTAATTATGAACCGTTTAACAAGCTCATCATCATAATGCAGCGGGGATTAATCAATCGAGGCTTAGATATTCGATTTATTTGACCGCTCTTTTTTTTCTCTTCCCGCTTTCATTTTCTCGACTCGCGTCAAAATTTCCTTCATGCACATTTAATGGCAAAGCATAGAATATGACGTGCCGGTGGATGCGTGGAAAATGTCAGATAAAGAACGCTGCAATAATTACGACTCACAATAAGTGAGTTAAGCCCCAGAAATGATATATTTCGTCCTTTCTGGGAGAGACATGCGAGAACATAATTTTAACGAAGTCGGCAATAACAGAATAGGGAACAATGCTCCTGTGAGTTATTATGACTCTGACCGGCTGCTAAGGATAACGAGTCAATTGGTGCACCAATTATTTAAAACCGAGATATGTCGAGATGAATACGTGAGAAATACGTATTCGTAAAAGAGAAAATAGATTTATCCTAAAAAATAAACTATCCATCACAAAGATAAAATATCAACAAATGTTCATACAAAATATAATTATGCACCATGCTGAATATTATATGAACCCAATGTCATGAATGGGCCAAAATTTTAGACGACACCGTATGATCTAAAAGCTTTAAAATGAAGCCATCATTTTATAATGTAAATAATATTAGTCTGCTGATGGATGAATTCTAGAAATAAATTAAGTCTGATAACTTTTATCACTTCCGCAGCCCGTCAAATTAATTTAACTCTCCAACTACCGCTAGGCAACATATAAGATGCACTTTATTCTTCTTCCGAGTCCCAGTAGGTAAAAATAGTTGTAATATTTAGCAAATAGTAACTGTGCTTTGGACACACATCTCTTATAAAACAAAACAGACAAATGATATTACTTTAAGCAAATTTAGATAAAATGTATCGGAAAGCTCAGTTTTGATTTTGCCACTGCGTGCAATTTAACCACTAGCATTTAGCAGCAGTTAGAGCAATGAGACGATAATTGACAACGTGAAATAGAAAGTGACGAGGACCGGCTGGGAAACATTGGAAGAACAAGACCTTCGTTATCTTTCCTGCCCTAAGAGGTGACATTTTTTTAGCTAAAGATTAATTCATCCAATTAATTGAATGATTAATTACGTATATCAGTATTACCCAACAATAATAATTAACTAATATTAATAATTACCTAGCAATGATAATTACCCAGGTGCTCCAACGCGCCGAGCGCCTATCCTTCCCGTTTCCCCAGCTACCCCGTGGTCGTCCGCCTGTTGATTGTTAGTAAGCCAGAGCGAAAGCGAATCGAACGCAAATGAGGCAAAATGCATACAAACGGTTCCGATTCGCGCCACCACCCACCTTGGGGTGAGGAGGAGAACCCTCCCCCCCTGTTGACACGCGCCCACCTCCCCTTCTCCCATAGGCAGAAACTGAATCTTAAAGGAAAAATTCATTACGTAAGGGGAGGTAAAGGGGACGGAAGGGGGTGGGCCTGAATTAGAGATGTATCTGGGCTGCAGTACACTTGATCCCTTTCGGGGAATCTCGTCGGCCGCGCTCCCTCAGCCTGGAACGCTGCCTCCGTCGGCACAGGGACTAAAAGGGTGGGGGTACACGGGAGGAGGGAAGGGAGTGAGAGAACAGTTGGAATCGAGGCGAGTCCGCATTTCAAAGAGGCATCATGAGACCGCGATTTAATGTGACAAAACAGCGGCAAACCTGAGCACACCGTGTTTTCCGTTACGTGTTGGGATAATATTGTTAAATAGCTAGCAAATTTTTTCAAAAATCAGCAAAATAAACAGCACAAATTTTCACGTCGCACTTGTTTCACACGTGTGGTAATAATTCGCGATAGAATTAATAATAACGAGTGATTAAAAATTCAATAATTATTTTAAAATATTTCAGTTTTTAAAATCTCGCATTTTAAAATTAAAATTCGATCGCTATGATTTGAAATATTTTTGGGAATTAAAATTTGGCGTAAAACTTTCTGAAATATAAACCTTGGAGAATTTTATTTCCGACCGACCATTTAAACATAGGCATAAAGATTTCATATTGCCAAAGACATTTGATGAGTCAAAAAAACACACTCCCTAAACATTACCGTTTCCGGAAATATGGCAGAAATAGTACATAAAGTATAAACTTCATGATATACCAAACTCCGAAGTACAGTGCAAAGATATTTTGGCAGCAAAACTTTCTTAAGCATTTTTTCATTGTTTTAATTTAATTTACAATTGTAGTATTATCTTTACCATAAGTGATATGCAAAGAATAAAGAAAATTCGTACAACGTACAATTACATACAATCTTTATCTAAAACCAAAGTTATATGACCTTCATAATATACAATAGAAGCAGATATTAAAAATGTATACATGGAATACTCATTGTGGTGTTGCTAAGCCAGTCAGTTTTCTTCAATAATATAACACTTTCGCTAGCACTACGAAGTGAATACGTAAAAAAAGCTAAAGAATCTCAAGTTTTCACGACCTAACGACCCTTGGAAAGACTAATATTTATTTCCGATCCCTCATCGGGATGAAATGTAATTAACTTTATGCTGCAGTTCCGGGAGACGGGGAGAAGGCGATAGAGGAAGGATTCCATTCGCGGCGGACCCATGCCTAAGGCCGTCCCTCTTCACTCACCACGAGATCGCCCTCGATCTTTGCCACTCCCCAAGCAGTCCCGTGCAATTCCTAAAACGCTTGCTCCGAAGAAACACTGGGCCGCCTGGAGGTCAATTTTTATCTACATCGTGAAGACAGGAAAATGGAAGCGCCTCAGTCGATACCCGATCCCCTGTTACCTTACGGCCCTACACTGCATTGACCCTTCTTCACTATTAGAACCTAAAAAAATGTATTCACTCCTTAATCATTCACCCCATTCTCGTGTTTCAGTTTGATGGTCTTTCCCTACCTTCTCCCACCTATCTGGGATCTAAACTCAACAGGACTCAACAATTTAATCCATTTCGGGGATGAGATATTCCTCGGAAAGAGTTCGGCTCAGTCAGGGCATAATATCTGCGCCTATGCAAACTGGAAAGTTTCAAGGTTAACTTATACCTACACAAGAGTAACTCAAATTTCTTCACACCCAAATTCAAAGAAACCGTTGGCAATGCCGCAAAATTAACTTCATTGGAGTCACCCGTTGGTGCGTGGGCACAAATTGCTAACCAGCCAAAGCAATCCACCGATATAACGAGGTATCTTGGCTTGAATCACCATCTAACCAGTTCAGAAAACCGTTTGGTGAGGTCTTGTCAAAAAAACAACTTTATAGTTTTTTCTTAAAACTAAATTTGGACACAATGGTCAATTTGAAATCAAGTGTACTAAAAAAGAGACAATTACGAAACCTGCTGCAGATATTTATATGCTCGGCGGATGTATCAGCCAAGTTATAAACCATAAACACAGTAATCAACCCGAAGGTCGGTTTAGTAGGTGATGGCACAGCTCACCCATGTACGACGGCCCGCTCACCCCCACGGCGTCACATCAGGGTAGGGGGGCCAGTTCCTTTCCCTGTGCCGGTTATGGTTTCCCAGAGATCTGGTACCCGAAAAATCAACTAGCTTGAGTGGAGCTGCAGGTGCCCAAAGTTCCTTGCCCGGGAATCGAACCAGGGACCCTCTGGTCAGCAGTCCAACGCTCTACCCGCTAGACCACCGCGACCCACCAGCCAAGTTATATCAATTTTTAAATCCATTAAAGCTTAAAATGTGCCCGGAGTGGGGGAGGCCTGGCCAATTGTATTCGCCCCTCTTCTTTTATCAAATTCTTCTTGCACGGTGAAAATATTCTATTGTCCACACCCAAATTGAAACGAATTCAGGGCAGTAAATTTAAGAAAAATTTTATCTATAATAAACGCTCATTCAGGATATAAAATGATATTCATCAAGTAGTAACATGTGAAAATGCTCTAAAGTTTTAAAATAAGATTATGACTCATTACTCAGCTAAATTTTCTACAACATTTACATCAAAGAGAATGCTTTTCACATTATCCCGTGTCAGCGTCCGAAAATTATGATACGAAAAAAGAAATACATTGCAAACCATGTAAAATATGACAAAAAAAGAAGTTACATATTAAAAATCTTAATTCAACTATACATAACGGACCCATTAGGAATCGACGACCTTGTCACGTACTAGGCAAGATAACTGTCAAAAAGTACCTGGTTCTTTTCACATGCATGACGAGGACGACGGTCTAGCCAACAGAGCACCCTGGAACCCCGAAGAAGCAAGAATTCGATGCAAAAAATCGGTGACTCCGAGTTTTCTTCGACGGCCACCCTCCCGCTGACTGCATAACATTACATTTTACAGCCTGGAGCCCGCGCTGAATGACTGTGGGTGATTTCAAATTTGGCATGTATGTATAGTATACTTATAAACCCTGAGAATCTCACTCCTGAAGATACTATGGTAAAGTGAAATTACGATGAAGAATGTATATAGTTTTCTATGGAACGCGATCCTGAATTTTTAGTTACCTTCTAATTTTCATATATTTGTACAATAACTTAAGTTAATCGCAAAAACCGCACACTTTTTCGCCATACTCCCGTTTCATAGGAAAATTTTCAGTGCCCCATTTTCCATTTGCTTTTTCATCAAAGAGTACAATGAGCAATTCGATGGCTGGTGACTTAACACCCTCAGCCATACGCCCTTGCGGCGGTTCACTGGATATTGTGTAGGTATACATACGAGTACATAAATAGTTAATTTCATGGTTGAGTGAGATGTCACGTCTTAGTAGTGCTGCGGCGCGTGAATTTATTCCAATTCTGGGGCAGTGGGAAGAAGTAATTCCAAATACACCCTTACATGTTTGCTTTGAGAATAGCAATCCTACGGAACTTTCTGATAACTGAAAACTGTACTACTTTAATATGGATGCCCAAATGAAACACTCGGGGTTTGAACCGGACACAGTTCGCTGAGGAGCCGAAAACATTCTGCTGGGCATCCTATTTATACTGATTAAGTAATAAATGAAGGAAAATAAAAACGCATGATTATTAATGTAATTGCGTGCATTTATATGTTCAATATGGGCAATAGAGCTGCATTGATTAAAACAATAATTAAAATTCTCACGAATGACGCGGCAAATAAAATACACACAAGGTCGCTTAAACAACATTTCTTATAGTTTGTGTATTTGAGCAAATGAGTGGAATTGAAAAATCGGCCTCTGAATATTTGTCACCGCCGATATTTTAAGGTCCGATCCCACCTCATCCCGGGGTAATCCATCGGCCCCAGGGTACGTCATCACTACTGGCCTCTGGTAGCGGCCGCGGCGTCCCCTGCCAAAGCCACGAGCGAAGAGACAAGCACTAAAATCCGGCACTTCCTCTCGATTGCTACCATAACGATTAGCTTACCTTCTAACCTTTCAAATATCCCGCCGTTAATTAGAAAGGGTGTCTCAAACGCTTACCTGATGATAACACAGGCCTACAAAAAACAATTTTTTTTTGGTGCCGGGAATCTTTGTGATGATTTTAACTATATTTGTAGAGCTGAATCCAAATATGAAATCCGTTTTTATTTAACAGCTCTACTTTTTTAGATATGGCACATCTTACGATTAGTTGTTTTAATATTTGATATATTCCGGAAAATAATTTTCAAAGTTAAATAAATCTATAAGTATACTAATTTATAACCACTCTGCGGTGTTCCTTTTATTTTCAATAAACTGTCAATAAGTTTTATGTAAATTTCTATATTGTAGGCCAATGAGATAATTATTAATATAATATTCCCATATCATCATGTAGAAGATTTTTTACGTAAGTAACAACATATTTATATCTTGAAAACTATAGCTGATAGGAAAAAACTAGTGTCATAATTGGATTCAGCACCCCAATTGTTCTTTAAATCAGCATTAAAAGCTCCGGCACCAAAACCACTGTTGGCCTGTGTAATCATTCTATAAACAGGTTAAACCTGTGTTACATTACAATGACTTTACGCACAGTTAATAACTTCGGGTAAGAACTGCGATAAAGACCACAAAGGAGATTAAACCTCATTAGACGGTGTAGGATGAAGGTAGGAAGGATAAACTGCCTATAGTTATTGTTTTCCTTCGTTGGTGTAACTTCAGCTTCAAGCTGCTACACGACGAGTGGTTTTAAACAATTGCGGATCGGAAGCGACGAACGGATTCCGCGATGGACTAATTTAGTCGCATTATGATTTCTGCGCAAAAGCAATGATTTAGTGAAGATGAGAAGCCATTTAGCCAATCGATCGGTAAGGGGTATGTACTTGTACATAGATAGTAACGGTTAAAAGTCCAGGCCCGCTGTTACAACACATCGAAACGACTGGCCGGGATTGACAACCACAGCGACGTGTGGTCCCCGGAGTCGATCTACTTAAACCATATGCCAGCCAGGGAATAAGAGAGGGAAAAGAATAGTATAGATAATTTTATATACTCATGCAATGACAGATCTATTTGTAATAATTGATTAATTTATCAGACATGGCAGGAATTACTAGAAAGTTCCGTAAATGATATTTTATTCCGTAATTACTCGTCCTATATAATTAATATTAGTTAAAACGGTATATTTTGAAAAATATTAATTATTACTAATTCAATGTTGTCCCTTAGTATGCCTGAGTATTGCTTATATCCATTTTAATGTGTTTTGGTGATCCCCAAGCGCGCTCTATTACGTTAAATTGAGGTTAATGAAACGATTACAACCATTGAGGTTAATTAGACTAGTAGGGTGACGTCATTTGTGTAAACTTCCTTAACTTTATATTATTGCCCACGTAGACTATATTGTGTAGTAAATTACGCGAACTTTACTTTTATCATCCCCTCATCACTGCAGCATTCTCAACACTCATAAGGTGAAAGGTTAAATCTAATGGATTATTCCCAAGCACTTTTACATGACTTCTACGATACTATAAAAGTTAAGAGCGCGTGGAGAGAGGACCATCCCTAGAAATAGGAAAGAAGTTAGGTAATAAAATTGTTGCAGAAGGTTCCCGTAATAAAGAAAGCATTATTCTTCCACCCAGTCCAGATAAAACTGATAAATATTATTCAACGAATGCCGGAGGAGAGGAGAACTAAAAATACAAGCAGAAAGGCCTAATAACGGCTATTTATGACGGAAATGTCCACATTTACCAGGTCTCCCACACCAATATCTCTACGTTTTCCCATATTCTCTCGTTTTATCTAGATACCTACCCGATGCATATCTTCGATCTTTATTCCGAACCCTATTAGTATATCAACAAGAAGAGAATCATAGGCGATAAAATATTGAATGAATTCCAGGTTTGCCCATAACATTGCCCATCTCAGGAGACGGCAAGTCGGATAAAATGGAACGGAACGGATACCTAGCGGACATGTCGACGCAAACACTTATTCTCCCGTACTCTTTCACAAACGCTCCGTGAATAATAGGCTTTATAACCAAGCAGTAATCCATAGCAATCAACTCGAAGGCAATCTTGACAGAGCTCACCTTAGACTACACCTTGTGAGCATTCGAAATTCAAACGATCAACGAGCAGTTGGTTCCTTTCCTTGAGCCACCTGTGATTTCCCAATAAGATATGGGACTCATAAAATTGGGCAGCTGGGACAAAGTGTGATCAGAGACATAATCGAGGCAATCAGGAATTATAACCTGTCCCCTCCTATCACTTTCCGATTACTCTGAGATTTAGTTGACAACCATATAGCCTGTTTGGTAATATTAAATTTGCATGAATTAGTTGAGTTAATCAGATACTGTTTAGGACAATACAAGTTTTGGATGATTAAACGGATTTCGTGTGTCGGTTATCAATAAAAAATCAAAATGATGTAGAGAGACGTTTTCCCAAACATTCCACATCACTAGAAAAATTTTATTTTTTTATGACATAAGATAAAAAGCTGAATATTTTAGAAATGAGTCTTTGGCAGAAGACGATGGGAAAAACCATGTCCACACTTCTACAATAGAGCACATCAAATATCTGAAAGGTATTGTACGTATATCCAGTACTCGGATATCTTGAAAGTCAGTCGTAAAAAAGATGACAAATCCGAAGGTTTTACATTTCATTTATTCTCGCTAATTATTGCTCTGTCAGTAATTATTAGCAAAGTATTGGAAACAAAAAAATATCCTAAGAGAAATTCACTCTCCCCGTATCGCATATAATCCGTACTGTTCATTTAATTGGGGCGAAAAATTAAATCACCCTAAAGCGGACTGAAACAGGTAACCAAGTAAACAAGTTAAATTTAAAATATATAGGGTCTAGAAAAATAAAAAAATAGATTATTGATACTTTAAAAAAAGTGAAAAATGCAGCAAATTTCTTTTCCTGAAAACATTATTTAGAAATATAGAATAGCAATATGAATAGCAAAGAGATGAGGAAGTTTGATTTTTTATTTTAATAAAATACAAAACGTATTTTTGAGCTTCTATTTTCAACGATTTAAGTACCAAAAATTGGTGAAATATATTTATTACACGTGAAATGATACAGATTTTCGATATTAGAAATTCATTTGCTACAAAAATTATACTCTGCTATTGTAAAATTATCAAAAACCTCGCGGAATCTTTGAAAACACTGCTCACATAAAGAAATTTACAGATCGTCTACCCACTAGTATTGGGGGCTAACTTGCTATAGAGAGCCATACACATTTACAGAGACCCAGTGTAAGAAATTGAATGAATACCTGAAAAAATAATCAGCTCAAAATAAATCATTTCCCAAAATTCGAGAGAAATACGAAAAAAGAATTAAAATTTGAGGGTAACTCCAACTCCAATATTCAATTTTTTAAGGAATAAAAAGGAATAATAATTTTCAATAATTGATACGACAATTTAAAGCTTGAAAATGATTCTATTTTTTAAGAAAGTCACCCATTTGATCAATTTACTTTCGTAGAAATTGGGGATTTGTATGCCGATATCACACCAGCTCGCCACTATTATCGTTGTGAAAGCGTTGAACACCATCTCCAGCCTCATCCTCCTCGCTGAAGCGCCTTCCTGCCAAATATTCTTTCAACTTATGAAAAGAGTGACAGTCACTGTGCCAAATACACACCGCAATGTTTGCCAAGTCTGGACTAAAACCCGGACGGTGGGTGATGGTGTCCCATATCCAAACTGCAGCAGGAGATTTTTACGGACGACGTTGAGGCGAGAGCGTCCTTGTAGACGGCTTACGCACGTGTTCAACATTCCTCTTCTTTAGCTCTGAATCGCCCGTCTCAGTTACTTGAGAGTATCTCAATACCTATCCAAGTTTATTGTGGCCTTAGAAGTCATGAAGTTGACCTAAAATATGCAGTTTTGGTCCCAAAACACAGTCTTCACTTTTTTTATTTTTTATTACCCTTTAATGCAGCGACTTAGTTTTGAGTTATTAATGATGGAGAATGTGTTGGCAAAGAGATGGAGATTTTTTGGTGATAGAGGAGCATCAGATATTCTCTGTAATTTTATTATTTACTTTCACCTTTATTTGATTATCTTTTGCGATAGAGCGTGGATTTGAAATAATTATGTCGATGTTCTGAGGTAAAATTAATTGTAATTCCAAGAAAATGTTTGACATCTGACCATATACGACATATTTGCATATTTAATATAATAATAATATTCAATTTTTTCTAGCTGACATACTATATAGTATCTTGGCTTGGGCAAAGAGGAATGCTGCCGCTAACATGATTGCTGTTTGGTCTCGGATGTGAAGTGGAACACCCAGGTTTTCTCACCCGTGACAACCGACGATGAAGAGGTGAAAGGTGAGACCCTACGCTTCCATACGTTAGGGCAGAGAGCTGATGTGACATAGACATACAAAACTGCCGTAGCGCCTATAATCCTTCAAGTAATACGTCTGAGGCTAAATTATAACATACGACGCATATTCATAAAGTAAGAGCCGTTTGCTTATATTAAAATATTGGCGCTTCAAAACACAGTTTTACTCCTGCAGCCCCATCTACTGATTCATTGAGAAGCTATAGCAGCATTTGTTTTGTTTCAGAAGGCGTTTGCTTGTCCGTGCATGCAAACAACAATGTCCGCGACAATCGTTGATCCCGCCAGCTATGAAGTGCGTTCTATCGTACGATTCATGTATGCAAAAGGATTGTCGGATACTGAAATTTATCGGGAGTTATGCCTAGTTTATTGACCTACAGTTATTAGTGAAGGAAAGGTAGGACAATGGTGCCGTGATTTTAAAAATGGACGAACAAATGTCCATGACGAAGAACTCTGACCGATGAGATTGTTTCGCAAGTGGAACAAAAGCTGCGATGTGATCGTCGATTGACGATTAATGGCCTGGCTGAACAATTACCTCAACTTGGACGCACTACTGTCTACAATATTGTTACGGAAAACCTCGGATACCACAAATCGTGTGCAAGGTGGGTAACGAAAATGCTCACCGACCACCACAAAAAGCAAAGAATCTCCAGTGGATGAGTTTTTGGGCCGTTACCAAAAAGATGGAGATGATGAGACCTTCCACCTAGCGACTGCTTCCTCTTTTTGCACTTGAAACAGTGGCTTGGTGGACAACGTTTCGAAACCGAAGAGGAACTCAAGAACGGTGTTGTCAATTGGTTCAAATCTCAGGCGGAGAGCTTCTATGCAGAGGGGTTGAAGAAGCTGGCGCAGCGGTACGAAAAATGCTTAGAAGTGAACGGCAATTATGTAGAGAAGTGAAGTATCTAACTAAAAGTGCCAATAAAATGTGTTTCATATGAGTTTATTTTTTCCTGTTACCAAACGTCCCTAACTTTATGAGCACGCCTCGTATTTAATAACTGAGTGAAATTGATACTAGGAGAAATGTTCATCTTTCCCAAAAAGTTACACTCAAATAAAACGGAAAACAAATATTTTTGGTTCAAATTACAGGGAAAAATCAAACTTTTAACATACCACATGCGGAAGAAAGTCTATGTTTAAAGCACATTTCAAATTAATTTTTGCATTAGTCTTGGAGTGAGAGTGGAACAAAAAAATCAACATATTGTCGTATGCATATACGTATTAGTATTAGTTCACTTACATAAGAAGCGTTTTGGAGAAGGATGGTCAGAGTATCAGGGATATTTGAAGAAGAATTTCGTTGTGTAAAGAAGTATTTACAAAGAGGCAAGAGTTGATGACAAGCACCTTAAGGAAAGATATAAAGAAAAGGCTGGTGAAAAGTTCAATAGAGAGCATCGTTTTTTATGGCTAAGAAACATGGTGGTTGAGGCAAAGGAAAAAACTTAAACTAGAGGGTTTGGATCTATGGGTGAAAAGAAACTGGAGAAAAGAAAATGAACGGAATGGAAAACAAATGACGAAGTTCTAGGCATGATAAGGGAAGAGAAATGTTTCCGGGGTAAATTAGAAGAAGGCAGGAAAAGTTGATGCAGAAGATCATGAGAGAGGCAATGGGATGGTGAAGGTATCGATAAAGGGGAGAATGTTGTAAAAGCGAGGTCGATGCCGGAAAGTAAAAGGCATTGTGAATTTAACTAAATGAGGTAGAAATTATCTACAGTAAACTAATGAGCCTTTATAATACGATGCATTCGTATGTAGTATGTGATTCACGGATATTTTGAGTGATGTTAGTGAGGACTTACAATTGCGCTGGTAGACTACAAATAATGAATTAATATTAGTGAGAATTAGTGTTTATCGATAAAAATATTTTTCCAAAACTAGGTCTTGAGTCACTTGGTAAAATCCTGTCATGGTTGTTGTACCTAATATATTAAAAACCAGCTATGAAAATAATTGACGCATATATGGTACATATATGCTGATAAAGATCAAGACTTATGGGTTCGACAAAGAATTAATGAATAAGATCATCTCAAAGATGTTTACCCAGTATTTTTACATTTTATAATAAGAGAGTGAAAATTAAATGTTTTGGAGCAGTTTTACATTGAAATTTTCTATACTACACCATGAAACAATCAAATATCTTATTCCCACTCACCTTTATTCACTGATAATAATCCATATGTTATAAATCTATTCAGCGCCTATTTTGATTCAAATATAATGCTAAGATTCTACACCACGGTATTCCATATCATTGCTATTTTGTTTCCTTCATTTGATTTTATGTATTGGCACAATCCTATGCTTTCCCCCTTCAAATTGCGTGTTTTATCCCTAGTGTCGTAGTTCTTTTCTCTTTGTAATATTTTTAAATATTGGTTGTTAATCTTTATACTGCGTTAATTCTCTTCTCCTTATACCTTCTCACACTTTATTTTGTAATTGCAGCTCTGTTTCCAACTCTCGACGTTTCTAACTCTCTCACTCAACTCTCTACGTCTCTTTATCTCATTGACGCGGGGTTCTCCCTGCACAGTTAGTTGATCTCGTACATCATGTGACATCTCCCTTCGCTGTTTGCCAATCCCTTCCAAAATTTTCTTCCTTCACCCAGCAAACAAATTACTTTATGAAAGACCAAATCTACGGGAAACATCAGTAGTGTAAAAATGTACAATGTTTTATTTTTATCATGTGCCTTTTCCAAAAGGATGTTTGGTTGGCAAATTTTAGGGGCTAAATGGTCACGTCACGTCACTCATTGATGCGAGTCACAATCTTTAAGCATTCATATACGCCCCGCTGTTCTTCCTCCGAGAACAAAGTTTGCATGCTGGCCGTCGAGCGTCCTCGACTCGTGCCGCTTCGGTGCTGCGGAGAGGAAACAGGTGCTCCACCGAAGGGATACCTCCCGCGGATTTCAATTTTAACCGCTTCCGAATCCAAAAGGGTTGCTTTCACACAGAGAGCAGTGTTATGGTTATTTAGAATAAATATTTCTAGAGTTATTTTCGCTTCATGGCACTGGTAGTTCTATAAATGTAATCGTGAGGAGTTATTTTCGTTAAGTAGGTCTCTTCGCATATACGAGAAAAGGATATCGGATAAACTGACCAGTTTAAAGAGCTTATTGGAGAAAACATGGAGAAATTCAGGAGATACTAAGGCACATAGGCGCAAAAATAATGCATAATTTTGAGTTAACATCTCCAGCAACCGTTTCTGTTGCATCCATTTGCTGTACATGAATCTTTAAGAAGAATGGAATCTTATCGTATCATCTAAGTTCTCGTATCATCTAATCGAATCATTTAAGTTTAATATACATGTATTCAAATTACCTAAACATTACTCGAGTAGATAGGTGTGGTTATTTCCTTATTTCCGCTTCAAGGCTTATTATACATATTAAGAGGGGTATTGGTAGACTTTATTTCATTATGATGCAGCATTATTTTCTGACAGTTCGCATTTTTTGGAGATGAATTCTACAAAAAAATTAACTTATTTATTCGTGTAAATATTTGAAAATAAATGTCTTGTATACTCTCCAAGACTTTGTCAAAAAAACATTCTATCATTTGACAAATTAACATAAAAATGCTACTGGAATAGAAAGTAGTTTTTCGAGAAAGAAAAGAGTTTTAAGCAAATGACAACAAAAGAATGTCATTACGTAGAAAACTACCTACTTCTCCAGGAATGGATTCGATTATACTTGTATTGTACGGCTTGGGTGCATCAATTTTTTTATTAGTTCTTTACACAAAGATATATAGTATTTCTTAAAAGAATTTAAGTATGAATACGACATAAATACAAGCATTAATTTTATTCTCAATATAGAGAAACTAATGAGGTCCGCGCGAAGTGAGAAGGGTAAGCCGAATGCAAATGGCACGCATTTATGTATTTAATAAAACAAATTAGAAGTAATGGAGCATAACAGCAAGAAATAAGAATTACATTTGTTTAATAAGCGTTTATGGAAAATGGCCGGAATATTAGAGAGGAGACCGACAAGAATGATGCATGAACTGAACACAAAGCGCAGAGCTTTTTCAACGACTCCGACCGTCAGGAGGGAGTCGGAGTTTCTGAGATTGAATGTGGACAAATAAGGATGAAATATCCCGTAGAGTGGCGAATCAAGACGGAAAATATATGGGGGGATGCAGAGTAAATGTTTAGGGCGAATTTAAAAACAATATATGATTGCGTAGTACAAATAATGCATTATAGTACGACTTCGAAGACTGTAATATAAAGAAGAATAAATGGTGGGTCAGAGGGAGACGGGACACGGGCCATTTTGAGGGCCCAGAGCGAGGTTAAGAGACGAAGACGGTAACATGTGGTATAAGGCATATGTAACCGCTTATAAATAAACAAAATTGTGCAGTAGTTCCCGCAGACCGATTCGCTAATTAGATTTGCTCATACCGATTATAAAAACGGTACTTGGGTGTCACTACTTTGGTGTTAAGTCACTACGATCAAAACAGCTGACATAAATGTACCATTTGAAACATGAAGATAAAATTATAATAGCATTTGTTTACTCATATGTTCTGGATAAAAGTGAATTTGTTTTAGGACAGCAGCATGATATGAGGGATTTGGAATAATTGAAAGCATGATTCAACGCAGGAGGGTGCCGTGAACATCAAGTGGATGGAGCAAATAAGAAAGAGGTTATAGGCAAATTCGGTGGAGAAACAAGTATAACTAAGGAAAGAAGAAGTGATAACCTTATCGGACACGATTTGAGAGGTGGTGTCCTCCTGAAGGCAGATATTTAGCGAAAAATGAAAACTACATGGGAACATAATGTTTGCGAGATACGAACATAAAACAGGAACAAGCAGACGTAAGAGAAAATAAATACACGTAGACATCGAGAGAGGTAAACCAGTGTAAGTAGAATCGAACCGAAGGACCACACCAATTCTGGGATTAGTGAGCAATTATTTCGATCACTGAAAAATTTACTGAGTTGAGTCAAGTGTATGAGACCTCTCTGTTGTCAAGTGTATGAGACCTCTGTTCTCAAGCTTGGTAAATATTAATAATTAGCCATTATTAATCACTTTAGACGCTTTGACAGCCGAGGAGGTTTCAGTTCGTGGATCCACGAGTTAAATTCTAATTCTGATGAAATCGTAACCTCTTTACCTTTAACAGAAGCTGTACCGTCTAGATTAAGAGTTGATGGGGAGTACGTTACCTACCCCCGCATACCTTTAATCATTTCCTTAGTTCTAATGTAAAAAAAGATATAAAACTCTTGTCATTTATATCATTCACTTTGCATTAAACTTATATTAACTAAAGCAAGTACCTATGCTATCTTTCAGATTTTTTGTGGATGTGCTCACTAATTTTCATCGAATTCAACGGTGAATACCTTAACGAGTTCGTTTTCTAAAATTTGCTCTCATTTTTTTCGTTCACTTACCGCTAACTGAAAGTTTTATTCTGAAAATATAGTCAATCAACTTCTTCAATTAACTTAAGTGTTTAATAATTGAATTTTCCACTACTTTTCTACAGTTTACTCTCATTTGTTCATTCCCTCACCGCAAAAAAACTTATTCCAGCGACGAAGTTGAATGGGGCGGGCCATGAGAGGTAGTTGCTACCGAGGAAATCCGAAGGGAGCAGAAAAGTTTGGTAGAGGAAATATTGCGTGATTGTAAGGTGCGCAAAAAAGGACGTGATGGAGGGGAAATTAGATGAGCAGGAACGAGGAAGGAATAGAATAGGTCTTTGAGATCAAATGAAGGCAATTAACAGCTACGAAGAATAGAAAAAGAAAATAATGACAAAGCACACATGATTTGTGGAACATAATATATATATAAGGAGCCATTAAAATGTACGCAAGTTTCAAGTACAATATGTGGATGCCAGGTGCTCGCTTGAATAAACTGCCAAATTAACAAAATCGAATAAAACAGAAATTCTGTGTCTAAATTCCGTCCTACAAACCTTCAAAAGGCAAATGAAGAAGGTGATCACAAACCACTGACATATCCGCACAAAACAAAAGTAAGTATGCATGTGCGCACGTGAGGGACCAAGAGAATGCCGGGTGATAGCTTTCGTTCCGGAGAGCCCTCGGATTCGAATCCGAGCAAGGTGATGCAACTTCCTTGACTTCTGGTTCCTTGTTTCGACTTCGTGAGTGTGCAAATATCCGAGCACAACTCACTACTTTCGGGAAACGGTGAACTGTTAACACCTCGAGGTATTTTATTCAGGGAAGGCTTCATGCTTACTACGGGTCTTACTCTACTATCCACAGTTTCCCAAGCCTAAATGCCCTTATTTATTGGTAACTTCTTACCCAGAGTCTGAAATTAGTAGGATTTTTAAAGTTAAATATGTTCTTAACCAATCAAATAACAAGTATTTCAACTAGATCTTGGATATTCATGATTTTCATAGGTTCAATTAATAATTCTTTTTCAATTTTAGAGTAAAAGTCAAATTAATCCTCGGTTCTACATGGCGCTGGAAAACTTTTAATGAAACATAATTGAAGTTTTCGGTACCAATATGATGTTGACAAGTATTGAAGATATTATTCTCATTCGGGTGAGCGAGTTATTCTGACAGCGCGCTAATACCTAAAAAGGCATACGTGTGGGTCATGTGCTCAACAATGTTGAAAAAAAAAGTCAGCCATGTGGAGAAATTTTTTGCTCAACCCTTGTAAGCAATTACTCATTGCCGATAGAGAAATATTCCTTGGAATAACTCCCTCCGCCTTTCACTCTGTCTAATCTTCAGTTGTGACCATGGCTTCTACCCCACCGTCCCTTATTCCTACATAGTTGCGTAGTAGTAGTAGTAGTATTTAGTGGAGGCGACCGACAGTTATGGTCATCTGTGCCATTAAGGATGGACAGGAAAGTATGCAGGATGGAGAGGAACCCGGCGTCGGCATTAGCCTACTCTTAACGAAAGGCGCCAAGGGGTCCGCAGCTTAACGTCCCATCCGACAGACGGTGTAATCACTCAAAGTGCCCTCCACAAAGCACCTCAAGTATGGATCGAGATACTATTGAAAAACATTCGGGGCCGCCGGGATTAGAACCCAGGCCCCCTGGGTGGGAAGCCAGTACAATAGGCACCGCACCACCTTAATCCCCAGGCATTTGCGTCAGTCATAAATTTTCCAATATTCAATGCTCAATAAAAACAGCGTTCAACATGCCACTGCTTCACAATTTCTCCCTTTAATACCATTTTCTTTTTTTTACATTATATTCTCTAAGAGTAACATATGTAATACTTTGTCCTTTCTCTTTATCTCCATCCATTTTATTTATCCTATCTTCTCAAACTCCTGATGCCAAAATTATCTAAATTTCTTCTGCCCAAAGGTCAGGTCTCGCAACTCAACCATTCAAATCAAAAAATTCGCCCAACTCTAGACTCTACCATGAACCACAGGAGTCAAATTTTCTCTACGTGGTGAATTGTTCCTTCTCTACCGTAGCTGGTAACATTATATGCCACTTTATATGTTCATTTTTACTAAAACCAATTTCAATTTCCGTGCTTCTTGAAAGCACTTCTTACTTTCGTTTTCTTGTGCTTTAATTTCACTTTATGGATCTCACATTAATCTTGTACTACGTTCAACAGTGAATCCATGGACCCCACGGCTTCTATCTTAATGAACTGCCAACTTAATTTTATTCCCACCACGGGGTTTACCGCTGCATCTCTAACCATTTCCTCAGCATTATATCGGTAATTACAGACAACAGTGAGTTCTGTACTGGCCTACCTTTGCCCATCCCAGAAACTTACCTTGAGGCAGATGAAGCTTAGAAAAACTCCCTCTCTTCCCAGTTCAATCTTATTGCTGATTTTTGTTAAATTTTAACATCACAACTCGGTCGATCGGCTTCCTAAATCAATGAATCATGCGGCAGTATTTTTTGTTCCACTTACATTCATTTCCATCAATGTCTCAATCACAACCCTGGCACCGTTCGCCCCTCCTCAATCACCCCGCACCCATCCAGCCTAGCCGGTCATCAGAGAATATGCTATTTATCCTACACCTCCACTCCTCTGGTTACTCTTTCCACTATCATTCTCATCTGTGACATTAAATCTGTTCTTTTATTTCCCAAAAACTCAAATGATAGATAACCATTTTGGACATTTGGATTAAAATCCCTCTCAATTGTCCTTCTGGACATCTGAAATACTCATTTGAGAAACAGATAGACAAAAAATCCTTCCTCTTATTATGCATTTGTAATGCATGAGGGATTTATTTTAACGGCCTCAAAATAGATTACTATTCGTTTCTGTCTATAGCTATTCATGTACTAGTCGACAGAAATAGTAATAGACAGCACACTGTCCATACCGTAATTTACTATTTCTCAGTAAAAAAAACTCTTTGACCATACACATTTTTTATAGCGTAATGTATTTCCTAAAAACTTAATTGTTTCGCCTTTTCAGAATTATTTCTTTTCCGTTAAAAAAATTCCAACCCTATTTTTAAAGCTGGTAGAGATCTTTCACCTATACCTCCAAAGATTTCATTTATTACAATGCAACAATTTCAGAGTGTAAAAATCATTCGCCTTGACCGGGATTCAACCCGGATCCCTCGATGTCCGGCAGAGTGATTTAGCCAGTTAAGCTACCGAGGCGTCCTCTTAAACTCTAAATTTTGTGGGCTTTTAAAGGAGCAAGATGTTGTGACGAAATGCCGTACATAAAATGTCACAGGCATTCGTAGTCGTGCGCAACGCGCCACAGTCCACGAGGTTACACCCAATTTGAAACAATTCAAACAAATTTCAAGAAACTCCGGGAGATGCCGCAACAGTAACTTTTAACGGCGTTTACACTCTAAAATTGTTGCATTGTAATGCTACACGTAGCGGATGACTCCGTTAAAAGTTAATATTGCAGCATCTCCCTCAGTTTCTTGAGTTTTATTTATGTTGAAAATAGCTAGATCGATTTTGCTATCTATAAAATCTGTCCGAAGAATTCGCAATGTTTTTCTAACAACCTTTTTACCGTTTTCTTTCTCGTCCAGTTTTACTGCGGGATTCTTAGTGCATTTTCCCTCAACTCTGCATCAATAATTTTAACCCTAATGTATCTATTTTCCTCACACGTGACACGAATGTAGTTTTAAATATTCTCGGAATCACCACCAGATGTCAGCGCTTGCGTAACGAGTTTCCCTATTAGTAATAGGCAAGCCGTTATAAGTAAACATGTAAGGCGCCAGTGTTCTGGAAAGAAATCTGTATTGTGGACACCTCTTGGTTGTTGTTCCCGTGTAGTGATTTGTGAAGATGGTAAGAATTGATATTCGAGGAATCATTATATACTTCGTACAGAAAGCTACAAAGCAAAATAAATTTATGCCAACTTTCATAACATACTGAGGGACTTTGCTACTTCGTATTCAACTGTTACCAAATGGACAAACGTTTTCTGCTAGATGGGTGCCGCGACTCTTGACGCAGGATCACAAACGCATCAGAATCGAAATTTCCGAACAATGTTTGACCCGTTTTAAGAGCGACCAACAAGATTTTCTGCGCCTTTTTGTGGCCATAGATGAAGCTTGGACCCATCACTGTACCCCAAAGACTAAACAGGAGTCAAATCAGGGGAAACATGTTGATTCATCACCACCAAAGATGGCAAAGGTAATATGGTCGGCCGAAATGGTGATAACTTCAGTTTTCTGGGATGCGAAAGGGATTCTGCGGATAGATTATCTTCCCACTGGTCATACAATTACTGATCAATACTACGCTAACCCCCTGGATCAACTACAGCAACAGATACCATACTCAAAAAGAAGCCAGGTTTGGGAAGGTAGAGAGTTATCTTTCATCAAGAATATGTACGCGCACACATAAGTGTCGTTACCATGGAAAAATACGTGAATTTAGATACGAATCGCTACCACACCCACCTTATTCACCTGATTTGGCTTACTCAGATTTTTATCTCTTCCTCAAAACTCAACATTTTCTTCGGTGGGCGGTGATTCTCTTCGAACAAAGAACTAACAGCCGAAATAAACAGTTATTTTTCAGGCCCGAAGGAATCTAATTTTCGAGATAGAATCCCTTTATTAGATTCCTATCGACATTGGAATATCACTGGACCAAGTGCATTAGTGCAGAGGGGGACTACTTTGAAAAAAAATACAGAGGTATTTCATTTATCTCTATCCTTTCCGAGAACTTTTCAAATTGCCCTCCTTCTCGCTTATTTATGTTCATCAAAAATTATCAATTTTTCATTATTATTATTATAAGGCTCGTGTAGTCTTCCGTTTAAGGTTAAGTAATAAGGGAGCCTCTCCCAAGAAAATACAATCTGGCATCATAAATCAAATTAATCCTCCCATTCCTATTATTATCCCTGCCTCGCTTGTTTAAAGTTCTCCACTCCATATTCCCCAGTCTTCAACATCACACCGCAGAACAAAATGCTCTGAATTCACCCTCTCCTGCCTTCCTTGGATTTCAGCCAACAATGTTTGTACCCCGATAGGGGGTAAATATGCAGGTAAGCATATTTTTCTTACTAGGAGACAAACCAATTTTTGCATCTGGTATCACCTCAACAGATGGCGTACCATCATTCACCTCCTTAAACAATCCCTTGCTTCCTCAACAATTTTCAGATTATGAGGCACTACTTTTTGGGAAGATGATCATCTTCTCCTCTGCTTAAAATTACTCCGTTACTTCATATTAACACCACCACCATTCTGGCCCCACCTCGCAAAAACCTATCCATACCTATTTCCCAATTCTCTCTCCACGCCTTCAGAATCGCCTCTGTTCAGCAAAGTCCTAGAACTCCATGTTTCTTATTTAATAGTTTACGCCCCTCTACTTAATCAAAATTCTTCCTCTTTGTGATCCCTCTTTTAAAATGTTTTCGATTCTGATGCAGTATTTGTTAGTATAATTATGAGCCAATGACTATGAATCCCATTCATCAGGCTTTTCACATATTCCTGTGGTCAGAGGCTCAGATTTGCCAACAATGTATCTATTTTCTGCAATCATCATATTTCCTTGCAAATATACCCATTGTAACAGATTTATGTGAGCCTACATCAACGGTTCTTCAGATAACTACCTCCGTGGCCACCATTTATTGCCCATAGTTATGGGACTAAGATATTTGAGTGATTGATAACATAACTGAAGCCATTTTAATTACCTCCGCCAGTTGAGAGATGAACCAAACTCGAACACCTTTCCTTTATCACACTGTAGCGCTCAATATGGAGAAAGAATATAACCACAGAAAATGCAATACATCGATAGCTATTCCATTGGATCTAGTTTGAAAGGGAATTTCGCTTTTAACAGGGTTCCGTCTCCAAACTAACTTTTATGTTCATAATATTTATGATCATGGTAATCTAAGTATATTCTGAAAGGAATGAATAAATAACATTAAAATCGAAACCAAATGGAAAATGCGGTGTTAAAAAAGAATGTCAAAAATAATTTGGACAGGGAATTTAACCGCATTGGTTTAAATAATTATCTCAAAAATACGAAACAACGTACAACTATTACTTGCTACTAATACTATTTTTACTTCGAGTGCAATTCGTAATTTTTTGTCGAAATCCGTGGAAAGTATTTTATGAATATTATAATGCCCTTGCCCTTCCATCTACGCTACGAGCGTCCTTGGCCCCATCTCCCCTAGGGAAGACTCCAAGGGGTGCGGGCGGAAAGAGGCGGACGGGACAAGGCGGAATTGCCCATCACCATGGTGCTGATGGAAGCCTATGGGGAAAGCCCCGGCCATCATAGCATACAATTGCACAGAGTGGGCCTTGTAACTGCAAGGTACATAAACACACGCCGAAAATCAATACTTAAAATTTATTTTCACAAATGAAAGAGCTTTAAGAAAGAGTCAGGAAGTTAGAGCTTTCATTTTCCTCAAGTTCCCTATTTGCGGCGATGCCCTAGGATTAAAGGTAGCTGTAGAAAGCCCCTTCATACAAGTCTACATTTAAATATTGCTCAAAAATCCGCAAGGCATAAGGGGAGAAAATAAAACGAGATTTTCCGGGAGTGAGGTGGTGGTGAGAGGAAGAAGAGAGTTGGTGAGGAGGGTAATGTGGTTGGCGGCGACTCCCATTCATCTAAATTCACACGATACCTAAAGGGCAACAAAAAAGTTTGTCGCAGGGAGTACACCCATACCGTGCAGGAACCATCACCGTCATTAGATCAATTTGGCAAAGAAAGAAACGAACTCTCCATCAAAAATGGGTATACTATTAGACAAAAAAACATCAACTGCGTCAGGAAAAGATTGTTGGCCATTGCGCTTTCGAAAGGCTTTGGCCAACGATGAATGTCGCCACCGAGGAAACGACAACAAGAGGGCAGAGGTGTCCTGGCTCAGAGTGGTAGTTCACGGTTGCATATCCCAGATCGCGTCTCAGTCGAAGAAGGAAAAAATGGACAATTGAGAGACCCGGCGCTGAAGTGGTCTGGACCTCGAGACAGCGATAAACGATGATATATTTCTTCCTGTCATGCTTTGTTAAGACATATCCTTTCAGGACAATTTTACAAAATGCTATATATTACCCTTAATAAAGTATCACCTTCAAATAGGCTATACGCAGCCTAAGAAGCTTTGGAAATATTTAAGAAAGAAGCAGTAGAGACCAAAGTCCGATGCCATGTCATTCGTGCTGATTCTTTTATTTGTTCCTTCATAAAACCAATATCAAAATATTGTGAAACATCATTTACTAACGCGAAATCTTTTCTGTTTAAGGCAGCACCGTTTTCTATTTGAAAATAAGGATATTTCGTTTAATTCAATGGAAATACCAAGCAGGGACTAAACGTTTATACTAAATAAGAGTAGATACTAATTCGACGATAATACCAAATACTAGCGCGAATTTTCGGGAAATGGATTACCACGATTATGGAACGTTGATTATCAAGGTTGTGAACACTAGCCAATCCTACCATTATTGAATTATGCTTTCATGCATATTTTTCTATTCCGTAATGATAACAGAGTTTAAATTGATCAATTTTGCAGGGTAGCAAACAGAAAAGAGAGTTAATGCCACTTATCCAGCATGGACAAAATATACATTTTACTGAACGTCCCACATTACCACGGAAGTAAACAGTTGATAAGGACAAAGCCGTAGACTGATTGACCCAAACGATAAATGCAATCCACTAACCTCGTTCTGAGCTACCTCAGTCCGAGCTGATGTTTATAGACTACCACAGTTTAAGCCCCTACCTATTCAGATCGTTGTGGTAGAGCAAAGGGCAGGCGAGGACGCATGCGTCTTGAGAGAGGAGTGAGGGGGCGGGAGGGACCCGATAGAGGGAAGGGGTGTAGCATTCGCTCTCCTCTTGCCGACAGCAGTGCCTTCTCTGAGGCGGAGGTGGGGCGATGTGGGGGAGGGGGGAGGTGAGTGGGTGGCGGCTAGCAACAGGCGAGAATGTGCAGGGGACGGCACCCACGCTTCCCCTCATCTCCCCCTTCCCTCCCCATGGACAACCCCGTCATTCATCCGCGGCCCAAGAAAGAGGCAGATAGTCCTCCTTCCTCCGTTTTGGGATTTAAATGGACCGCTAAAAAAAGGGAGTCCAAAAAAGGTAGGAAGAGCATCGTCGCCGACGGGCACGGGAGCAGGGGGGAACGGAGGAGGTCTTCCCCCCCCCTTGTCCCTCATTCCGTGCGGGATAGCTAGTCGCCGTGTGCTCTCTCTCCGTCTGTCCCGGCCGCAGAGTGGGTGCCTGCGGGTGGTTGGTGGAGGGCCCTGCGGGGGGAGTTTGGACGGACGAAGGAAGGCGGAGAGAGAAAGAAGGTGGGAGAGGAAGGGCAGTCGGGTGAGCAGAATGCGAAAAGAGTTGAAGGCGGCATTAAGGAGTCGGAGGGGAAAATACGGAGCCGTATGCAGGAGTCCACGGGGCAGTATGATCGCCGCCTCATTCGTCCACGGCCGTTTTCTTTTTTGGGTGGACTCTGAAACGGGAAGGGCTGCTCGGGTCGAATAAATCTTCCCCAGCCGCTTCCATCTCACTGAGGGCGGGGGTGGGAAAGGGGTGTGCCTTTTTAAAACCCTCAACCAGTCCCAAGGATGCGGAGAGAGAGGAGAGAGTGTGGATGGGGTTGGGGTGGGTACCTACTTCCGGCGGGGACATTTAAAGGGGCGATGCAAGTTACTGTAAGGCGACGCTCTTCTCCTCTTACGTTACGCCTGGGGTAGGGTGGGAAAGCTGGCGCTGGGAGGGGTCAGGGAGTTGGGTCTCCCTCCCTCTCTGCCCTTACTCCCCTTCCTCTCGCCGCGGAGGATGCAAAGGGAAAAAAGGGTCGAGGGAAAGTGGGATAGGGGGAGTCCTGGAATCCGATGCCTCGCAAGGATATGTACCTTGGCTGCTTCCTTCCCACTCCCTTCCTGCTCCTGGGTCTTTGCTACGCGGATGACGGTGATTTCCGCGAGGGGACTTGCTAATATCTACGTCCGGAGGGCATTTAAAAAGTCTCGTGGGAAAGAAACAAGAGACACGCTCGTCCCACCATTTCGACTTGCGACGATCGCGTTGGGTGTCCGAGGGAGGCTGTTTGTCTTCTTCTCCCTTCTCTTAAGCTGGTGACATTTCTAAACCAACAATCTGCCACTTAAAACTACAATAGGATGTTAGATCTATAGTACACAATAAAGTTAGCCTAAGCCAAATTCGCTACAAATATGCTTTTGGAAATATTTTGAATGAGTTACATTTTTCCCTGGATACAACAGCTGTCAGCTTAATTTCATGTATAAAGTTATACAAGATGCATTCCGAAAGTGATGCAATTAAATTTCCTGCGCCGCTCCTATTGGTTGGAAAGGGATTAACCTAATTGGAGTAGGTGGGAGGACTAAGCTTTGGCACAAAACCGTTCCCAGTTCTCTCCAAGCTGCGAAAGCGGTAGGATGTCAGTTATTGTAAACCTCTGCGCGCCGACAGTGTCACGAAAAAAATGGAATCGACTTACGCGATTACTAAGTTTTGGGCTAAACTGAAAAAATCTCATCAAAATGATTCGTGAGGCTTACGCGGACTCTGCTGTGTCCTACTCACAAATTCCGAGGTGGTTACAGCCCTTTAAGGAGGGCCGAGAAGAGGTTCACGACGAACAACGCTCTGGGCGACCATCAACCAGCAAAACCGACGACAATGTGACTCGTGTTCAAATATTGTTGGACTCTGACCGTCGATTAAGTATCAAGATGGTTGCCAAAGTACTGAATTTGTCGTCAACTGATGTGTTTCGCATTATTACTGAAGATTTAGCGATGATTCGTACTAAAAATATCCATGATCCAAATTTGCCCAAGTTTGGCAGAAACGTGCACATTCTAAGTTTTAAGAAAATTCAACTAATGAACTTGCTGCAAATTTGTGGAATACGGCACCATCTCATGAGAAAAAAACTATTTTCCTCATTTGGTTTTGGTTTTATTGTTTCTAAAACATATAGTATTTATATAACAGCCCATTACAAAACGAGATTCTGATACCTTAAATTACACTTGAATCTGAATTAATACGTAACGACTTATAACGACGCTTAAATTAACATGATTTTCATTCAGCACTGATTCATAACTCGAGGACCCTGCCAGTGAAGAGAGTAGGATATAGTCCCATGGACTTCTAGTTTCAATGGTAGGGTGTCGGTTTTGGCTAGATGTGCACAATGTGGAGAAAGTTCCAAAGACCTTCAAAAAAAATTTGAAACTTTTCATGCAGCTTTTGCTCCCGCATCTTTTTTTAAATATTTTTATGCATCAGTGTGATATTCTTCGACAAATACTGGTGATATATATACATTTCAAACGAGTCCATACCTCTCATAGGTTTCAATATTTTATTCATCATTTGGGCATTGACAGTAATCTGATAGTTCTCTTTTTTTACGACAAAATACCTTTGGTCGCCAATTAAACTACTGTTCATTAATGGTCATCAAAATTTTACCAAAAGAGCATTTTTCTTTTTTTCGTACACTTTGTCTGTTTTTTTCTAAATAATTCATTCCTGGTTCATCGCTAATAAAGTCGTGTTTTCAAAGTCAACTTTACTTCCTTTAATGACTTGTTACAAATTATAGGTGCCGAAAATTCCCTTATAACTCATTGGACATTAGTTGCTTTAGGTATTTGCATAAATTATTGCCGGAGAGATATGACGGAGAGATTGCAGAAAAACAGTATTAATGTTCAATATTCTATGATTCTCAAACCAACAGTAGGTAGTCATTCCATTGCTATTGAACTCCAAAAATAAATAAGCTTTGGTTGCACACAAGAATAAAATAATTGTATCCCTACATAGATTGGAGGTTTGGCCTTACAGGCATTCAGATGAGAGAAGAATGTAAATGGAAAGTTATATAAAAGATTACAATATGTTGGTACCAATGTTCACAAGGATCAAAAGGTAAGATAGAGTCAAATACGGAATTATACAGATGGGTTCAAAGACAAAAGTGCAACATTATGCTGTAAGGAGAAGCCAGATGGATTGGGCAATCACATTTGGAGACGTAATCGATTGGCTAGGAGCATAGTGGATGAAGAAGTACCGGTTCCAAATAGGAAGAACAGGGAACAAGTACGACATAGTACGTAGACCAAGGAAAGCAGAATGTCTGACGTAAAAGATACAAGAAGTAATTTGCATTGAATTTAAAAGTACAGAGGGACTACATATGACCATTTTTACGATTATAATACTCGTACATTCAAAGAAGTTTTCTATTACGAGGTCATTTTTTATTTAAAATACCTAAATGGTCTCCATATCTTGCTAACAAGTATGCCTAAACCTAAGGTATCCTCATGCACGTTATATTCTTGTCCCAGGCGTCACTTTATGGAATTTACACAACATATTTAAAATAAAATAAGCACCTTTGAAATTCGTTTGGAGCTTTATTAAATCATGATCTAGGTATCGATAGGTATGACAGGTATCGATCTAGGTATCGGTATAAAGTTGAACGTCAACATTTTCTGTCATGTTAAGATTCATGAAATATTCACTATCGAAATAATTTCTAATTTATGGCGCGCAGTAGTCTCGTACGCTACTGACCGAAGGGTCTAGGTTCGGCAACGGGCGACGCCGTTGGGCACCCTCAGCTTCCGTCTATCTACGACATAACTATCCGCCACCGCTACGGTGTGTGGTAGGGGTAATTACACACTAAGTCTGACACTAAGTCTAAGTTTTCTTAATTTTTGATGTGCCAGGCGTAAAATTAAGTTTTTCCTAATTTTTAGTCACAATATACGTACATGCACTTCTGTAAAATTTCTG